>OY744615.1:8709168-8806668 GCA_963556255.1 Allolobophora icterica | reverse complement strand
TAACAGTAAGATGGCTAACCTTTTAAACTAATAACCCTTTCTCTTCACCAACTTCATTGCTATTACGCATTTATTAAGCGCCACTATCTAATGACCAAGCGTCAGTCGATGGCATTGGCCAATTGTGAAGGATCCTACACAGTATTGACAGTAACATTCTCAAGAGACCAGTGCTTTTTTTCAGCCGGAACGCGCCGGAACGGCGTTCCGGCACCTTTTTTCAGCTACTAAAAAATAATTTATTTATTTTAATTATAAAAACAATAATTTAGTTATTTTAATTTAATGTCAGTGTTTTGAACTGTTTTCAATGTTTATTGAGACCCCTATTAACCCCGAATCCAGTTTTAAATTTTAGTCCGTCTATAACTGTTCCGTTCCGGAACCTATTGTTCCGTTCCGGAACCTTTATTTCTAGAAAAAAAGCACTGCAAGAGACTATATATGTTACAGGGAATGTGTATTTTCAGGGAATATGTATATTCCCTGAAAATTTCAGGGAATGTGTATAGAAGCGGGATCTATGATGAAAATGTAACTAAGACTAGAAGCTCTATTAGCGATGAAAATGTAACTAAGGCTAGAAGCTGGATTAGCGATGAAAATGTAACTAAGGCTAGAGGCTGGATTAGCGATGAAATTCATATACATATTCCCTGAAATCTTAAAGTGATTTCTATACACATTCCCTGAAATTTTCAGGGAATATACATATTCCCTGAAAATACACATTCCCTGTAACATATATATATATATATATATATATATATATATATATATATATATATAGACTCGAACTGTAGCCCTACTCTACGCGTTACAAGGCGAGCGCTCTAACCAATCGGCTACCGTGTCATAGCACTTAGTTGTAGATAAACTTACACTACACCCTCTTAACCTGTTTACCTTACCTTATCTTTTTCATCCTGACCTTATCCTAGCTTAGTATAAAGCAAACTCTTGGAAAAGCCTTCATGTGGATATTCAGACGATTTCTGTTGACTCGTCGTCTGTTAAGACGCGTAGATCTGTTTAAATGCCTTAGACAGTCGTGTTCACATGCAGCGCTTTCGAGCTGTGTTCTTAAAATGCGCTCCATAAAATACCAGTAACATGCATACATGCTCCTCTCTCTTTGTTGGACTTCCTCAGACTCGCATTGTTTGTCTAGAGAGGGCTTTGCGGTCGGCTGCACGCTTGGTTGGCGGTATCTCCAGGTTTGACCACGTCTCTGAATTTATGCGAGACGTTCTCCATTGGCTTCCTGTCCAGCATCGCATTCATTACAGGGTCTCCACCATGGCGTGGCATTGTGTCCTAGGGCGGGCCCCGGCCTACCTCTGCGAGCTCTTTACTTTAACTTCCGCTTGTGCGGGGCGCCGTGCCTTGCGCTCGGCCTCCCGGGGTGATTTTGCTGTCCCCTATGCATGCGCGTACTGCTATGGCGCAGCGTAGGGCATTCTCCGTGGTGGGTCCTACCGCTTGGAACGACCTCCCTCTCTCCCTTCGCTCTCTTCCTAGAGACCTCTCAGGTACTTTCTATGGCCTTCTTAAGACCTTTCTTTTTGACCGGGCCTGGGTCGGGAGCGCCACTGAGTAGATTTCTTGAAGGGGCGCTATAGAAGTTCATTATAGATAGAGATAGATAGATAGATAGAGACATGCATAGATCCCATGGTGGAAAATAGGAGAGGCGCTCAATGCCACTCTGCAGTCATTGAACCATCAGCGGACGAATCGCAAGGTCCTGGACACGGCGCCAAGTGCATTGCAGGACTTACTCCCAAGGTTACGTCGGGTACCAAGTCCTACTGCTCGATGGCAGAGACTTGTCCTGGGTCGTGTGTTATATGGAGTCCGCTGATCTGGCTCGAGCAGCAGTCAGTCTACAGAATCGGAATACGTAGGAAGTATACAGCATCCATGGGGTGGGAAATTGGTTTTGTTTTGTCGTTACCCGATCATCATCATCATCATCATCATCATCATCATCATCATCATCATCATCATCATCATCATCATCATCATCATCATCATCATCATCATCATCATCATCATCACCACCACCACCACCGCCGTCGTCGTCGTCGTCGTCGTCATCGTCATCATCATCATCATCATCATCATCATCATCATCATCATCATCATCATCATCATCATCATCATCATCATCATCATCATCATCAACAACAACAACAACAACAACAACAACACTATCGGCATCATCCTGCATCTGTTCGTTCTGCGCGATCTCTTTCTCTTGCCTTTCCTGGCCTAATCTTAACTTAGATTAGATATTGGGTTAGGCGTTCCATTTAATACGCGTGGAGGGGTAGGGGGTTAACGCAAATGCATATGTTTGCTTATGCGGAGGGGTCTACTGATAACGTACCTACGCATAATACTCGGGGATCGAATAAATATGCTATTCCTTACGCCCGCACTGCTTGCCGATCTAATGCTTTCCGAATTCTTGGCCCTCGACTGTGGAACTTGTTACTGGATGATGTTAAGAAGGAAAACAATCTCTATATTTTCAAAAAAAAACTAAAAAAGTTGGTGTTCTTAAAATATTCTGGTGTTGATGTAAAACTATTCAAGTTGTATATATCTGCATTTGTTTACATGTCTAATTCTAATTTCTCTACTGCTATAACAACAACTACTGTAACTAGTACTTCACTCAAGTGCACTTGGTTTGTTACATACTTACCTGATTATTAGCACTGTTATAATTATAATTATTATTATTTTGAATTATTTTGTATTATTATTATTATGATTATTATTATTGCCAGTGATATTGGTGTTAGTGATGTCGTGACTGTTATTATCAGTACTGTGTTATTACTAAGGCTTAAGTATTAATTAAGATATAAACTCATGTATAAATGATACTCAGGAAAGAGGGGCCAAGGCTAGGATAAGCTATTAGCTTATCCTTGGCTCCTGTTGCACTGTACTTGCTGGTTCATGACTGTAATTGTAATGCTTGTTTTTGTGCAATAAAACACTTCATTCATTCATTCATAGGAAACGGAGGAACCTATAATTTGTCTATATTATTAATCCGATGTTTAATGATGTGTTTGCGTGAATTAAATACCTATATAGACCGTTCTATAGGATGGGGGTGGGGGGAGTTCAAGCGTACGTACGCAGGTGGAGGTGTAATAAAAAATACACGTGCCTACAGGGAGAGGGCCAATTTTTATGGATCTATAAATACGTACATACTACTTGGATGGCCCCTTGGATCAGATTGGGTTGGATAGGATTGGCTTAGAAAAAGAAGAGCTGAACCTTAAGCTAGCCCTGAGGCAGCCTTCGGTGTTAGCGACTTTATTATCTTAGCCTCGGCTATTATCTTAGCCTCGGCATATGAGGGCGGGTGGGTAGTCCTCTCCCTCACCGTCTCGTCTTCCCACCCACAGTGTACAGTCAGTGTACTCATTATAGCTGAGTTTGAACTCCCGACCTCTCAATTGACAATAAAGCACGCTAAACACTATACCATCGAGCACCTCCAAGTCCTCCATGGATTGGCTTAGACTGGATGGTAAATGGTTAAAGATCTCTTGTCGTTTCGCTGCTGAGGTTATGAAGTGTCATCAAATAAGTGATTTTTTTCCACGGCTTATCTTCGGGAGACGTGATTCGGTAGTCGATTCTCCAGGCAGCATATGCCATAAGGTGAGCTTGCCTGTAATGTAAAAACTAGGTAGAGTATAAAGTAGCGTAAGTTGTCTTGAGGGAACGGGACTATTTTTTAGTGAAATAGTTGGTCCATTCGTTTGAACTCTAAGGAACGATTATCCTTCGAGAGTCGTCTGAGTGGGCGGAGTCCCTTTTGTTCGGTGAACGGCCTTTGTCCTCGATAAGGTACCGCAACCTACCTGTTCGGTCAGCCTTAGACCAATTCTTTACCATATTTCTTTGTACTGACGCCGTATTACTGTAGAATTGACCCATTGTAATAGGGCGCGTACACAACATGCGTACTAAACGGCGAAGGCTTATTTGGTATAACAAGAAACAGGCTTGTCCACAGCGAAATGGAAAGACGTGGGAACAAAGTCACAGACCCCAGTGGTTAAATTTAGCCGGATCCCGCCGGATCGATGTGAGATCCGGCACCTCTGATTTGAGATCCGCCCCCTGCATTGTGAGACCCTCCACCCGAATTATGAGATCCGCCACCTAAAAAGGAGAACCAGCACCTCAAGTCTTCAACAGGGAGACCCACCACCGAAATTCAGATCAGCTAGCATTCGTCAGTCTCACAGTGCGTTTCAATGTTCATTGGCGTCATAGAAAACTACTTAGGGCCTACGTGTTTACTTGTCGCCTGCTTTTTTTTATAATCGCTGCCGGCAGTTGCATAACCCAAGGCCTGGCTGTGGCAACAGAAGTAGATTACATCCGAGCGACAACAAAGTAGTTTACTTCGTTAATGACTTGTTTGCGGAACTTTGGAAGGTTTAGCTGGAATCGTTTGAAAATATGAAATAGCAGGCCTGGGCTTAGGCCTAAATCTATTATTATCTAGTCAGACTGTTTTACTTACTGAGCTTTTCAATTTGAAAGTTTTCTGCATATTAAGTTTTGGTGTTTGTTCATATGTGTTTTGTACGTTATTGCATTGACATGTCAATCAAAGACTAGTCTTCTGTAACACGTGATGTTAAATTCTGTTTCATTCTTAACTGTTAATTTTTTGCTTGCAATAATCGATGCTGTGTCGTGTTTCACGCATTTTGTATTTTATGCTTAGTCGCTTAGGTTTTAGGATTTGCAAAACTTTAGAGACCCACCAACCCTGGATGAGCAATTTAACCACTGCAGACCACCTTTATCTCCCGATTAGCACCATGCATAAGAAACGAAACAGAAGTGGACGGAACTAAATTGTCCGTGTTGCGGTAAATCCTCGAATCGAGGACGTTTAGAGACGAGACAAGACAGAACCATAGATTCTTGTTCGCATGTATTTCAATTCCAAGCCACGTAAACTTTGGAAATATGCCGCCCGGATAGTTCCTCCTACTCCGTCCCGTAATTGATAGGCTGAATTTGAGGGCACAATTCGAACACGACCCGTTCCTGCATTAACCTGGGACGTGACAGATGCCGACCTCCTTCTGATATATTAGTTCACGGGCTTCAATATAATTGTTAATATACAGAGGTTCTTGATTAGTCCCATCTTGTATTCGACCCGTGAGGAACTGAAATCCGACATGACCGAGTAGAATGAAATGGTGAGCGTGGGACATTACATACCTACAATGAGTACAATCATAAACATATAAATACATACAAACCGCCATACATACATACACAAATACACACATACAAACATGCATACATAAACACACACATGCACATATACATTCATACATTCATGCATGCATGTATATGGATACGTTACATACGTACATACATACATACATACACATATGCAATCATGCATAAAAACGTACATGAATACATACATGGATACATACAAACATAAAAGCATATATATACATGCATACATGTCACACATACACAGATACATACATACATACATAAATAAATACATACATATATGCATATGTAAAACACTTACATACGTGCATCGAATCTAACGTGGTTTCTAATTGAATTTAGCCAAATCTAAACCGCTCTGACTTGATGAAATTAGACACATTTCGTCTCTTTTTATGTAATTCTTGATTTATATGGGAAATCCAGCTCGAAGCATTTATCCAATTTCGCTTCTTCTCCATCTCCTCATCCATCCGCTTGCTGCTTCTAATTTTAGCATTTCCACCCCTATTAATCCTCCTTATCCCTAGACTCGCTCCTCCATCGTCCTCCTCTTCCTATTTTCACTCCTCTTTCCTCATCCCCGTCCTCCTCCTTCGTCCTCACCCTACAATTGGTCCTTTGGTCTTCCTGTTTCAAAATGCTCCTCCGCTCCACCCTCTCCAACTCAAACCTCCTCTCCTTCCTCTTATCCTTCTATTGCTCTCCCAATATCAAATCCTCCTCCTACCTCACCAGTCCTCCTGCTATTGCCCTTCATCTGTCAAAATCTCCACCTCTTCATCCTCCTCTTCCTCTTCATCCTTCCCTTCTCCTCTTCCTCCTCCTTCCATTCTCTTCTCATTCCACTCCTCTTGCCCTTCCTCTGTCTAAACCCCGCCTTGTTACTTCTCCTCCTTTTCCTCCTCCCCTTCCTCCTCCTCCCCTTCCTTCTCTCCTCCTCTTTCTGCTTCTTCTCCTCCAGAACGGCCTCACAGACAATGATGCCTGCCGCATCTGCAACTGCCCGGCCGAGTGCCAGTCTCCTTCAGCCTACAACTAGCATCGCCTCCGTTGCCTCGCATCAGCATCC
The DNA here is from genome assembly GCA_963556255.1 of Allolobophora icterica. Classification (NCBI taxonomy): domain Eukaryota; kingdom Metazoa; phylum Annelida; class Clitellata; order Crassiclitellata; family Lumbricidae; genus Allolobophora; species Allolobophora icterica. The sequence continues at coordinate 8,800,286 of OY744615.1, read as the reverse complement.
GCAGCCAAGTCAGAAACATCATCATCATCAACATCGTCAGCAGCAGCAGCAGCAGCCAAGGGCCAAGGCAGCAGCCAAGGAAATTGACAGATGACCCGAACTGACTTGGCAGTATATGCATTTGCGTCGTTCTCGGCTCGAGAATAATTCACCTCAGCTCTCAGGCAGGCAGGCAGGCAGGCAGGCAGGCAGGCAGGCAGGCAGGCAGGCAGGCAGGCAGGCAGGCAGGCAGGCAGGCAGGCAGGCAGGCAGGCAGGCAGGCAGGCAGGCAGGCAGGCAGGCAGGCAGGCAGGAAAACAGGCAGACAGATGAAGAGAGAGAGAGAGAGAGAGAGAGAGAGAGAGAGAGAGAGAGAGAGAGAGAGAGAGAGAGAGAGAGAGAGAGAGAGAGAGAGAGAGAGAGAGAGAGAGAAACGGGCTAGCCAAATAGACAGACTCACAGCCACATACATAAACAAAGGCACAGACACACAGAGCGATACACAGACAGTCACTAGACACTCACACAGGCTCAAGTGGATTCTCATACATGAATGTATACATCAAGACACTGACTACATCACTACAACCTAGAAACTTGCTAAAATATCCCCTTTTCAGCACCACACAAGGGGTTCGCCATCTACACAGATGGTAATGCAATTGTAAAAGTCCTGCTAAAAATTATTATTTTTATTTTTATTATTATTGTAATTATTATTATTTCTCCCAAGGTACATATTAATGATCCCTCAGATAGCAGGGACGTGTTGTGCTGGAATTGCTAGACTTTGTAGATGGTTTATTATTAATATTTTTTACCCGAGGTATTTATGATCCCTCAGGCGATCAAAACTATGTTCGGATATAGGCCCACAGCCACATGTATAGATTCGTCTGTGACTGTCATTTGCACCATTATCATAATTATAATTATTATTATTACGATAATAATAATATTCTTTATAATTTCAAACTGACACGCAGTAAGATTACATTGAAACACGATAGTAGTACAATCAAGATCTTAATTAAACACACGTTTTGGCAGCCATGCAAGGCGCCACTCTAGAGAGGGGTAACAGCTATCGAACCGCGTTCTAATGCTCTCCTGGCCATACTGCCCTCATAAGAAAGAACCACGTAACTGAAAATTTGGCCGTTTTGAGTTAGATGCAGTTTCTGCATGTATTAGTGGTCTTACACCTTGGTAGGAAGTAAGAACCTCCTATCTTGATGCGATCATAGAGAACCAGCGTTTGTTAATCCCACGTATCTGCACACTTCGTATCAAATACTAAGTAAGAACCACGCATCTGACATGCGTGGTTTCTTGCTAGTAACACAGAGCGTTATCTGCAGATCCGTGTCCACGCGCATGCGCAGTAACTACTTCCCGACAATGTTTACGTTTGAGTTAACGAATCTGAGCGATAATTAATTATTTTTAAGACTGAAATTGTAATCCGTCTTAATGATTTCATTATTCATCACGCTTTGAGATTAAGTGACATTTTGAGCAACAATAAATATAGTAATTTCAAACGTTTTAAATGTTTTTGAATGATTTATCATGACTTTGTGACTACGGGTGATTGTTTTGGGTGCGTAGCGAATTCCCAACACCCTAATTCCCGAAACAGAATTTCGTCGGATCTCCGAAATCTATTTTCCAAGTTACAACAAAGTTATTTGCGCAAATCTAACTTTCAGATATATTTTCAAATATACTATACAGGATATTGGCCGGCTAATCCATACTAGTTTTCAGGATTCGAGCGCTTGGCAAAATACTGTTTTCGGGAATTCGATCAATTTTGCATTTTCACATTTTATCTACTTTCTGGCATTCGGGTAGACCCAGATTGTTTTGTAGGCTTACACGGTTGAGGTTTTTATGATTTAACTTGAAAGAGTCACAGAGACGATATGATAAAATGTGTGGAGAGGATAGGCCTAAGGGTGTGGGATGCGTCTGGCTGTTTGTTTTGGTTCCGGTCCACTATTCCGGGGGTCCGCTATTCCGGGGGTCCGCTATTCCGGGGATCCGCCGGAATGTACATACATACAACATACAAACATGCATACATACATACATACATGCATACAAACATGCACACATACATACTTACATGCATACATACATCCATGCATGCATGCATGTATGAATGTATGCGTGTATGTATACAAACATGTATGTATGCATGTATGTATACATACATACATGTATGTATGCATGTATGTGTATATATACATGTATGTATGCATGTATGTATGTATGTATGAATGTTTGTATGCATGTATGTATGTATATATGGATGTATGTATGTTGTATGTATGTATATTTCGGCCGATCCCCGGAATAGCGGACCCCGGAATAGCGGACCCCCGGAATAGTGGGCCGGTACCGTTTTTTTTATTCGATTACCCATTGATTCATTCAAGCAGGCGTACTTCCCATAAGATATTTCTATTACAGAAATGTATAATGACTTTGCAGCGAAACATTAAGTTGTAGTCTGCTATTATGTTCTCTAGATCATAATGTGATGCAGCAGATGAACAATTCATTTACAAACTGGGTAACGAAGAGTGTGAGCGGTGTGAAGAATTTTCTTTACATAATTGTTCATGCAGTAAAGATAATCTTAGTTTCTACGTAGGCCTATATGCAAATTAGACGTCCTAAACCCAAATGAAAGAACTGAGGCGAGAGGGATTCCCCGGGAGAAAAAAGATGACATTAGGGCCTATTTCTAAACTGACCGTTCTGATGACAGAAAATAGAGAAAAAAAATTCTGGCCAGATATTAAGACATCAGATGTTGTGGACCTAAGATGCAGATTAGTAAGTGTGGTACTTCTTCACCTGTCCTGTGACATGTTCACTATCCCAGACTGTTTGATAGTCGGATATGATCAAATACAAGCGATATAAAAATTTTTAAAGCTGTATATAACTGGTTTTATATCTTTTAAATTATGGTTGACAGGGGCGTAACTTTAGTCTGAAAAGTGGGGGCACCAATTTCTTACATGCATACACGAAGCAAGGCAGAGACTGTGATTTCTGGGAGGGCTCAATAAAAAAATATTGATTGGCATGGTTTAAAAAGTAGGGGGTACGGTACCCCCAGTAAAAAAAGTAGGGGGTACGCGTACCCCTCGTGCCCCAAGGGGCATAACTTTGGTCTAAAAAGTGGGGCACCAATTTCTTACATACACGAAGCAAGGCAGAGAGTGCGATTTCTGGGAAGGCTCAATAATAAAATATTGATTGGCATTGTTTTAAAAATTGGGGGTACGTATGCCCCTAGTACCCCTAGTACCCCAGAGGCGTAACTTTGGTCTAAAAAGTGGGAATACCAATTTCTTACATATACGAAGCAGGGCAGAGACTGCGATCTCTGGGAAGGCTCAATAATAAAATATTGATTGGCATTGTTTAAAAACTTGGGGGTACGTATGCCCCTAGTACCCCTAGTACCCCAGAGGCGTAACTTTGGTCTAAAAAGTGGGAATACCAATTTCTTACATATACGAAGCAGGGCAGAGACTGCGATCTCTGGGAAGGCTCAATAATAAAATATTGATTGGCATTGTTTACAAAATGGGGGTATGGTACCCAGTGTAAAAAATAGTGGGGGTACGCGTACCCCTGGTACCCCCACACATTACGCCTATGTTGTTTGATATAATTGACCTGAAATATGAGTCAGTTGTTGAATTGTTCCACACTAAAATACGATTTTACGCAGATGCGTTGTTCTTAACAATTATTGGGTTATGTCGTCGGTCTTCAAAGCTAAGTAAAAACACATTTACTGACATTTAAAATATTTATGAGAGAAAATATTTAAAATTCATTTCCCTCTAAAAATGATAGCTTTTTGTTGCATATGTTGGTTAAAAGCAAAAATGAATATGAATATAGGATCTACTTGGCAACAACCAATTTATGTTTTTTGCATTTATCTCAAAATCAACTTTTTGCAGATGCGTTGTTCTTTCTTATGAGGGCAGCATAGGTGTTACCATTACTCTATCCCCCTCGGATGATGATGATGAAGATGATTATAATGATGTTTTGGGCTGAGCTGATCGGTTTCCTGATCGTTCCAATTGGAGGTTCCTAAAACAAACGGAATTTCCAATTTGAACGGCGACCGATATTATTATTATTGCAATTATTATTGTTGTTGTTGTTGTTGTAATTTGCATCATTAGGAGTATGATTAGAATCGGTCTATTTTGTGAGTTTGGCAGTCCGATGTAACTGAAGTGTGGAAACAAAGAGTATTGATTCAGGTGAAGTCGAGCTGGCTGTTATCATAAACTAATAATTGACGAATATACAAGAAAAATAACATTTGCTTGAATATAAAGTTCAAGAACACGATATGAACTAATGTTGGCATTTGCTCTACAGAAAACTATTTGGCTTCATGGAAACCTGTGAAAAGTCATATGAGGCTTGCTAGGTGAATCGAATTGCTGTTTTCTTCAGGTGTTTAGCTAATTCAAAATCAGATCTCGTCTGCTCAGTCATTTTATGTCATTTCGTTCTCGACTTAAGAGTTACCATTTCGTGCCTATAGAATTATACAGTTCTATGTCCACTTTTTTGAAAAATCAACCTTATGCTATATCCGTTATCAGAATGACGTGGGCTATGTCCAGAATAGTCAAGCTTAATTGTAGACGCTTTCTTCAGCACTATCTGTCAGGATTATATAGCTCTATGTCCAAGAATTTTGATAGTATTTTAAAGTAGTTTAATGCTACAGAGGTACAAGTCCACATCCAATAGAATGAATGCTTTTGTGTCACGTGAATATTCGATAGATCCGCGATGAAGTGACGTTTGAAGAATAATATTATACGGCGTTATGTCCATAGCCAATACCAGTGAGAGATCTGAACACGTGACTTGGACTTATATCACTATAGCACTCGCGTTGTCTGCAATCGTGACGTTATGTGCCCATAACCTGGACTTTTTAATCTTATACAGCTCTATGTCCAAAAATAGTCAACACTGCCATAATTACATCAAAATTAACTCATACTCAGTGTACATCATAATCGAAAAACATTATATAGTCATACTAGGGGAACACAGTGTTGTCCAAAATTTTAATTTCACTGCCATCAATGAGACATTTTTGTCAGCAAACTTAAGAAATCGTTTTTCTCGGTTTACAAAAAATGTGGACATAGAACTGTATAATTCTATAGGCACGATTTTCAAATTGCTCATCCCATATATATCCTCCAAAGGCTGCCTCTCTGTCTTAACAGACTGCAGATCTTCCGGATACTGACCTGATTACGGCTTGGTTTTGGTTGATGCCTTGTGCATTAGACATCGACGCCATAGAAGTTACTAATTACAATTACAGTAACGGTTAAGTTTTCTTAAAACTAGTTTGAAATGCTATTTCGCTTAGCAACTATAATTCGACCTTCGCTGACATTATTTACGATAATCGATTCTAGGAACTTCTGTAGCGCCACTATTAAGGCTCAAGGCATCAGTCGATGGTCGCTATATACAAAGACCTGCACAGATTTTGCACCTGATCTATGTATGAGCCAAGAGATGCTACTATTCCACTTGGAGAGAATCTCAACGTTCTTTAAAACAGTGATGAAGCACACACTTTTCACAAGCAACACTGCTGTCTGCTGCCGGATCTGTGATATATATATATAATTTTATATATATATATATATGTGTGTGTGTGTGTGCCGTCTGTCAATTGTTGCCGAGAATGCGTTGCTTGGTTCCATGTGCGTGCGTGGGCCGACCATTGGTGACTTTTAAAGAGTAGGCCTACTATGCATTGTTTGCTAACTGATGTAATAGTTTAGTTCTTAATGACACCTAACATCACAGGGTAGCGTAGAAAGTGCCTCTGATTTGTTATACGCTTTGAGTGGAGCTGCATAAATAGCTAATTACAATTACAATATTGCAGTTACAATAAGTGATCTGAATACATGAATGATTGGTGAATGTTGCACTGTTCGAACAGCTGATGTTCTTTCCTCTGTCTTTGAGCGCACTAAGGTGTTCTGTGCTCATAGCAACCTCAGATGTTGACTTCCACAGTTCTGCATGCATTTGTTGATTTGACATACAAGGTGTAACCTCGAGTCGAAAATCCATATCCGAAATAAAATCTCACTGACCGCTGGGTTACGCGGTCATGGAAACGCGGTCCGTAATCGTTGAAAGTTTACAGTGGTCTGCACGATTTTGTTGCCAGCTGGACTGAAAATCGTAGTGAACTGTTTGTGGCGGTGAAGTCCCAGATGGAGGTCTTGGATTCAGTTGTGCTGGGCTGTAGCTCGAGAAGCAGAATATTTGAGAAACACCATCAAATTTCTAATATCTCAGTTAATGTAAATGTACTCGTTTTTCTGTATAATAGCGATCGTATGGCCTCGACTCTGTTCATTTTTAAGGAATTGATTAGGTGAGATCCTTCGCCGTTCTCCGTGAATGGGTCCCACGCCTTTGTAAGGTCCCCGTGGACGGTCTGGAGAGTTCGAAAACCCGCAGTATTTGGTAGAATGCAGGAGATGCCCTTCAGACTGAATTGTTTTAAACTTGGAAGTAACTGGCATGGCCTGCAACAAAATGGTCCTCTGCCCAAGATTCGCTTGTGCTGTGCGGATCCTCTTCGATGGCGCTCAGCTGAACCGCTTCCTCATCGCGATCCAACGACGGAAACACTCGGCGACAGCAATGGATGCCTCGTAGCTGAGAACGGAATGCCTCGCGTAACGTCTTTAGAATGATGAAACACAGGACTGGCTGTAACGCGATGGACAGACCGTAGACCAGTACTACGACTGTCTCATAGGTGACTGAATAATGCACGAAGACATAGAGTGGAACATACAAGACGAATTGCGAGAAGAAAATCATCGATGACAGGACGGCAGCCATGACTCGCATCTGCTCATCAGACTCGGACCTCTCCTCGATCTGTGAGAAACCGAATGCTCTGCCTTCCCTCGGTGTACACAGAATCGTCAGAATGACGACCAGAAAAATGACAATCGGAAGACCCCACATTAAGCAGAATTCGGTCAGCAGAGCGTGATTATACGATTCGGTGGCAATGCAACCAAAATTCTCCTCTATATGAACAAATGCCAGATATGGAAGAGCGACTACAGTCACAACGCCGAATATAACACCAACGATGATCTTACTTGCGAACAGCGTACAGTACTTGGCTGCAAACATCGGACATCCACAGCATCTTCTGTGTATTAGATGTTCGCGCAGGTAAACGTTGAACAGGAGGGCAACAGACAGCCATCCAGGGGCGAAGGCTATACTTTGCATGAAATACCAGAACCTGCACATGAATTCTGAAGTATTTGGTAGGTAATAACGAGCCGAGATGGACAGCAGCCATAGGGAGCTCGAACAGAACAACAGAACTCCGACGTTGGCGCAGAAATTGGCGGCCAGATAAAGGTATCCTTCGTGTTTCAACCACAGGCGACCTCTGACGAGAACAACGAGAGCGAAAACGTTCGAGGAGACTCCACCAAATATCACAATCGGCGAAGCAATCTGAAGCAAGTAGAAAACGGGTTCCATTAGCCGACCGTGATATGCAAACGGGTCCCAGTTCTCGTAGTAATCCGTGCTATGATTATGCACAGGGTTGAAGTCATTGTCGATCACCGACATTAGAAAGTCATTATCGCTCGCCATGATTATTCTTTACGTTGTAATTCGTTCAAACTACGGCGCAATATCAAACTATTTCGAAACGGATCTTAGGAAGTCGGAGCTGAGGTCGAACTGTTGATGAAATTGTGTTTGTATCATCCCCACTGTTTAACCATGTTGTTACTCGGGATCGTACGGAAGCCTAAGGGGAACAGTGTATAGATTTTTATCCCTGAGATCTTCCAACATGCCATTACAACCGTTTCAGAGTTGTAAATGTAAATGCACACTTTGTCTTTAGCGACCGTGTAGCCTTGATCGCGTTCATTTTTCAATGAATTGATCGGCATGAGATCCTTCACCACCGCTGCAGTTTGAATAGGCGCCACACATTTAAGATCCCTGTGTACGGATCGTGCTAACCCAAGATTCAAATCTCTTAAATAAGCCTTCATCGGTAGGCTTGTCGTCATTCCCAACTACAGAAATTCATCGGACGTAGGCTGTAACGGTCTAGCCAATGTAGCTGCCCTGGTCAGTTCTCACTAGGTTGTTATCAAGGGTAAAATTATTGTCTAGAGGTCATGTATAATAATTATGGTCACTAGCTCTCACTAGAGCTTCTGTGTCTCCATAAAACTGATGTTGATGTTAAATAATCAATGAACTCTTTGAAGACTTGGCGGCATATTTATGAGATTATTTTGTTTATGCCGGTTGGCGCTCGGTCAAGTCGTCAATCGCTTTGCTCTACAGCCCGAAGAGATCTGCTGGTTCTTCGTTTCCACACATCATCAGGAGAACACCGTTTCTACTGCTAAATTCGGCTAGGTTATAATCGAAATCGTCGATGTAACAAAATGACCTTGACCGTGACCTTTCAAGGTAAAGATGACCCAAAATGGCGAAAACAATATCAGAAATGAGTTCCGCATACCGAAATTAGTTGAATTAGAGATATTACACCTGTTTCTACTGCTAAATTCGGCTTATAATTGAAATCGTCGATGTAACAAAATACCGTGACCTTTCAAGGTAAAGATGATCCTGCATGGCGAAAGCAATATCAGAAATGAATTCCACATACGGAAATTAGTAAGATTAGAGGTATTACATGTGCACATTCTCTAAGAAACTAAAAAAGATAATTTTTCCAATATGGCCGACGGCGGCCATTTTGGATTTGGCCATAGCGTCATTCGTCCTATTGTGGGAGAAAAGCACCTCGCTTTTGGCAGGTTGTTAAATGCGCTCTTTAAAAGTCCAGTTACATACTTTTTTATTGATTTATTCAGGATATTTCTATAGCGCCTGTCGAAGTCAATTACTACTCAGAGGCGCTCCCGACTACAGCATTTGATACTGTGCCGGAATTTTCACGCCGAAGCGCCACGAGCAATTGCGAGTGAAGGACTTGCCCAAGGTCCGTACGCAGCGGATAGAGTGGGATTCGAACCTGCAACCCTCCGGTCACAAGGCGCCGAACTTACCACTGAGCTACCACGCCCCACAAGATTAAATGATCTATGCATACATACATACATACATACATACATACATACATACAAACATACATACATACATACATACATACATACATACATACATACATACATACATACATACATACATATATGCATACATACATACATACATACATGCATGTCATACATACATACATACATACATACGCATACATACACGCCTACATATCCACATAGTGTCACATACACATATATACATACATACATACATGCATACATACATACATGCATACATACATACATACATTGTATGTATGCATGTATGCATGTATGTATGTATGTCCAGCACGTTAAATACTGCACCATCGCGCACACCTAGATATTATGTAATGCCCTCCAAAAAGACCTCGTGATCGCTGGGTCTTTTACAGTGTACTATAATTACGCATTATCTTGAGCTCTAGGAAACACGAGATCATTAAATCTTCTGTCTCAAGACCTGTACTCTAAGATACTAACGGTCACTACATCGATAGACAAAATATTAAGCCATTCATGGCTTCCGTACAGTTGCTAACGCCTGCCCGAATTCTGGGCCTGTGGCCAAAAGCCTATCTCTGCCTGTTTCCATTTGCATGTCTATAATGTTTCCGCGGCTTTCCAAAATGTCTGCGCGATAAAAGTTAACACCCTGGACCACACCACGCAGGGCTCTCTTGCATGGGCGGCGATCTAGGGGGGTCGCGGGGGACAAGACCCCCCACTCTTAAAGGTTGGGGGTCATGCCATACATTGGACCCCCCAAATTTTGAAGATACATCAAAAAAGGTCAAGAAATGCAAGTGTTTGTGAGGGCGAAAATGAGTTTTGAGTGCGTTTTTCACCAGAAAAGTTGTTTTGAGCAGAAGTGTCCCCCCAAAAATTATAAGAAAAAAGTTAAGAAATTAAGAAATTGACGAAATTGTGTAAGAGAAGGAAAAAAGGAAGAGAAGGAGAAAAAGTCGAAACGCGAATAGTTGAAAAAAGTCGTGAGTTTTTTTGAAAAGGGAAAGAAGCAGGTGGAGGACTAAAAAAAAAGGTTATCAACTTTTTTGGAAGATGAGATGCAAATTTTTTAAGGATTTTGGAAGATGAGATTCTGGAAAAAGTCTGCGGAGGAAAAATTTACCACTGGGGAAAATTTGTAAAAGAGGCGAGTGACTAAAAAAAAGGTCATCAACTTTTTTCGGAGATGAAAAGGAAATTTTTTGGAGATGAAGTGGCAAAAAAAGTTTGTTGGGCCAAGATTAAAAAAAAACCGGTCGTCGACGAGATTGTGGCCGACTTTGTCCCCCCCCACCTCTCAGACAAGATCGCCGCCACTGCTCTCCTGCCATCCAGCGCCGGTAGACCTTTGGACCGGGACGGTTTTCAAGCCTTATCTCAGATCTCGGCAACTATCTACTGTATCCAGCTTGTGTTAGGGCAAATTATGTGCTGTGGATAGAGTTCCGAAAGTGTCTGATTGGTTCACGTGACGAGAGCGATGGAATCTATTTCTAAAATGTTATCGTTGCAGTTGAGTAAATAAGTCATTATATGAGTAAGTAAGATGTAGGCCTAGTGTAAGGCATCACATAAGAGGCCGAGGCGCTGTGTAAACTAATGGAGTTGTGCGAAGAGAGGATAGAAACGATGCACTGCCAACATCTGGAGTGAATTGATGGGTTGGCTTCACGGGGCATTTCAGCTCGCCAGATAGATATGTCCCAAGGTTTCTCCAGTGCTCGAGTGGAAAGATCTTGGATAAGTCCCGTATCTGGAGGGATTCTAATAGAATGCAAACAAGCCCAACCACCTAGCTGAGTTTTTCCTATACATTGAAGTGAACCTCGTTAGACAGTTAGAGCTACGGACCATGGTCCAATATATAGATCTTATACTCCACATTGTACGTTAAGACTGCTTGTAGGTAAAGATAGTCAGAGTCTCAGAGAATAACAGAGAGAGAGAGAGAGAGAGAGAGAGAGAGAGAGAGAGAGAGAGAGAGAGAGAGAGAGAGAGAGAGAGAGAGAGACAGACAGACAGACAGACAGACAGACAGACAGACAGACAGACAGACAGACAGACAGACAGAGACAGAGAGAGAGAAAGAGACAGAGATAGAGACAGAGACAGAGACAGACAGAAAGACAGACAGACAGACAGACAGACAGAGATAATGGAGTTGTGCGGAGACAGACAGAGATAGAGAGACGGAGAGAAAGAGAGAAAGAGAGACAGAGAGAGACAGAGAGACAGAGACATAGACAGAGAGAGAGAGACAGAGAGAAAGAGAGAGAGAGAGGGGGGCGGTGGAGAGTGTGTGTGGTTTGTGTCGATCTGACACGGTGTCATCAGTTTAGGCAGGCTAGATTATTGTTTCGTCGAAACTGAAGTAATCGTCTTGCGTAATGCAGGCCTACTTCAAGTATTTTTGTATGATCGGAGGGCTATTCATGTGCAATTATATTCAGAATGAAAATAAACAGTATATAACCTAGCCGATAGACAATAAAAACAACAATCTTATATACAACAGTCCAATCATTGTTTGAGAAGTGTCTATGCTCGGTGCAGAAAATAATTCTCTGGTGTAGCGGGTCCTAGAAACCCCACTGTCTCTGAGTGAAAAATGTCCAATGTGCAAGTATTGGCATCTCACTGGACAGTGGCCACAGGCAGAAACTTTACCCTATGAAGGAACCTCTTAGGGTAAAGTTTCAGACGGTGTCCAGTGAAATGTCACAACTGTCTGCTGTCGCTAGTTGGAGAAAAGTCCTGAAATAATTAGGCCTAAAACTACTAAAGAACATATATAGTCTGGGCTTCAATTTTCCACTTGCTATGACCAGGTCCTGCCAAACTTTGATATAAGAATACTTTAAAATTGGTCTCATTTTCTTGTGCCGACAGTCGATAGTTTCGGAACTATCTTCGCCTTGGAACCGCTTTGGCACCAAACCGGCCTGTGAAGACTAGGCGGGCTACTGCAGCCCAGAAAGTTCTCATAAACACAAGAGAATTCAACATGCAAGCTGAAGGGATTAAATAGGAACAGGCACTGTACTGGATAAATGCCAAAGTATGATTGTTGTTGTTTTTATCAGTAATATTGTTGCTCGTTTATTTAATTTTTATACTCGATGTAAGAGGAATGAAAATAATACATTAAGGGTAAAAATGATTTCTGCGAAATCAAGACCATCCGGCTTCTGGAGACAATGGCATTGTGGCTTAATATACAGATGGAAAGGCAGTGGAAGAGGTAATAGGTAGACAGCCTACGCTCTCACCAGATCGCTCATGCCTCTCTCTCTCGCCCGTCAATCTCAACACCCCGCAGCAATCTCCTGCAGCAATCCAAACGAAACTGCAAACCTAACTTGCATATAATATATTACGCCAAGAGAGTATTACTCGGTATGAAATTGATTTATTCATGTATTATTATCACTGTAAACAGCTACCATTAAGTTTTGATAAGTACCTCTGTAAAGGCACAACAGTACACAGCTACAATACAAGATGTTCACCAAATTATCGAAGTCATGCAGCTCGTATACGAAGGTCATGCAATTTTCAATAAAATGCTCCGGCCCAGTGCTTTGGAATACTCTCCCACAGGACGTCATTCAAGCTCCTATCAACAGTCTATTTAAAGTTCAAATGAAACGTTACCTACTGTCACCGCAGATTTAATTGACATATGGTTTGTTGCTGTACTTCGCTGTTTAGATTCTTTGCATATGATTTGAAATGTTGCTTGACCTGATCATTAAGTTGAACATGTATGTTGAAATGCCGCCTGTAAACTGTTCATATGGGAGGATAATTCAGGCTGTAGCGGGGCTTTTGATCCTTTTGGATTGCTCTTTTGACGCCAGCGTTTGAAATGACATAGGCAAAACTGTCACAATTTGAGTTGTCTGTTGCGTGGTGTTTCAACAAACAATTCAATAAACGATTCAAGCCATCCCTTCCTGGTTCAGCTACTGCATCATCCCCTTGCCAGCAGTATCGCTAACGATTTGCATCGTAGCACCATGCTATCTTTTCGGCTTGACCTCCTCGGAATATCGTCTGACATCAAAATGGACCAAACGACTTGGCTCTGGCGAACTTGAATCGATAAACTGGTCTTCATGACACGGCTTTTGTGTGGCGCTGAGAATTTCAGAAGCTTTAAATTTACATTTAAATTACTAATTCTGTTCTCTGAGCTTTTTTATTGCTTCTTTAGTAGCTGGGATCGTGTTTTTTCACGCAATTTAATATTTCTGGCAAAATTTATATGTGGCAGCCTACTCATTGTAGTTCCTGGTGAGATGTCCATCTCTGTCCGGAAGATGGCTCAAGTGTAGACCCAACCCGAGTGTGTACCACCAGTCTAAAGTCTGAGAGTCAAGTTGTCAGAGTACAGGGCGGTCAACCGAAAGGTCGGAGTTCAACCCCGCCAGAGCAGAAAGTTGCTGTAATCTTTCTGACACATATATACCCCCTTGCAAATTCATTTTAAATGAGTACACTGTTGTCGTATGCATGACGAGGCTAAAAAACGAAGTCTCCAACACTTCATACCCATTGTTGCTTATTGGGGTAGCTTAAAGAACTGCTCTTCTATTTCTTTGTAAATCAACGGGCATCATATACATCCAATAGCATAAATATATATATATATATATTTATATACATATAATAATGTATAATAAACAACGCTTCTGTCATTATAAAGTCGTCAACGGCCTGGGCCGCCATATCCGTCTCATAAGATTTCCTTGAAAACAAACCATGGAGACTTCAAATATACTGGTAGTTTCCGGTGTTCTACTGTTTATTTAGTCAATTGCAGTTTCCTGTGAGGACATAAATATATATAAATATATATAAATATATATAAATATATATATATATAAGCTCCAAGAACAGAATTAGTAATTTAATGTAAATTTAAAGCTTCTAATATTCTCAGCGCCACACAAAAGCCGTGTCATGAAGACCAGTTTATCGATTCAAGTTCGCCAGAGCCAAGTCGTTTGGTCCATTTTGATGTCAGACGATATTCGGAGGAGGTCAAGCCGAGAAGATAGCATTGTGCTACGATGCAAATCGTTAGCGATACTGCTGGCAAGGGGATGATGCAGTAGCTGAACCAGGAAGGGATAGCTTGAATCGTTTATTGAATTGTTTGTTGAAACACCACGCAACAGACAACTCAAAATATGAGAGTTTCGCCTATGTCATTTCAAACGCTGGTATACAAGCAATTAAATCTGCGGTGACAGTAGGTAGCGTTTCATTTGTACTTTAAATAGACTGTTGATAGGGGCTTGAATGACGTCCTGTGGGAGAGTATTCCAAAGCACTGGGCCGGAGCATTTTATTGAAAATTGCATGACCTTCGTATACGAGCTGCATGATTTCGATAATTTGGTGAACATCTTGTATTGTAGCTGTGTACTGTTGTGCCTTTACAGAGGTACTTATCAAAACTTAATGGTTGCATTTATAGTGATAACAATACATGAATAAACCAATTTCATTCCTAGTAATATTCTCTTGGCGTAATATATTATATGAAAGTTAGGTTTTCAGTTTCGTTTGGATTGCTGCAGGAGAGAGGGCAAGTGGGGTGTTGAGATTGACGGGCGAGAGAGACTTGCATAGGCGTAATTTGTGGGGGGTACGAGGGGTACCCGTACCCCCCACTTTTTGGACTGGGGGTACTGTACCCCCCACTTTTTAAACAATGCCAATCAATATTTTATTATTGTGCCTTCCCATAGAACGCAGTCTCCGCCAAAAGTACGAAAGTACTTAGATATACAGGTAAATCGAGAGCCAAAATTAACGAGAATACTGGCAGAGAATATGTTCAAAATGGTTTTCTTGCGAAAAACGAAAGAGAAGAAGAAATTGGTACCCCCCACTTTTTAGACCAAAGTTTTGGTACCCCCCACTTTTTAGGCTAAAGTTACGCCCCTGAGAGAGAGGCATGAGCGATCTGGTGAGAGCGTAGGCTGTCTACCTATTACCTCTTCCACTGCCTTTCCATCTGTATATTAAGCCACAATGCCATTGTCTCCAGAAGCCGGATGGTCTTGAGTTTGCAGAAATCATTTTTACTCTTAATGTATTTTTTTTCATTCCTCTTACATCGAGTATATAAATTAAATAAATGAGCAACAATATTACTGATAAAAACAACAACAATTATACTTTGGCATTTATCCAGTACAGTGCCTGTTCCTATTTAATCCCTGCAGCTTGCATGTTGAATTCTCTTGTGTTTATGAGAACCTTCTGGGCTGCAGTAGCCAGCCTAGTCTTCACAGACCGGTTTGGTGCCAAAGCGGTTCCAAGGCGAAGATAGTTCCGAAACTATCGACTGTCGGCACAAGAAAATGAGACCAATTTTAAAGTAGGCCTATTCTTATATCAAAGTTTGGCAGGACCTGGTCATAGCAAGTGGAAAATAAAAGCCCAGAATATATGTTCTTTAGTAGTTTTAGGCCTAATTATTTCAGGACTTTTCTCCAACTAACGACAGCAAACAGTTGTGACTAGAGCCATGCGCCGGCCGCCGCTGACATTTCTTGGGCGCCGCCGCCGCCGATATTTTTATGTCGGCGCACCGCCGCCGCCGACAATTTGCCGGCCCGCCGCCGATTCCAGTCTGATGTGTTAAATTGTTATTGTTGCTTTTTTCATGTTTTCCATGATTTCGCGATAAAGAGTTACTTTAGTGCGAAATAGAAGTGGACATCTTGTACTTGCTTACTTCTTTTTTTTATTTTTCTGGGTTTCTTTGCGAAACTTAATCGGCAGCACGAATTGGTGACGTCAGTGCTATTAGCCTATGACGTCGCCAATTCGTGTTGACTTTTGCAGCCATCACAGCACACATAAGTTAACTTGTATGCTGATATAGTAGCTGACAAGAAAAAAAAGACAGACGAACTAAAATAACTATAAACAAAATATGAAAGAATTTCTCTGTTATCGGTTTTACAGTCGCTGTCAGAGCTCTCATTTTGTGACAGGATAAAATGTCTACACAATTATTCTGTCAGCAATATAAGGTGATGAAAACGAATAATTGACTAACTAACAGTTCTTGAAGGATTAGATGTAAGATAAGCTGAAAAGTATATATATATCTACACCTAAATGGTTTATTAAACAATTAAAGTATTCTCAGAAATGGCATGAAGGCGAATTTATTAGAAACTCGTGTGTTAATGATGAAAAGTGATCATAGCTGATTATTACGCAAAAATTTTCTAAGGGGGCTAAATTTTATGGGGCAAAATGACGTTTTTGTATGGAATAGCTATTCATGAATACAGAAAACGAGACAATTTTCAAAATCCAAGGGGGCAAATGACCCCCATGCCCTCCTCCGGACGCCCATGTATGTAGGCCTGTACTGTATCGGTGTATGTGCAAGTGTATTTATGCAATATGCAAATGCATGTTGCTTCATCTGATTACAGTTTGCCAATACCCATACAGATATGCAGTATAATTAAGGATGTTCATATTTGTAAGGCAAATGTCTGTAGGTGCCATCTCTCTCAGTCCCTTTGTGTGTAGTTCAGCTTCATTGTCATGGAGTGGCTTTAGAGAAATTGGCCATATTGACTGGTCACAGGAAAAACGGTTGTTCAAATCTCATAGTGACTCATACTTATCAAGTATTCTGACAAGGGCACGCCGCGCCGCCGCCGCCGCCGCCGCAGCCGATTTTTGTTGATCGGCGGCGCGACGCCGCCGCCGGTCCAAAAATAACCGGCGCGCCTCGGCCGACACTATCAAGTCGGCGCAGGGCTCTAGTTGTGACATCTCATTGGACACCGTCTGAAACTTTACCCTAAGAGGCTCCTTAATAGGGTAAAGTTTCTGCCTGTGTCCACTGTCCAGTCAGATGCCAATACTTGCACATTGGACATTTTTCACTCAGAGACAGTGGGGTTTATAGGATCCGCTACACCAGAGAATTATTTTCTGCACCGAGATTAAACACTTCTCAAACAAAGATTGAACTGTTGTAGGCTATATAAGGCTCCTTGTTGTTGTTGTAATTTGCACCATTAGTAGCATGATTAGAATCGGTCTGTTTGTAAGTTTTGTAACTGAAGTGCGGAAACAAGGAGTATTGATGCAGGTGATATCGAGCTGGCTGTTATCATAAAATAATATATTGACGAAAATCCAAGAAAAATAACATTTGCTTGATTATAAAGTTCAAGAACACGAATTGAACTTATGTTGGCATTTTTTCTACCTAGTAGAAACTATTTGGCTTCATAGAAACATATAAAAGGTTTCATTTACGGCTTGCTGGATCAAGCTTAAGTTCTTACATGATTTAATCAAGAATCGGTTTGCTGTTTTCTTCAGGCGTTTAGCTAATTCTAAATCAGATCTGTTCTGCTCAGTCATTTATGTCATTTCCTTCTCGACTTAAGAGTTACCATTTTCAAATTGCTCATCCCATATCCATCACAGGCTGCCCTTCTGACTTAACAGACTGATATTCTGGATACTGACCTGATTACGGATTGATTTTGGTGCACCATCGGTTGATGCCTTATGCACTAGAAAACGGCGCAATAGAAGTTACTTACTACAATGACAATCACGGTTATGTTTTCTTAAAATTAGTTTGAAATGTTATTTCGCTGAGCAACTATATTTCGACCTTCGCTGACATTATTTACGATAATCGAATCTAAGAACTTCTGTAGCGCCACTATTGTGATGCTCAAGGCATCAGTCGATGGTCGCTATATAAAGGCCTGCATAGGCTGTGCGCCGGACCTATGAACCAAGAGATGCTACTATTCCACTTGGAGAGAATCTTCATGTTCCTTTATACAGAGATGAAGCACACACCTTCCACAAGCAACACTGCTCTCTGTCGCCGGATCTGGGATGCGAGCGCCTATGAGAAGGTGTCTTAGAGAGGCGCTATATATATATATATATATATATATATATATATATATATATATATATATATATATATATATATATATATATATATATATATATATATATATATATATATATATATATATATATATATATATATATATATATATATATATATATATTAGGGCGTCCCAAAAATATTTTTTGTTGAATTTTTATATGCAGTCCCTCTAAAAAGTTTCTTTATGGTCCCATAATAACACCTTTAAAATTTTATGACATTTTAAAAATATTTAGGGGTCCCCCAAGACTCTCAAAGTTTCCCCATGTTGGCATAATTTGCGCCCGACGTGTCCATTTTCTAAATGCTTTTATACATCAATCTTCGATCCCAGGATAACATGTTAAACACCATTGGAAAGCTCTTAAATAGTAGAATCTACAAGTATGTAACTTTATTTTATATTATCTGTATGGTTTTACAATAAATTAGTACAAAAATTCAACAAAACTTAAGATTTTTGGACTCTTGCAATATCAGTTATTACCACTAATAGTTAGGAGCAATCATCAGTACAAATCTTTGATATTGCAACAAGCCATAATTTCAGCTCCTCCATACCTTCATCTGCTTATTCTTCTTCATCGATCACACCTTCAGCTACTTAATTCTTCGTTTCTACATTCTACATTCTACATATCTACATGATTGTCATGATTGCACTTAGAAAACTCTTGCCTATGTCAACAGCTTCAACAACTTGTAGAAGAAACTGTTTCTGTTCTTCATTATTGTTGAACATACTGTATACATACTGCTACATACTGTATACATACTGTTACATACTGTATAAGAGCAACACAACGTTCAGCACTCTCATTCACACATGCCAAGTTGTTAACAAACTCACAAACGATCTTATATGATTGGCTTTCGAGCAACTCTGCAACTGAAATATCGAGAAAACTGCCATCGATGGCCGTAGCTCGGAAGAAGCTTCGAGAAATATATAATTCCGTTATTGTGCGGGGAAGAGACTGAACCACATGCAATCCTCGATCATCTTTCATTGGTCGAGATAAGTTGTGCTTTCTCTTCAGAAGACAGATGCTGAGAGAAGAGAGATGGGTTCACTAACTTTTGGCTTAGGTACCAAGAATGACGCTGTATCATCTTCAGTCCTGTGTCTACAGAGCAACAGCATCAAGCATCAGCAGCGACTCGACACGAGATCCACGAGTGGATGTAGATGTTGACTACAAATCTGTTGAAACGTTAGATACCCTGTAATTCACAGGCCATCAACTAGATAACAGATTCGTTTTCATCAAAAAGGCTTGGGTTGATGGTGGAACAGGTTGGACCATTTATCTCTAAATCAGTTGAAGAACAGAATGTCAGGCCCAGTTTTATGGACAAACTTTATCAAGGCACAATGCGAATGCATCAGACAACAGGACTTCAAGCATTTCATGTCGACAAGCCATCCACAGCAGATTATGACCAATGGCTGTCTCTAGAAGAGTGCAGGCTCCATTAACTTTGCCTGTGCTTGAGGCCGTTGTGTCAAAGTACATGCTGAGAGAAAATCGCACTGCCATGACTTCAAAAGGTCCAGAACTGCTATCAATGCTGCCTGTCCTGACTCACAGGCCAGCTTCGGCACACCCAGAAGTATTAGTACTTCCATCAACGAGAGAAGAAATCTGTCCTAGCAACTTGCCTCCCAGTGCATGACAGATTTACCGGCTTGAAAGTCATCCTTGGTTTTCTTGCAGCTTCACTACGAAAATGCTTTGTTGACAGTAAATTATACTCTTAGAAAGCACTGATGAAGATGTTGAGCAGCTATTTCGTTGACTAGAGAAGCTAGGATCGTCATGAATAATATTATTGGGAAATTTATGTAAACTATTGCAAATTACACACTGAAGCCAAGAAATCTCGATTTTGCATGTTTTCTGTCTTTTTCGTGCTTGAAACTTTATTCACATATTTAAGGTTTTATTATATATTGACACCGTTTGTAGGTTGTACCATTTAAGATCTTTCTAATGGTACTAAGCATGTTATTATGGGATCAAAGTCTGATCCCATGGCAATATTCAAACTCAGAGACATCACACATAATTTAGGACAAACCACCCCAATTTTAAGAGCCTTGGGGACCTCTAAATATTTTTTAAATGTCATAAAATTTTGCAGGTGTTCTTATGGGACCATAAAGAAACTTTTTAGAGGGACTGCGTCATAAGTTTCAAAAAAACTTTTTTTCCTTGCTTGTCTTGGGACACCCTAATATATATATATATATATATATATATATATATATATATATATATATATTAGGGTGGTTCTGAAATCTGAAATTTTAAAATGTGATTGTTTCCGCTTATTTTCTTGTTCTAATACACACTAAAATAAATCTGGCCAAATATGAGCTGCTTTGAGCAATATTTAGAGGTGGCTAAACGAAATGAAGTTTTCAGAGCTTGTCTAACATAGCCTAACTACTGTGCATGCAAGAGATACACTGATACAGTTTCAGTTTTACGCTTACAGTTACAATAATATTAGTCATTATTTATTTTGATCAGTTAGGTATATACTATATACACATTGGTTTTTAAATGATGACAATATACATAGGCCCTATAATTATATATAATTTTATATATTAACAAGAGCAACGATTACAGATAAATATTTCTTTTATGAATCTCAAAAATTGATTTTCAATTGTGGCTACTGAGGGCATAGTTTGTAGTCAGAAATCTTATTGACAGTTCTTTGTGCAGACGTGTTTGGAAGACATCTAGTAATAGTTAATTTTCTTAAACGGAACTAGAGAATTGTAAAATTTTGAATAGTTATTTCTAATAATGTTTAGAAATATGGCTGAATGTACAGTGAACAGTAGGCCTAGGAGGAGCAAGACTTAACTTAAATATGGCTAATAGGCTCGGAAGACATTAAAATAACTGGAAGCAAACTTCCTTGAAATAAGCAAGTTTTAAGTGTTTTCTTTTTTCATTACAAAACTTGGAGAAAAACTATTCGCGAAAGTGCAACAGCTGTTGTCAAAGAGGCTGCAATTTTTTTTAATAAAGCGCGCATCCCAATGCAACCAGAACACCGTGCAACTAGAAACGGTCCACATGTAGCAATCTTTAAGCACTTTCAACAATTCTGGAAATCTGTAAATGAAACTGGATATGACCATGAAGAGGTTGCTGAATCCATAAAGGATTTCAAAGATGACATTATATCATTTGCCACGAAACAACTTGAAAACTGTCAGCCTATAGAGATGATTATCTTTAATTTCTAGAACTTGTCATTATATGTCTTGGAGGCACTCCTTTTCGCGAAGTGGAGTTTATGGCACCTGGGACCATACACCATGCCAGGTGGATGGCTAAAGCATTGTTCAGAGGACAATTTAAATTGACTAAACGCGAGGAATTGGGATTACGTCCAACATGTATTTTTGTTGCATCTGTGTATGCCTACATAAAGCATGGTTTACAGCTCATATTCCTGCTTCTGCTCCTAACAATGATTTATGTTTACTGAAAACTCTGGTTGGCTATCAAAAAGAAAATCCTTTTCTCTCCAAAGTAGCCAGGAATAAATTTTGCAGATAACCTGTGGTACCTTAGTGAGGAGCTCATGGCTTTGGAATTTTGATTCGGCATTAACAGTCAAATCCCAACGAGCAATGGTGAAAGCTTTACACGAGCGGCCAGCCCAAGATGATCCTCCTAATAGAATACAGGTAGGTGTTCAGAAATCTGTGGTCATGAACATAGAAGATTTTGTTACAGTGAACTCCGTGATGTTTTTGACCGGCTGAGAATCTCTAGTGAATTCCTGAAAAGCGATACTGAAACATGGGAACTTAGAGATGATTATAAAGTTGCTCAGAAATTGTTCATCATCTAAAAGTTGTAAATGACAATGCTGAAAGAGGAGTTGCTTTGATTGAAGAGAACAATTCCTTAATTTCAAAGAAAGAAAACCAGAAACAATATCTTCTTCAAATAGTGCACGATCATAGACGCAACTTTCCAGAATGCAAGAAAGAAATTCTTATGTCAAAATAACTTCAGCAAATGATTTGTGAGCCATACATTATTATTAGGCCTACATAATAACATAAAGTCATACCAATTAATTGAAATTAATTAGAACTACTACTTTAACAGTTTGTTCACTGAATAATAACAACAATTAAACATTATTGTTTCATTAGGGAAAGAAAATATTATAAATAATGGACAATGGACAAATTTCTTTTAAAATACCATTTTGTCAAATTTAAATGTTATTGAGCTACCCCTAAATGACAAGATAATGTTCTATAACTTTGTACATATTTCTTTTATATTCATTGGAACACAACTAAAAGCGGAAAGTCCAGAAAAAGAGTTTAATTTTTTTCCATGAAAGTCAGAACCACCCTAATATATATATATATATATATATATATATATATATATATATATATATATATATATATATATATATATATATATATATATATATATATATATATATATATATATATATATATATATATATATATATATATATATATATATGACACCTAACATCACAGGGTAGCGTAGAAAGTGCCTCCGATTTGTTTTACGCTTTGAGTGGAGCTGCATAAAAATCTAATTACAATATTTCAGTTACATTAAGTGATCTGAATACATGAATGAATGATGAATGTTGCACTGTTCGAACATCTGATTTTCTTTTCCCTGTCTTTGAGCGCACTAAGGTGCTCATAACAACTCAGATGTTGACTTCCACAGTTCTGCATGCATTTGTTGATTTGACATACAAGGTGAAACCTCGAGTCGAAAATATCCGAAATAAAATCTCAGGAACCGCTGGCCTAAGCGGTCATCCAAACGCACTCCGTAATCGTTCAAAGTTTACAGCGGTCTGCACGATTTTGTTGCCAGCTGGACTGAAAATCGTAGTGAACAGTTTGTGGCGGTGAAGTCCCAGATGGAGGTCTCGGATTCAGTTGTGCTGGTCTGTAGCTCGAGAAGCAGAATATTTGAGAAACGACATCAAATTTCTAATATCTGTAAATGCACACGTTTTTCTGTATATAGCGACCGTATGGCTTCGACTCTGTTCATTTTTAAGGAATTGATTAGGTGAGATCCTTCGCCGTTCTCCGTGAATGGGTCCCACGCCTTTGTAAGGTCCCCGTGGACGCTCTGGGTGCGTTCGAAGGCAAGAAATATTTGGTAGACTGGAGGAGATGTCCTTGGGATTGAACTATTTCGGCGATGTCCTTAGGATTCATTTGTGCTGGGCAGATCCTCTTGGATGGCGCTCAGCTGAACCGTTTCCTCATCGCGATCTAAGGACGGAAACATTCGGCGACAGCAATGGATGCCTCGCAGCTGAGAACGGAATGCCTCTCGTAACGTCTTCAGAATGATGAAACACAGGACTGGCTGTAACGCGATGGCCAGACCGTAGGTCAGTACGACGACTGCCTCAAAGTCAACTGAATAATAATAGTAATAAACAGATGCGAAGACATAGAGTGGAACATACAAGATGAACTGCGAGAAGAAAATCATCGATGACAGAACAACAGCCATGACTCGCATCTGCTCATCAGACTCGGACCTCTCCTCGATCTGTGAGAAGCCGAATGCTCTGCCTTCCCTCGATGTACACAGAATCGTCAGAATGACGACCAGAAAAATAACAATTGGAAGACCCCACATTAAGCAGAATTCGGTCAGCAGAGCGTGATTATACGATTCGGTGGCAATGCAACCAAAATTCTCCTCTATATGAACAAATGCCAGATATGGGAGAGCGACTACAGTCACAACGCCGAATATAACACCAACGATGATCTTACTTGCGAACAGCGTACAGTACTTTGCTGCAAACATCGGACATCCACACCTTCTCCTATGTATCAGATGTTCCCGCAGGTAAACGTTGAACAGGAGGGCAACAGACAGCCATCCAGGGGCGAAGACTATACTTTGCATGAATACCCAGAACCTGCACAGGAATTCTGAAGTATTTGATGGATAATAACGATGAGAGAAGGACAGCAACCAGACGGAGCTCGAGCAGAATATCAGAACTCCGATGTTGGCGCAGAAATTGGCGGCCAGGTAAAGGTATCCTTCGTGTTTCAACCACAGGCGACCTCTGACGAGAGCCACGAGAGCGAGTACGTTCGAGAAGAGTCCTCCGAATATCGAAATCGGCGAAGCAATTCGAACCAAGTAGAAAACGGGTTCCATTAGCCGACCGTGATATGCAAACGGGTCCCAGTTTTCGTAGTAATCCGTGCTATGATTATGCACAGGGTTGAAGTCATTGTCGATATCCGACATTTGAAAGTCATGATCGTTCGCCATAATTATTCTTTGCGTTGTAATTCGTTCAAAATACGATATAACATCAAATTATTTCGAAACGGATCTTAGGAAGTCGGAGCTGTGGTCGAACTGTTGATGAAATTGTGTTTGTATCATCCCACTGTTTAACCATGTTGTTACTCGGGATCGTACGGAAGCCTAACAGTGTATAGATTTTTATCCCTATGATCTTCCAACATACCATTACCTAGAGTTTTGTTCCGACATGGTCTAGGAACTAAAATAGTATTCTACCTTTCGTAAACTAATCTTGATTAATGCTTTTTTACTGTAGCATACTCTTTCTGTAAGAAGTTGCGGTTTGTCAACTTTGATTCATAATAAACGAAATTATATATATTACAGCCAGTGGTGTAGACGAACCGGAGCGGCGTTCCGGTACGTATTATTTAACCGGAGCGCGCACTCCGGTAGTTAGGCCTATTGTCAAATCAGCCGGAACGCTTTCTACTTAGCGTTCCGGCAATTATTTACCATGACCGAAAAAAATGATTATGAATTTTTTAACGCGTCACTGCTTTAATTACTTACGAATTTTGAAGAAACATAAAAAAGGACACAAAATTGTTTACCTCTTTTTTGACCAAATCACTTGAAAAGTGTCCCGTGTTCCCCCACCTGTCAAACAAGATCGCCGCCTCTACAGCGGTTAACAATATAAATTACAAATGTATCAGCTTTAATGTAGCTCAAGCTGCTACAGTGCTACGTGGACCTCCAGTTGCTCGGTGGAGACCAGATAATTACGTGACATCTTGGATCAGACAGTGCCATTGATCAGCCTTGGAGACTCAAACAAGAAAAGCGCGAGTTTCTGAAACTCAACAAGTTGATCTTCGTTGGAAATTGTTTTAGTTTTCTGAATCGGACAACGTATCCAAAATTCTGACTTGTAAAAAATAAAGAAACTTGACGTTGACTGCACATAACGATTGACTCGATTCTTGTCATTTTACTGCTAGCGGGACCTACATTTTTGGGCATAAATGTTCACTAAGGAGTAACGACGCTCCCCAGACCCCCTAGTCGTCAGGGGAGGGGATAAACTCCTCCCCAGCCCCAGAGGCGGCGATGCCGAGGGAGGTCGAGGGGGACAAATCCTCCACTTTTGACAGTGGGGTGACACAGTATACTGTATACAGCTGTACCCCCAAATTTAGAAGACATTTTTTATTGTTATTTTTGCTAAATATTTGGCAAGTAGAAACTGGACCACTGAAACCAGGCAGCTGACACGTCAACACGTTGCCAACAACTAACAAAAATTAATGAGTTTTGTTTATCATTATTCTGTTTATATTGTTTCGCACTTTGTTGCTAACTAAATGAAATAAAAATGAAAAAAATTTAGATTTGAATTAGTTTGCATGTGATTATACAATTTGACGAAAATATACCTGCATGCCGTTACAAAGTGCCTGCCCTCTACTTTGAACGCATATTTCGTGCACAAACTGAAAAAATGTTTTCGCGCGTGCCGGGTGAGCGCGAGAAATTTTTTGGAGTTCAAAAGTGTCTCCGCCTCTCCGGCACTTCAAAATTTACGTCTACACTACAGATTGCAGCGGTTGAAAGTTGTAAATGTAAATGCACACTTTGTCTATAGCGACCGTGTGGCCTCAATGCCGTTCATTTTTCAATGAATTGTTCGGCTGAGATCCTTTACCACCGCTGCCCGTTTGAATAGGCACCACGCCATTAAAGGGGCCATCCATATATGCCTATATTATGTACGCAATGAGGGAGGAGGGTGATCGGATTTAGGAGATTTTACGTACGGGTGCGAGGGGGTGGGGTCTCGAAAAAATGTGTACGTATGCAAAATAAATTTCTAA
This sequence comes from Allolobophora icterica, assembly GCA_963556255.1. Classification (NCBI taxonomy): domain Eukaryota; kingdom Metazoa; phylum Annelida; class Clitellata; order Crassiclitellata; family Lumbricidae; genus Allolobophora; species Allolobophora icterica. Next base: position 8,773,897 of record OY744615.1, on the reverse strand, counting down.
TTATTAAAATCAGAACTAAAAACCAAATCATTGATTACATTCCTGTTTTATCAATTTTATGCAGTATTAAAACTTTTTGAAATTTAAATGTCAGTGTTGTTAGCATTTTATTTCTTCATAGCAGCTAATAAATTTTAGCTAGCAAATATGATGTTTAGCAAAAATATTAGTAGCCGACGGTAAAATAAATGTCTCATAGATGACTTTAGCTAAGCAACTTTTGTAAGGGGGTGGGGGTAGAGAAGCTTAGTTGTACGTACGCATGGGAGGAGGGAGTCTACAAAAGTTATGAGATGCAACAGAGGGGAGGAGACATGAAAAGATGATTTTTTTGCGTACGTAATATGTGGATGGCCCCGAAGGTTCCCGACCAGTTCTCGCTACGATGTCATCAAGGGTAAAATAATGTCTACTGGTCATGTATGATAAGGTGACTAGCGCTCACTAGAGTTTCTGTGTCTCTGTAAAACTGATGTTGATGTTAAATAATCAATGAACTTTTTGAAGACTTTTCGGCATATTTATGAGACTTGTTTATGCCGGTTGGCGCTCGGTCAAGTCGTCAATCGTTTCGCTCTGCTGCCCGAAGAGATCTGCTGGTTCTTCGTTTCCATACATCATCAACAGAACACCGTGCACTGTCCTGCATAGGTCCATCCTTCTGGAAGAGTCTTTTTTGTGAACACTCGCACTGTTCCTGTTAACTCGGCCCAAGCATCATTCACCTCGTATGTATGTATGTATGTATGTATGTATGTATGTATGTATGTATGTATGTATGTATGTATGTATGTATGTATGTATGTATGTATGTATGTATGTATGTATGTATGTATGTATGTATGTATGTATGTATGTATGTATGTATGTATGTATGTATGTATGTATGTATGTATGTAAGTATGTATGTATGTATGTATGTATGTTTGTATGTATGTATACATACATTATTGCTTCTGAATCGTTGCATCGATTTCCTTTTGACTGTTAACGAACTATGGCACTTAAATCTCTACTATTATCATTATTACATACTATGTATGTATGTATGTATGATGACATTTGAATGTATGTGAGTGTATGTATGTATGTATGTGTGTATGTATGTATTTATGTATGTATGTATGTATGTATGTATGTATGTATGTATGTATGCATGTATATATGTACGTCCAGCACGTTAAATACTGGACTATCGCGCACACCCAGATATCATGTAATGCCCTCCAAAAGACCTCGTGATTGCTGGTCCACTATATGTATTTATACACTCACAGTGGAAAAGGGTCACCAGATGCATCATATTACCATGGATTATCTTGAACTATAGGAAAACACGAGATCATTAAATCTTCTCTCTAAGTCATTGCTTAAGATCTCATGACCTCTACTCTGAGATACTATAGGTCATTACATCATAAGACAAATATTAAGCCATTCTTGGCTTCCGTACAGTTGCTAACGCCTGGCTGAAATCTTGGCCTGTGGCCAAAAGCCTATCTCTGCCTGTGTCCCTTGGCATATCTACATTATGTTTCCACGGCTTTCCAAAACTGCCTGCGCGATAAAAGTTCCAGCGCCGATAGACCTTTGGACCGCGATTTTTTCAAGCCTTATCTCAGATCTCGGCAACTATCTAATATATCCGGCTTGTGTTAGGGCAAATTATGTGCTGTGGATAGAGTTCCAAAAGTTTCTGATTGGTTCACGTGACGAGAGCGATGGATGTTATCGTTACAGTTGAGTAAATAGGTCATTATATGAGTATGATGTAGTATTAGGCATTATATAAGATACCGAGGAGCTATGTAAGCTAAAGGAGTTGTACGGAAGGAGGATAGAAAAGATGCACTGCTAACATCTGGAGTGGATTTGTGGGTAGCTTAGTGCGACCGTACGTACGTTTTCGGAAGAAATAACGTACGCGTACCGTACGCGTACGTTAAAAATGCCACAAGTTTATTCACAAAGAACCTCAATATAACTATATAGTCTCATAACGTACGCGTACGTCAAAAATGATCAGTTTAGCTCTACGGTATTAATTTCCCCGTACGCAGGCCTAGTTAATTATGAACGGTACCGACATTTAATATTACCAATAAAATGACCACTGGCACTGACCAACCTATAGCCTAAAGTGTGCGGTAAAATCTTAATTATCTTCATATTATACATCAGACAGAATATTAGAAATTTGGAATCTAAAAGTTTGAAAGTAGAGATCTTTGAACATTACTTATGCAATGGTCAAAATTGTTTACGACCGTCAATCACCAACTGTTATTGACTTTTCTTGTGCATAATGTTATGTAATTTTTATTTTCGTCATGAACTGATATGAACGTACGGTAACGTACGGCATAATAACGTACGCGTACCGTACGTACGTTATAGAAAAAAATAACGTACGTACCGTACGCTTGGTCGCACCTTAGTGGGTAGACTTCACGGGGCATTTCAGCTCGCCAGATAGATAAGTTCCGTTTCTGGAGGGATTCTAATAGAATGCAAACAAGCCCAACCACCTAGCTGAGTTTGGCCTATTCATTGAAGTGAAACACTTAGAGTTACGGACCATGGTCCAATAATATAGATCTTATACTCCACATATTTGGACTGTGGAGTATAAGATCTATATATTGTAGAGAAAGACAGTGAGTATATTGTACGTCAAGATTGCATGTAGGTAAAGAGAATAACCGAAAGAGAGAGAGACAGACAGACAGACAGACAGACAGAGAGAGATACAGAGAGAGACAGAGAGAGACAGACAGACAGACAGACAGACAGAGACAGAGACAGAGACAGACAGAGACAGAGAGACGGAGAGAAAGAGAGAGACAGAGACACAGAGAGACAGAGAGAGACAGAGAGACAGAGAAAGAGAGAGAAAGAGAGAGAGAGAGAGAGAGAGACAGAGAGAGAGAGAGAGGGGGGGGCGGGGCGGTGGAGAGTGTGTGTTGTTTGTGTCGACCTGACACGGTGTCATCAGTTTAGGCAGGCTAGATTATCGTTTCTTCGAAGCTGAAGTACCCGGTAATCGTCTTGCGTAATGCAGGGCTACTTCAAGTATTCTGGTATGATCGGAGGGCTATAATTCATTTGCAATCTTATTCAGAATGAAAATAAACAGTATAACCTAGCCTATAGAGTATAGACAATAAAAACAACAAGCTTATATACAACAGTCCAATCTTTGTTTGAAAAGTGTTTAAGCTCGGTGCAGAAATAATTCTCTGGTGTAGCGGGTCCTAGAAACCTCACTGTCACAGAGTGGAATATGTCAATTGTGTAAGTATTGGCATCTCAGTGGACACAGTCTGAAACTTTACCCTATGAAGGTAAAGTTGCAGACGGTGTTCAGTAACATGCCACAACCGTTTGTGTGTTTGTGTAATTATGCATAATATATAAACGATGTTTCTGTCATTTTGCAAAGTCGTCAACGGCCCACGTCTCATAAGTTTTCCTTGAAAAAAGCACTGGAGACTTCTAATTATACTAGTGGTTTCCGGTGTTCTAGTGTTTATTTAGTCAAGTGTAGTTTCCTGTAAGGACACACACACTATGGAAAGTTTCGACCTCCGGGAGCCAGGCCACAGGTCCCTTGTTGGGGAGGGAACCGTTTCCCTGCCCGGAAGTTCGATTTCCGCCCATGTGGTATCTCTCGTCATCATAGAACATAGAGGGATCAGCCTCTCCGGGACATACTTGATTTGCTAGGTCAAGCTGTGGGATATGTCCGGTTTGGCCTTCATTTCTCCCCATCAGAGGAAGAGGTAGAGAGGTGGCAATTGGCGCTACAGAAGCAGTCGAAGTTGCTACATTATCAAATCTTGACTGGCGCTCCAACAGCCTTCGACTCCTCCGTAACCCGATGGTGTCCATAGTGAGACCCCCAGTCTCCAGATATGCATCTGAACTCACTAGGACCGACGACTGGTGGTCACGAATGGTAGGCGGGGCAGAACATTGTTCTGCAATCGTGGGGGGATCACGACCAGGGTCTTGGAATACCACGATGGGGCTTATGGATTGCTCCATCCGGTTTAACCGGTGAGCCAAGTGCTCGACTGAACCCGTCATTCGCTCGTACATGTCTGATTGACGAGAATCTAAAGTCCTTAGTCTCGAGTCTACAGCACTTTGTTGATTACCTAGAGACATCAGTCTAGAGTCTACAGAACTTTGCTGTGTCACCATGACTTGCTGTTGTGAAGCTACAGCGACCAAACTATTAGCCATATTCCCTATTACTTCATGTAATCTGGCCATGGACTCGCTCAAGTTAACACCTGAAGACTCAGGTTGACGATGTGCCTGTTCGTCATCACTTCCATACTCACTTACCGCACGGTTGACTCTATCTGACGAATTAATGCTGCTCGAAGACATTGTGTTGATCAATTATTAGTATTACTCTGTTTCAACACCTTTTGCATAGAATTTACTAAAAGCCGTTACATAGAAAGCACTACTTAGCACTAATGAAATTTTTATATAGTGCTTGATGACTAATTAAAGTTTTAGTTTAGGATGAATCTGCTTGCGATCGTTCTGTTAATTAAACCTAGTATCTGTAATTTAGAATAGTTTCAGATCCCCAATTTTATGACGAAGGTTGGGCTAGGGTTGTTTGACGTCGTAAGATTCAGACACAGCACAATTGAATTCCGTTTTCTCCAGCACGACAGCACGATGAATCGCTTAAACACGTAAATGACGTCGAGACTCGCAAATCAGACAATGCTTTCGCACCTTAATTAGACCTAATTAACGAGTAGCTCTTAATTTCTATTAACTATACGCTGCGTAGCCAGACTAGCGCAGAGTAGGTCGACGCTCAGATAATCTATATATATAACGATCGGTTGTAATGCGCTCTTCAAACACGAAACACGCAGTCGTTGCAGTGGCCCAGATATTTAGTCGACAGACGGCGCTTAACGGCAGAGCGATACACGGCGACGTTCTCTCGCGACCCTGGGTGAGGACGGTGATCACATGTAGGTCACAATGGCGGCCCGAGGTGTTTTCGCCGTCGCAAGAATATGAGAGGAACTCGTAGCTTAAGAATTTGCGCAGAAGGTGAGGTTTGGTAGATCCTGGACAAAATCGTGTAGAATGAAGGATAGCGATTCGGTAGTACGTCTAGTTAGCACTCCAGAATCAGCACGGCAGTTAGTAGATCAGCAGACAGCGCGTCTCGTTTGTACGTCTGAATCAGCACGGCAGTAGGTCGGTAGATAGTGCGTCTCTCGTCAGCACCTGGCACGATCAGCACGGCAGTGTGTAGATAGGTAGACAGCGCGTCTCGTTTGTACGTCTGAATCAGCACGGCAGTAGGTCGGTAGATAGTGCGTCTCTCGTCAGCACTTGGCACGATCAGCACGGCAGTGTGTAGATAGGTAGACAGCGCGTCTCGTTTGTACGTCTGAATCAGCACGGCAGTAGGTCGGTAGATAGTGCGTCTCTCGTCAGCACTTGGCACGATCAGCACGGCAGCGTGTAGATAGAGCGTCTCATTTGTACGTCTGAATCAGCACGGCAGTATGTAGGTCTGTAGATAGCGCGTCTCAATCGCACTTCTGGATCAGCACGGCAGTATATTCGAGTGAGCCTTTGTATAACTCTGCTCGATTCGTCTTCTTCCTTTGTTCTCCTTGGCTGACTCGGTTGCGCGGAGTGAACGTCTGTTGGTTCTTCTCCAGGTTGAGCGAGCTTCTTCTTCCAGGTTTTCTCCGGGTCGTCTTCTTCCTCCGTAGCTGACTCTCGAATGGCGGCTTGCATCGATTTTTATAGTTAATTTTGATAAAGCCTTACTACAGTCGGTAATTCCGCTGTCCAATCAGAGTTATTTTATTTAGCTCCTTCCTGGCTGGATTATGTGTTTGACCGTTTAGTGGATCGTCCCACCCCCCTTATATGATAGGCTGCTCGTTATCTTTATTTCTTATTCATTGTAGACGTGCCTGAGCTATGGTTGACAGTTACCCGTCGCCTGGCCCGCGCCGGAGGCTAGCCCTCCTGCCGGTTTAATTACCATAACCGCCGGTCAGTAACTACGCCCTCACTGTCTTGTATGCCTTGCGGTAGCTGACGCCCCGCTGACCAATCGTAAGCCACTTCAGATTCGGTCGTCACCTGCCCGATAGAAGCAGGTGCTCACCTCCCTTCCGTTTCCATGTACAAGTCCTGAACTATTATCTGTATTAATATTTTAATTAAGAATATATCTATTTAATTTTAAAAAAATGTAATTCTCACCTAGGGAGATTGTTCTATAATCTCACACAGCCCTCCTACATGACCTGAGATGACCCACCTGGGTCATCAAGTAAGATAAAACTTAATTTATTTAGCTTACTCCAGTTTAAAGAAAACACAGCAAAGAAAAATAAACAAATCACTACTTTACTTAATAACGTTCGTCTTACATGTTATTCTTAGAACAATTAGTACTAGAGTTATGTTTTCTAACGTTTGTTCTCATCAGACTCTACTACACTTCATCAAACACTACGAGACTACTCATAACTACTGTTTTTGCTACACAAAGAGGATATAAATGGTCAATACGTATGACGTTTCCTTTAATTACTACTAGAGACAGTTACCGTTCCTCACCTACTTGTTTTCTGTCTCCTTCTCGTTTTTAGCGTTTTATCGTTGTACGTTACGTGTACTACTCACGAAACAACACTTGCCAAATCCACGGTGCCAAGGCTATGAATCGTGCAGTGAATACGGCCAGCGTCACCACCCAAGGACTTCTGTAAGCAGTGACGTAGATGTCGCTGATGCTGTTCAAAAAGGTCTCCTCTTCTCCCAGCTCTGGTTGTGCCAAGAATCGGTTAATTATTAATACAATCAGACTCCAGAGGTTATACGACCAGTAGCCATTCATGGCCCACGGTCGTATATTTGGTGCAACGACTTCCGGTAGTACGACTGGTGGTGGAACGGCTCGTCCATCATTTCTTGCCCATTGGCGCAGAACGTGTTCTCCGTGTCCAATCGTAGCCAAAACTTGTGCCGTCGCTATAACGATTGGCAAGGACTCTTCGTTGTTATCCACGGGTGGTAGGTATCGGTGCATGGTTAGCATATCCTCATGCGTGATGCCTGCGTGACCTTGCACACGAAAAGCGTCTAGGACAAGAAAAATCATACCCGCCGCCGTCGTCTTCCACGAGGTCACGGACACTGTCGTCCATGGCCTGCATTGGACATTCCAACTTGGGGCAGGACATGTCATGCCGCAGTAGTGTGCGGTTCTGACGGAGCTGTCTACGGACGATATTGGAGACACAGAGGCGAAGGATGCGTCGGCTGGTGGCGGTGAGTCGTCCGGTTGTTGAGTTGGAGGAGTGACCGGAGGTGGTGGTGTGTGTAGATTCCCTGCGCCTCCACTAGCCTCTCCTGGCTTCGTATCCGCGTCCTCGGTTTCGTCCAGTAGAGGGGTGTTCGTATCCCTTGGTGGAGACAGACCCACATCTTCAGCTTTCGCATCGTTATCCCAGTCTGCCAGTAGTTGCTCCAACTCGCTAAATGAATGTGCCTCAGGAGTATTTTCGCACTCCATTACGTTGTCCGCATCCGTTGACTCCTCCTCATGCTGCTTCCTTTCTCCTTCCATCCTTCGATCCGACTTCGCTCGTAAAAATTTATTAGACACTAAATTCGACTTTTTAACTCTCTCTCTCCAAGACTCAAATCGAATGAGAATGGCTATCTTAAATTGCTTCCTTATAAGGTAGAAGTGGCTGTCTAGGTTGAGGAGTCCGATTGGGGTGTGGGAAAAGGTCAGCCTGTCTACAAACCTAATTTTGACGAATTGTTGCAGATTAAGATCGTCGAGTTGGTCTCTTTTAAGTCCAGATACTGACACGTACAGTTGTTAGCCATCCATTAACGCCGGTGTTCGGCCTGGTCATAGCGGAACAATTTGTACCTCGGCCGCTGGAGTCGCTGACAGTTCACAAGCACATGTGCATGTCTCATCTTACCTAGGAGGAACGGTCCACTGACATACTTTGCTCTAATATGCTATATATTCTAAACTACAGTTATCTCTACTTGCAACTCTATATATATATGCGATTTGCACTCTAATCGTCGAATCCATACATCTGTGGTGGCCTGGTAGCACGTTTTGGTCTCGATACCGTTATTTCTTCATCCAAATCAAACAGTCGAGTCAAATCGTCAGTTTCCAGTTCTACTTCTTTCTCTAGCGCCTTTTCTTTAATTCCCTCATTATGACAAGGCTTCAAAGCATCAATATACACAACCTTGGGCTGAGTTCTATTGCTGCGTTGTATGCGAAACAAAACAGGGCCTAATCTCTCTGTTATTTTGTATGGTCCTTGGTAGGAAAAATTCCATTTTGGATTTGTTCCTCTCTTGTTCCGCGGATAATGGTAGTAAACTAAATCGTTCACTTTGTACTCGTGGCCCTTTACTCTCATGTTGTATCTGGCCGCTCTTGCTTCTGCTTGTTTCTTCAGGCAGTTACGTGCCAACTCAAAAGACCTTCGCATTCTATCTTCTTGCTGTTGCACGTAGTCCACATACGTCTTCTGTCCTACCTCTTCTTGTTTTTTACCTAGGATAAAGTCGATTGGTAGATTTATTTCTCTGTTTAAATACAGTTTGTTTGGTGTGAAGCCAGTGCTGGTGTGGGTAGACGATCGGTACGAGCATAGAACGGAAGGTAAACACAAATCCCAGTTTTTCTGATCTCCTTCCACTGCTTTAGCAATTAGTGAGTTCAATGTCCTGTGCCATCGTTCAACGGTAGAATTAGAGCTCGGTTTGTAAGCAACTGTGCGCAGTTTGTCTATCTTAAGCATCTGACACAGTTCTTGGAACATCTGGGCTTCGAAACAAGATCCTCTGTCAGTAATAATTTGAATGGGGCAACCATATCGACAGATCCATTGGTCAAGCAGAATGCGGGCTGTACTTTGCGCATCTTGCCGTCGGGTAGGGTAAGCTTCAGCAAATTTAGAGAAGTTGTCTATCACTGTGAGCAGATATTGATGTCCACGGTTAGACGTCGGGAAAGGCCCACAATAGTCCAGAGAAATGACTTCGTTTGGTTCTCCTACAGTTAGTTTCTGCAACAGGCCTCTGTGTGGTGGTTTTCCGCGAAAATATCTAGCGCATTTGTCACATTTCATCAGCTCCAGCTTAACAGTATTATGCCAATCTGGCCAATAGGCATACCTCTGAACGTGGCTACATGTTTTTTTAGCACCTAAATGACCTCCGGTGAGACCAGTATGACACAACTTGATGAGCGCCGCGCGTCTTTGGGGAGGTAGTATCATCTGTTGCCATCGCACCGAGCCATTAAGATCTGTGGTCGTCGGGTCGCTATTCAGCCACTGGCGCGTTAATAGCCCATTAACGACGTCTAGCTGAGGCCATTGATAAACGAGTCTCTTGATAGTGCCGCTAAGGTCACGTATTTCTTGAGGACAGGGCATTTCTGCACTGCTGGCTTTCCGGTTAATGATCCATCCCAAATCTGGATCATCTCGCTGTTCCTTGGCAATAACTTCTGCACTCCAGTCCCCTGGTAGAAGCGGTGCTTCATTACGACGCTGGTTTACGCACTTGGCTGCGTTTACTCGAAGCGGACGACGAGAGAGTCCATCTGCATTACCGTGGGCGGTTCCAGGACGGTGTTGTATTGTGAAGTCGAATTCGCTCAACAGACAAACCCATCTGGCTAATTGTCCCACAGGGTTTGGATGCTTTTGAATCCATACTAAAGCAGAATGATCAGTTCTCAACAGAAACTTCCTGCCTAACAAATATACTCTATAGTACTTTATGAAGTATACAATCGCCAAGAGCTCTCGTCGTGTGACGTCGTAGTTTTGCTCAGCAGGAGAACACACGCGGCTTCCATAACAGATAACCCTTTCATCTCCGTCTTGCACCTGTGAAAGGACTGCACCTATAGCCCAGTTCGAAGCGTCGCAGTCTAGAACATATGCATCGGATTCTCGAGGTAGTGCTAAAACCGGTGCAGTTGTCAACTTGTCCTTCAGCACTAAGAATGACTCCTCACATTCATTCGTCCAATCGAACTTCTCCGTCTTCTTGGTCAGGTTATGCAGGGGTCTGGCAATCTTTGCAAAATCGGCTACAAATCTTCTGTAATACGAACACAGGCCTATAAAAGCACGGACGTCCTTCATTTTGACGGGTCTTGGCCAGTCCTTCACTGCGTCAATTTTTTTCGGGTCTGTGGCCACTCCTTCACGATTAACAACATGTCCCAGGAATTCAACACTGCTGCGAAGTAATTTGCACTTGGATGGTTTTAGCTTCAGGTTTGCACTTGCCAATCTTTCCAGCACGATCTCCAGTCGCTCCATATGGCTATCTATGTCTACGCCAAAGATGATGACATCATCTAAGTAGGTCAAGCAGATTGAAAAGTTTAGTCCTGACATCACTAAACTCATCATCCGTGAAAAACTTGCACTTGCACCGACCATGCCAAATGGGAGAGTGTTGTATTGGTAGCTGCCCTTCCTAGTCAGGAAAGCACTCTTAGCTTTAGCACTTGGATGAAGTGCCAGCTGATGATAGCCCGAAAAGAGATCCAGAGTGCTAAACCAATTAGCACCAGACATTAGGTCAATACATTCCGCAATTATTGGCAGAGGGAAATTGTCTTTATGCGTTATCTTGTTTAGCGCTCGATAGTCTATGCAAAAACGAGGAGTTCCGTCCTTCTTGGTCACGATAACAATGTTATTTGCCCACTCAGCACTTGAAGCTTCAATCACTCCTTGACGTAACATCGTCTCTACCTGCGCATCTATAATCGGAAGTAGTGCTAACGGTTGTCTCCTCAAGGTTTGACGAATTGGTGCTGCATTTCCGGTCGGGACCTCGTGTCGCACTATCTCCGTCTATCTCCGTATAACCCATGTCCCAATCTCCCATTGAAAAGGCTTTCTGGTGTCGTAATAGCACTTCGCGTAACCTCTTCCTGTTCTCCGGCGTAACTTCATCATCCACATCAGTCCACAGCGGTGCAAGGACCGTCTCGGCTAATTCATCTGTCTGTCCATTTATCATCGCACATTTCACTGTAGTCTCGTTAGACGCAGCGTGTTCGGTGATTAGCACTTCGTCCAACTCGCATCGACAACCTCTCTTTATCTTTATGGCTTTCGGTGTCGGGTTCATCACTCGTACAACAAGGTCCAACTCCCGGGGTGGGAGAAGTGTGCGGGCCACAATCAGTCCAGTGTCGAATATCTTTGCTTTAGTAGCCCACTGTGAAGGTGATTGCTGCAAATTAGGTATAACAGCAAACGCTTGGACATTCATCTCGCATAGCGGTGGCACGCTTACATCGCAGGCCATAGCGATCCGTCTACAGTTTAACGGGCTGGCTCGTCTTTGCACTGGCAGTAAATAACCGTTAAGCCACAATCGTCCAGTTTGAAAGTCCCAACTCGCCCTGTTGTCCTCAAGGAAGTTCAAACCTAAAATAAAGTCACTTATCTGATCGGAAATTAGAACTTCAAGCCAATACTCTCTTCCTCCAATTAGACACTTTACTTTCGTCTGTCCCAAAATCTGTATGACTGAATTATTGGCAGCCAGAACTTTCTGTCTCGCAGGCTTCATTTCGTTTTTCCGAATGAACTTCGATGGCGCCAAGCACACCTGAGATCCTGTGTCAATAAGACAAAGAACACTCTTTCCATGCAGCTTGATCGACAGGTAAGCGTTGCAGTTTCCTGGTATGTGATAAATATTGGTTGGCGCAGCATAAGGGTTAGGACGTGGGTATGGGCAGAAACGTATCACGTGTTCGCTAGATTGACAATTGAAACAGCGCCTTTCTGGTCTCCAGTCATTTCTTTGTTGCCATGACAACGGTTGTTGATTTTGAAAGTGCTGGTTATTCGCTCGAAAGTGCTGTGGATTGTTCTGACGACCGTGGCTTCTTGACTGTGTCAGACCTGGTACGAGGGGTCTTATCGGTGTCGTCTGCTGATTCACTGTTTCCTGAATATGCCGTAGTCGCTTAGTAGGAGGTGATTGATCTCTATGGCGCTGTTTTTCATCCGCAATTACGTGTCTCCATCGAATTGAATAGTCCACCGCCTCCTGTAGATCTTTGCACTCGCGTAAGCTAAGTTGTGAAGCTAATTTTCTGTCTGCTAGTGCGTCGCAATAACTCTTTATCGCTAAACCGTCAATATGACTCGATGACAAACCTTTGTAGGCTACCGAGATTAATTGGCGTATGGAAGAAGCTAAGTCCTCCACGCTCTCACCTTCTTTCTGCCTTTTGTTCTGGAGCAATGATTGAAAGTACCTCCCCCTCGAACTTGTTCCAAACCTCTGCTCTAATCGATCGACCAGTTTACTTACTGTCGACAACTCCTCTGCATCCCATTCTGCAAGTAAATTAGCGGCCTGGCCCTGTAGTGCACACACTAGATGGCGCCAACTGTCTCCTTCTCCCCAGTGATTATGTATTCTGCATATCTTAAATCTCGTAAGGAATAGATCAAGAGAAGTTGAACCATCATAAGAATTTAAAGCCAACACTCCCTTGGACTGGTTCTCTGTCCTTGTGACGTACCTCTCATTCATTTCTGGTTGCGACACTGCATTTCCGGTTTGTTCGCATCCGTTTCTAGGCATCTGATTCATCCAATTATTCAAATCAGGCGGACGTTCATAGCTAACCGCAGCTGTCAGGTTCGTCCGGGGATACTGCATACAAGAGGTCATTGCAGCCATGTTAGGTTCCTGACGATGCTCGTAAGTAAGATGATTATCTCTTACCCCGTCATTAGGTAATCTTCCGACATAAGGTGGTCTTTCTCCAATCGCAGCTCGACATCCTCCTAGTGCAGACGAATAGATCAGTCGTTCTTCTCGAACGGCTTCGGGTCGACGCAGTTCTGGTGGTCGGTAGTTGTACGCCATCGACACCGGAAATCGATCTTCCCACATAGTCATCCGTCTAGGTTGATCACGTGGTTGGTTGGTAACTCCTGATGTGACGTATGGGTTGAAGATGGCTGACTCCACTTCTTGGACAGTGAGAAACGCTGGTCTGGGTTGGTGATCTGTTCGCACGTGTCCGTTGATCTGCGCGGCGGAAGTGCGAATGACGTCACGCGGTTGCACTGTAACTGGTTCCATCCGATTGTTGTAGCGACAATCTTCCGTTTGCGTAGGGTGTCCATCCATGCGTCTGATTGGTTGAAAGGCCGACTGATGACGGTCTGCATCGTTGACTGACATTTCGGTTAGCGCAGGTCTCTTTCGTCCCCCCGAGTTATCATTAATCAAATGGTTAGAATTTGCCAAAAAGTCAAAATTCTCCTTATTTCTAATCTCTGACGATCGCAAGTACTCATCTCTGTTACTTAGATACAATTCATTGCTCTGCATTTCATTTGATTCTGGCTCTACATAAATGCTTCTTGGGGCAAAAGTTACTTGTCTACCGCTGGCTTCCATGATCCTATCATTCTCACCAACGTTGATCCTACTCAAATCCTGTCTAGTGTTATTCTGATTCCACCTTACCTCTTCCCTCTGATTAGTTACCTCGTCGCCTTCATCCCTCTGTTCTAATGAAATTCTTCTTCTACTTACAATATCTGAATCCAAGTCATCAGTATGGAAACCTCTTCCTACATTAAAACCATTCCCATCGGCGTCGCCAGTATGGAAAGTTTCGACCTCCGGGAGCCAGGCCACAGGTCCCTTGTTGGGGAGGGAACCGTTTCCCTGCCCGGAAGTTCGATTTCCGCCCATGTGGTATCTCTCGTCATCATAGAACATAGAGGGATCAGCCTCTCCGGGACATACTTGATTTGCTAGGTCAAGCTGTGGGATATGTCCGGTTTGGCCTTCATTTCTCCCCATCAGAGGAAGAGGTAGAGAGGTGGCAATTGGCGCTACAGAAGCAGTCGAAGTTGCTACATTATCAAATCTTGACTGGCGCTCCAACAGCCTTCGACTCCTCCGTAACCCGATGGTGTCCATAGTGAGACCCCCAGTCTCCAGATATGCATCTGAACTCACTAGGACCGACGACTGGTGGTCACGAATGGTAGGCGGGGCAGAACATTGTTCTGCAATCGTGGGGGGATCACGACCAGGGTCTTGGAATACCACGATGGGGCTTATGGATTGCTCCATCCGGTTTAACCGGTGAGCCAAGTGCTCGACTGAACCCGTCATTCGCTCGTACATGTCTGATTGACGAGAATCTAAAGTCCTTAGTCTCGAGTCTACAGCACTTTGTTGATTACCTAGAGACATCAGTCTAGAGTCTACAGAACTTTGCTGTGTCACCATGACTTGCTGTTGTGAAGCTACAGCGACCAAACTATTAGCCATATTCCCTATTACTTCATGTAATCTGGCCATGGACTCGCTCAAGTTAACACCTGAAGACTCAGGTTGACGATGTGCCTGTTCGTCATCACTTCCATACTCACTTACCGCACGGTTGACTCTATCTGACGAATTAATGCTGCTCGAAGACATTGTGTTGATCAATTATTAGTATTACTCTGTTTCAACACCTTTTGCATAGAATTTACTAAAAGCCGTTACATAGAAAGCACTACTTAGCACTAATGAAATTTTTATATAGTGCTTGATGACTAATTAAAGTTTTAGTTTAGGATGAATCTGCTTGCGATCGTTCTGTTAATTAAACCTAGTATCTGTAATTTAGAATAGTTTCAGATCCCCAATTTTATGACGAAGGTTGGGCTAGGGTTGTTTGACGTCGTAAGATTCAGACACAGCACAATTGAATTCCGTTTTCTCCAGCACGACAGCACGATGAATCGCTTAAACACGTAAATGACGTCGAGACTCGCAAATCAGACAATGCTTTCGCACCTTAATTAGACCTAATTAACGAGTAGCTCTTAATTTCTATTAACTATACGCTGCGTAGCCAGACTAGCGCAGAGTAGGTCGACGCTCAGATAATCTATATATATAACGATCGGTTGTAATGCGCTCTTCAAACACGAAACACGCAGTCGTTGCAGTGGCCCAGATATTTAGTCGACAGACGGCGCTTAACGGCAGAGCGATACACGGCGACGTTCTCTCGCGACCCTGGGTGAGGACGGTGATCACATGTAGGTCACAATGGCGGCCCGAGGTGTTTTCGCCGTCGCAAGAATATGAGAGGAACTCGTAGCTTAAGAATTTGCGCAGAAGGTGAGGTTTGGTAGATCCTGGACAAAATCGTGTAGAATGAAGGATAGCGATTCGGTAGTACGTCTAGTTAGCACTCCAGAATCAGCACGGCAGTTAGTAGATCAGCAGACAGCGCGTCTCGTTTGTACGTCTGAATCAGCACGGCAGTAGGTCGGTAGATAGTGCGTCTCTCGTCAGCACCTGGCACGATCAGCACGGCAGTGTGTAGATAGGTAGACAGCGCGTCTCGTTTGTACGTCTGAATCAGCACGGCAGTAGGTCGGTAGATAGTGCGTCTCTCGTCAGCACTTGGCACGATCAGCACGGCAGTGTGTAGATAGGTAGACAGCGCGTCTCGTTTGTACGTCTGAATCAGCACGGCAGTAGGTCGGTAGATAGTGCGTCTCTCGTCAGCACTTGGCACGATCAGCACGGCAGCGTGTAGATAGAGCGTCTCATTTGTACGTCTGAATCAGCACGGCAGTATGTAGGTCTGTAGATAGCGCGTCTCAATCGCACTTCTGGATCAGCACGGCAGTATATTCGAGTGAGCCTTTGTATAACTCTGCTCGATTCGTCTTCTTCCTTTGTTCTCCTTGGCTGACTCGGTTGCGCGGAGTGAACGTCTGTTGGTTCTTCTCCAGGTTGAGCGAGCTTCTTCTTCCAGGTTTTCTCCGGGTCGTCTTCTTCCTCCGTAGCTGACTCTCGAATGGCGGCTTGCATCGATTTTTATAGTTAATTTTGATAAAGCCTTACTACAGTCGGTAATTCCGCTGTCCAATCAGAGTTATTTTATTTAGCTCCTTCCTGGCTGGATTATGTGTTTGACCGTTTAGTGGATCGTCCCACCCCCCTTATATGATAGGCTGCTCGTTATCTTTATTTCTTATTCATTGTAGACGTGCCTGAGCTATGGTTGACAGTTACCCGTCGCCTGGCCCGCGCCGGAGGCTAGCCCTCCTGCCGGTTTAATTACCATAACCGCCGGTCAGTAACTACGCCCTCACTGTCTTGTATGCCTTGCGGTAGCTGACGCCCCGCTGACCAATCGTAAGCCACTTCAGATTCGGTCGTCACCTGCCCGATAGAAGCAGGTGCTCACCTCCCTTCCGTTTCCATGTACAAGTCCTGAACTATTATCTGTATTAATATTTTAATTAAGAATATATCTATTTATTTAGTCAAGTGTAGTTTCCTGTAAGGACACACACACACACACACACACACACACACACACACACACACACACACACACACACACACACACACACACACACACACACACACACACACACACACACACACACACACACACACACACACACACACACACACACACACACACACACACACACACACACACACACACACACACACACACACACACACACACACACACACACACACACACACACACACACACACACACACACACACACACACACACACACACACACACACACACACACACACACACACACACACACACACATATTATATATGTATTTATTTATACATATATATCAGTATTTTCTGGTGTTTATATACAAGTATATCATCAGCATAATTATATTGTATATATAAATTCCACAGCTAATAATAGTAGGCTACTACTTCCATTATTGTGGCTATTATATATATAAAAACGATGTTCATAAATGTTATATATACGAGGGTTGATCGTATATACATAATAAATATTTAAGATACTTTCAAATTAACGGAGGCACACTTAAGAGCCGGAGGCAACTGATACATTTACAGAGTAATCTCCTATCGATAAGAAGGCACGCGTGCACGTTCGTTTTATCTTAAACGGCCGTCTGCATATGTATGCACTTGGCCGAAAATTCCAACTAAGCTTGCCTCGCAAATGTCAAAAACAAAACCTTGATCCTTTCGACTTGATTGTGTAAACTTGATGACGATGATGATAATAATGCTAACGATAATGTTAAAATAATGGCAGTAGTATAAGTAGTTTTGATATTATTATTATTTTCATTGAGGTACTGAGCTATTATTATTATTATTATTATTATTATTATTATTATTATTATTATTATTATTATTATTATTATTATTATTATTATTATTATTATTACTAGCTGTAATCCGTGAAAGTAAAAATGTCCATGGCTGTCTAAACGTGGAGAAAGAGAGAGAGAGGGAGAGGGAGAGAGGGAGAGAGTGAGAGAGAGGGGAGAGAGGGAGATAGAGAGAGAGAGAGAGAGAGAGAGAGAGAGAGAGAGAGAGAGAGAGAGAGAGAGAGAGAGAGAGAGAGAGAGAGAGAGAGAGAGAGTGAGAGAGAGAGAGAGAGAGAGAGAGAGAGAGAGAGAGAGAGAGAGAGAGAGAGAGAGAGAGAGAGAGAGAGCAGCTGGACCCGTGTAGGTTTTTGCATTATGCAGGCAGCCAGCCGGGTATTCTGTCAGCCAGGCTACGCCCGGGAGCTGGCGGGGGCGGGCGCTTCCGCGTATAGCCCAAAGTTACGTAATTCGAAATTATATTGTTTGATTATTCGTTTAGAGCAACCTGTTAATCTGTTGCAAACAGCATGTTGCTATTAATGCTCATGTTTTGTTATTGTGTAAATTGTGTGCCTATAATATATATAATCATGTATTATTATTATAATTATAATTATAATAATAATAATACCTCGGGTAAAAAAAACAAAAAAAAAACACAAAAAAAACCAATAATAATAATAATAATAATAATAATAATTATTATTATTATTATTATCTTTTTTGTAACGTTTTCACAGTCATTAAGTTACGAAAGGAGAGCAAGAATCTAAGTGAGTAGGCCTAGAGGAAATCCACGCCAGCAGTCGAAAGCCAAATATCTTGCATACAATTAAGACGCTTATACTCGAAGTGTGTTTACCTACAAGAGCTTGGCTAGTTCATATCGGTTGAGATAAGGGCCGGCTCGATCAGTAGAGAAACACTGACTCATACGCAACTAATGGCGTCCTATGACCCATCCACACGAACTGAGACAAAACGAAAAGCCTTGTATGTGAGCTAGATCGGACTCGTACGCAAAGTCAGAGCTAGCGGTCTCATTAACACTTGGTAGACGTGGCGTAAAGCTGCAGGTATGCGGTATTCGTTTGCGCACACTGTAGTTTCGTCAACAGCCAAAGTCTAGCAACATGCTTTTCTGCTAAGCCGATCTGTGAGAAAATTCAACGAAAAATATGGCAACCGAAGACTACGATTACAACGGCGATGTCTTGGAAAATAATCCTTCCGTGATTTCTTGTTACGGATGGGACCCGTTTGAGTTCCGAAACGTGCATAACAACTGGATTTTTTATTCCGCCAGTATTGGATGTCCGATTGCGATATTTGGTGGCATTTTCACGAACATCTTGGCTTTCGTTGTTCTCGTCAGAAGTCGTCTGTGGTTGAAACATGAAGGATACGTTTATTTGGCCGCCAATTTCTGTACCAACGTCGGAATTCTGTTGTTCTGTACAAGCTCGTTTTGGCTGACATCTGTCTATGGAGGTGGACTTTACTATCCACCGAATACTTCAAATTTCATGTGCAAGTTGTGGCACTTCTTAATGAGTATATTCTTTGCGTCCGGTTGGCTGTCTGTTGCCCTCCTGTTTGACGTTTACCTTCGCGAACAGCTGATACATAGGAGAAGGTGTGGATGTCCGATGTTTGCAGCCAAGTACTGTACGCTGTTCGCAAGTAAGATCATCGTTGGTGTTATATTCAGCGTATTGTTTGTGCTCGGTGTGCCTTATCTGGCGAGTTTCGAACTTTATTTTGATGGTGAATGCTACCCGTCGGAATTTATGGTCTTTGTCGTAGCGCTAGTTGTCGAAATGAGTTTAATGTGCGTTCTACCGTTCGTCTTCTTCCTACCCATCATTGTAGTAGCCACACATTGTACAAAGAAAGAAGGCAGCACCTTTGGGTTCTCACAGATCGAGGACAGATCGATTTGTGATGAGCAAATGCGAGTCATGTCTGTGACTCTGTCGTTGATGACTCTTTTTCCGCAATTCTTCATATTCTTTCACCGTGCGTTTGCGAGTCACATGGGCGTGAGTGTTGTCATCGAACTGGCTTATGGTCTGTCCATCGGTCTACAGCCGATCCTGTGTTTCATCATTCTGAAGGCGTTACGCGAGGAATTTCGTTCTCAGATGCGAAGCATCCGTTGTTGTCGCCGACTGTTTCCATCGTTGGATCGCGATGAGGAAGTGGCTCAGCTGAGCGACATTCAAGAGGATACGCTCAACACAGTTGAATCCTAAGTCATCGATATGGGTCATCACGCATGCATTGAACTTATTTTTATGTGGAAGCCAATCCCAGTCGCAATGTAGACCATTGTAAAGACTAGATTCTTAAAACCCTTACCCAGATGACATGATAGCCGAGATGCGTTTCAACATTTGCGACGCCGTTTGCTTTTATCGTTTAATATCCTAAAATTAGTGTAGCTCTGGGTCGACCGATCTATAAAACAGTTGCAGTCATCATTTGGACAACGATTGTTTTTATATCTCCTCTCTTCAATTAGACGTATTAATGAGTGTGTATTATATTGTTGTTGTTTATATTTAATGAACGATTAATTAACATGTTCTGAAGTTGACGCTTTATTTTCTGTATAATCTCTTTTGCTTGATCATACCCTCCACATATATTCTTTCACGAATGCAGTTTTATGAAATACTACAATTTCCAGACAATACAATACACACAGTGCCGGATTAACCAGTATGCTCAATATGCTTTAGCATGGGACCCACGCTTCCAGGGGCCACGACTGGAGTCGAAATACTGCAGAAGAGCGGAAGAATGCGTAAGATAACTTTATGTGATTGGTGGCTGGAAGCAATGTATCGATATACCAATTCCCGCATCACTAGACCTGGGAGTGACTTTGGTCAGTCAATCTGACCCCACTTGACCCTAAAGTGACTTGAAGTCGACGAAGTGGAGCCAAAACGACTTGATCCGACTTGGCAGGAAAACAACCAACTTCCGACTTAAAATCGACTTCTGACATGGTAATAACGATTACGTACAGCTAATAATACAATATGTCAAGCCAATTTTGTCTGTCAAGCATTAATTTCATATACTAATGAGTAATGAGAGTGCAACACCTGATGAATAAAATTGTTAACATTTCAATTCGCTATTTTTTATGAAATGTACGTGTGATGTTTTAACATAGAATAACAAATTATATAAATAAATCGGCACGACACCGATAAAAAATAAGTAAATAACTGTTTATCCCAGCCGACGTCGATAGTTTCTATGATAGTTTTCCAGGGGCCATGTGCATGAGACGGGTGTAACTCTTATTCCCGGCTTAAATCTGGCCTACGCCGGAGTAGTGGGTTAATTCGACGTGCATGACACGCTTAGCGCCTTACGCTGGGAATAACGCTACTCCGAGTCTACCCTAGGTGTAAGTCCGCTATTCCTAGCTTATCGGTGATAAACAAAGATGGCGGAAGTCGTGATTCGCTGCATTCGACGAAGTTTTAGACGTCAAAAAGTGTTTCAGAAGCGCCATAATTAGCTCGCCTCGTTCACTGACAACGAACTTTAGATTACTTTTCGTTTGCCGCCACAAAATACTAACATTTGACGAGATACCTGACGAAGTTGCATTCGAAGTGCCGCGTCAGGTTCCGTACGGCGGGTAATGATGAGGGTATTTTCGCGCGGGGAAAACCCAGAGACATGCATTGTCTCGCACAGTTTACACCCGGAATAACTAATCCACTGGCTACAGGGGTGTCACTGCATGCCAACAGCGGCCAAGGCTTGTTCAGGAAATAGTTACTCCGGGCGTAGGCGCTATTCAGGGAATAAGCTATTCTCGTCTCATGCATACGGTCGCAGATCCGTGCGTCCTACGAGAAACGCTCTGGAATGTCTGGAATGTGTCTGCAACGACCTCCCTAAGGCCGGCATATCACACGGGCAAGTGAAGTTGGCTGGGCCGCCGACACTCGGCGCTGGGCGCGTGCACGTGCGGCGCATATCAGCAGAGACGGACGGACGGTCGGACGGACGGATTGACACATGGACAAACAGCGGTTACTAAGTCCGTCTCTGCCACCCTCCCTCCCGCCCTACATCTCCCTCCCTCGCACTCTTTCCCTCCATTTCTCTCCTCACAGCGTTCGACGACCTCCGTAAGGCCGGCATATCACGCGGACGAGCGAAATTGGCCCGACCAGCCGAAACTCGACGCTGGGCAGATGGACGTGCAGGCGCCGCCGGGTACACCAGGACGGACGGATGGTCAGACAGACACACAGACGGATTGACACACAGACAAACAGCGGTTAGTGAGTCTGTCTCTGCCTGCCTCCTTTCGCCTACCTCTCCTTCCCCCATTATATCATACGGGCAATCATCTTGTACATGATAATATCGCAGCCTAGGTATGCGGTAGAAGTTAAAACTGGTAGGCCTATGCTTCATTAGTTTTTGACAAAACACTACGTGTGACAACAGAACTGCTTAAATGCTGCCCTGGCCTCACAATCATTAGTGTGACGTGATAAATTTAGATTTGTTTGTGTCTGAAGTCAGTTTAAGTTGACTTGTGCAAAAAATAACTTCGTCACTTTTCTGATACAAATTCAACTTGGGGTCAGTTACGCTAAGCAGAAACGACTCGACTCGACTTGGGATGACCAAGTCGACCCAAGTTGACTAATTGGGGTCGACTGCCTACGTATCACCCGTTCCAAAAACTAAAGGGACGTTATTTTCTTTCTCCAGTTTTCTTCTTATGGCATTAATTCATGCAATATATTTACAATTATGGCTGTACCGAATAGGTGATTATCACTATTCGGCCGAATACGAATAATTGGACCAACTATTTGGCCGAATACGAATACGAATAGAGTACAAAATAAATCTGCTAAATCTACTACTACTACTACTGTTACTACTATGACTAATCATATGCTGCCCTTACTAAAACTATCAATGCTGTCACTATTATTTTTTACAATAATAATAATAATTGTATTTTGTATTGTATTGTATTTGGATATTTATAAAGCGCTTCTAGCGGGAGGGCCATTCAGAAGCGCTCCCAGTGCGAGAGACCCCGAGAGAAAAAGCAAGTTTTAAGAAACTTAAAAGAGGAAGAGACGTTACCTGAGAGAATAGAAGAACGAACGGACAGAAGAAGCTCATTCCATAGAGCAGGGCCAATGGAGGCAAAAGACCTAGATTGAGCCAGAGAAGTACTGACACGGGGAACGAGGAGGTCCAAACGGTCAGATGAACGAAGAGGACGAAGAGAAGCAGCAGAGTGAGGGCGATGAATTAAGTCACATAAATATTTTGGAGCGAAACCAAGTTGAGCCTTAGAGACAAGGATGAGGACCTTAAATTGGATGCGGGCAGAAAGCGGGAGCCAGTGAAGTTCTTCTGTCATAAAGGTGGTGATATGAGAGAATCGAGGAAGACGGGCAATTAATCTAGCAGCAGCATTGAGAACGGACTGAAGGGGAGCAAGACGGACTTTAGGTAGACCAATGAGGAGGGAATTGCAGTAGTCAAGTCTAGAGCAGACAAATGCATGGACAATTGAAGTGAAAATTGGAGATGAGAGAGAGCGACGGATAGCGCTAAGGCGCCTTAGGTGAAAATAGGAAGTGCGAGTGAGTTTGGAAATGTGTTCAGTAAAGGTGAGAGAATTGTCAAGGGTCACTCCTAGATCACGAACGCTAGACGAGAAAGTTAAAAGCGGAAAGCTTTGAGACAGCACAGCAAAGTCGAGTTTTAGAAGTTGCTGAGGAGTGCCAAACCAGATATATTGGGTTTTGGACGAATTAAGGGAGAGGCGATTGCAAGACATCCAGGTATGAAGATCATGAGAAAGAGCTTCGATGCGCTGAGCAAGAAGAAGCTGAGAGGAAGGAGGCCCATGGACATAAGCCTGGACATCGTCAGCAAAGAGATGGCCTGAAGCTCCATGGATGGGGAGGAGAGATGGGATACCGGCCGTGTACAAAATAAAGAGGAGAGGGCCTAGAACAGAGCCCTGCGGAACACCCAGTTTGATAAGGACCCACAGAGTTCTAGATTCACCAGAGATAACCATCTGAGTGCGATCAGACAGGTATGACCGGAACCACTGAACAACCACTATATAATGTAACCTATAAGCCCTATATTTGGTTATTATTTCTCTAGGACCTGGCACTGATCATGTAACCGGCTACTTATGATTCAATCTTCTCATTCAGGTGCAAGTGTGTCGAACAACCCCAAACAGTCATCCAATAGAGAGATGTCACTAGCAAACATTTTTGAATATATAATTAAGATAAACACAGTTCAGTCAATGCAGTGATACAATAAAGAGTATTAGGATACCTAGATGATATCAATTTAATTGGCCAATGCTCTTACTTAAGACCAGCACTATAATATTATTGTATGTTTTATATTATACCTAACTTAACCTCCCCATGTTGAATGGTTTCCGTTGAATGGTAGACCGTAGAGATTCAATCGTTCCTTTCTTTCACGGCACTTATCGATGGTTGCAGCCATCTTCATGGATCGAATGATGGGCATTGGCGTCGATGTGTCGGCTTCTTTTGAAGATATTTCGATTCACCGATGTTTGAGCGATGAATGTTCGAACAACGTTCCTTTGTTTAATCGTTTAGTATTCACTTCTCAAAGTTCGTGTCGTCTCGTCGCTATTTACGAACTCTAGCTATGCTCTACTGAGAACGTTCGCCGTTACGACCTCTTTGGCAAGGTACTTCGTTACGCACCGTTCGTACTCGTCTTTCCCTCAACAAGGTATACAACTAATTCCTCTTCGAATGAGTTCACACTACTTCCTCGATAACTGATCGTAGAAAGCCACCGTTCGAAACGATATTCAATTCAACTTCTCCTGATCAGAAGTTACCGACGAAAATTTCGACAGCATGTCCAGTGACTTCGAACGCGACGTTGCAACTGAAGCCTTTCTCGCTCTATTAGTCCTCATTTACATATCCAGCAGACGACTGATGCAAAAACCGTTACAGTTTGATTCTGGCCTATCATCGGTCGACACGGAAAGGTAAAATAGTCTCGCCTCTCGATATTATCCCCGAATGTTATTTAAATTTATACCCTACTGTTGGTCATTGTGCTGGTCTATTAATTAAAAAAATAACTCAACCTAAATTAATCACTAATCACACCTATCTCATATTGACATCAGACAAATTTGTATCTGTGTGTTCAGAGGAACATACACATTACAAATAATAACAATAATAATAACAACAATACTAATTATAACGTATACATCCTGATCATCACAGGAGCATTTAACAACGCAAAACGCAGGTGCCGCAGCGGAAAAAGCAGCCCATAATAAAGAGTGCAAATATACTGCTATCTCAGAGTCGCACCATTTCATACCTGTTGCAGTCGAAACCGCAGGAAGCTGGAACTCCGAGTCACTGAATTTTGTCCAAGAATTGGGAGGCAAGATAAAAGCAGCGACAGGTTACCAGCGTCAGAACAGCCATCTGCCCCAGCTGATCATTCGCCCTTCACACTGAAAATATCCCAATCTGTTTTAGGCACTCGGTTTGGAACAATCAGGAGACCGAGCAACCGAGGACTGAATAACGGCTAGATACAGTGACTGTATATAGCAGGCCTAAACATTATTCGTCTACATTATTACTATCATTATTGCTCTTATTAAAATGATAACCATTATAATTATTACTGCTACTATTATTATTATTTGCATTATTATTTGCTTTAGCTATAATGGTAATTATTATTATTACTACCATTGTTATAATAATAATAATAATAATAATAATAATATCATTAGCAGTAATATGACTGTTATTATTATCATCATCATCCTCGTCGTCGTCACTATTCCACAGTTATTAAGTTACTGATGCATGCTAAAATGCAATGTTATTGATATACAAAACCATTTGTTTTGTTTTTTCCAAATGCCGAGTGCCGCATGTTCCTCTGTCACGTGACATGGGTCGACGCATCGGATTGATAGAACCTAAGTGAATGAAGGAAATGCAACCCAACAACTGGGAGCACCTTTTCGTTTTTGCATATAATTCCCGCCCTAGCGTGAAGTCTGTTTAGCTGCAGTTAGTTAGTTGCTGTTTAACGACATTGTGACATAACAAAGATGATTAGCGTCGCCCTCATCCCTTCTCCAAGCTTGGGACTCCACCGCCACTACCCTACTACCACTAGGTAGGGGAGTGGCGGAGTTAGCAGCAGGAGCTCGGCTAGTTTTTATAGGTAGAGTTAAGGGCTACAGACCAAGTAGACACAACTAATATCTCGCACATGTCGTGTCAAATATAATTGTCGCGTCAACGGAAGTGGGCGTAGTCAGAAACATCTCCAACCCGGACACTATATCGCACCAAAATCTTCCCACTCACAGGTCGGCCCAACAGGTGGGTCATGAATATGCCTGAATCAGAGTGGGGCTGCCTCTATGTCCTACGAACTGATAATCTGGATATTTTTTTGTATGCCATCGGTTGATGCCTTGTGCATTAGACACCGGCACAATAAAACTTGTTAGTTACAGTTACAGTTATTAGACACTAGCTATACTGAAGTCATATACTGAAAGAAACGATCGAGTCTCCCCGAATGGTCCGGTGACGTCAGAAACACCCCATCTCGATCTAATGAGCCTCCCAGTATATGCGAGCGGGCACACCTGTTAGTGGAGAAACCTTGATATCGCACCACACCGGCTCAGACCAAGCAGACGCAACTAATGGCGTCCTACGCCTCTTCTACACGGGCTGAGCCAAAACGAAATGCCCTGTGGCCTAGATCGGAGAGACTCCTACGCAAAGCGTGAGAGCTAGCGGTTCCATTTGACACTTGCGACCCGGCGTAAAGCTCCGGGTATGCTGTAACCGTTTGCACACAGACTGTTTTCATAGTTTCGTCAACAGCCGAAGTCTCGCAACGTGTTTTTCTGTTTAGCTGTGAGAAAGTTACACGAGGAATATGGCACACGAAGCCAACGATAATAATTTGACGCATAATCATAGCATGCATTACGAATATGATGATTTCGACCCGTTTGAGCCTCACAGTGGGCCGAGAAAGGGTTTTTTATTTTATTCAATCTATATTGGATTTCCGATTGCGATATTTGGTGGCATTTTCACGAACATCTTGGCTTTAGTTGTTCTCGTGAGAAGTCGTCTGTGGTTGAAACATGAAGGATACGTTTATCTGGCTGCCAATTTCTGTACCAACATCGGAATTCTGTTGTTCTGTACAAGCTCGTTTTGGCTTGCATCCATCTATGGATGGGGAGATTACTATATACCGAATACTTCGAATTTCATGTGCAAGTTGTGGCACTTCTTAATGAGTATCTTCTTTGCGTCCGGTTGGCTGTCTGTTGCCCTCCTGTTTAGCGTTTACCTGCGGGAACAATTGATACACAGGAGATGCTGTGGATGTCCGATGTTTGCAGCCAAGTACTGTACGCTGTTCGCAAGTAAGATCATCGTTGGTGTTATATTCAGCGTATTGTTTGTGTTCGGTGTGCCGTATCTGGCGGTTTTCGAGCTTCATTACAGCAACTGTTACCCGTCACCACATATGGCTTTTGTCATAACTATACTCGTGGAAGCGATCGTAATGTGGGTTCTACCGTTCGTTTTCTTCCTACCCATCATTCTACTTGTCACACTTTGTACAAAGAGAGAAGGTACCGTCTTCGGATTCTCACAGATCGAAGAAAGATCTGCTTCTGATGAGCAGATGAGAGTCATGGCTGTTACTCTGTCGTCGATGACTCTCTTTTCACAATTCGTCTTAGTATGCATTTACAAGTCAGTTGCGCGCTTTCACTTCGGCGCGAGTGTATTTATTGAGATGGTGTTCGGTCTGTCCATCGGTCTACAGCCGATCCTGTGTTTCATTATTCTGAAGGCGTTACGCCAGGAATTCCGTTCTCAGCTGCGAGGCATCCGTTGTTGTCGCCGACTTTTTCCATCGTTGGATCGCGATGAGGAAGTGGTTCATCTGAGCGCCATCCAGGAGGATCCTCCCAGCACAACTGAATCCTAATTCATTCATCTGGTCTTCACCATGCTTAGTCCTGTCTGAAAAACCAGTCCTAGTCGAAATGTAGGCCTAGCCCGTAATTAAGACTAGACGCTCAAAACCCTTACCCAGATGACACGAAAGTCGAGAGGCCGTTTGAACATTTGCGTCGCGGTTCACATTCTGATTATATCGTTTAAAATCGACAAAATGAATGTAATTCAGCGTCGAACGATCTATGAAACATTTTAAGTTATAATTTGGGATCAGTAATGGGCACTAAACTATTTTTTTAGTTAAACTAAATCTATATTCCAACTAAAAAAATATAGTTTAACTAAAGTTGGCAACTAATTTTGGAAATTAGCTAGCTAAACTAAAAAACTTAAAACTTTTTCCAACTTTTTTCCAACTTTTTACGACAAACATTTTCACAATAACAGAGGTTAAGGGAATTGTAATAATGCAGAGCGTCAATGACAATTTCACCTTCAAACTATGCAATGTGTACTGTTCTAGCATACAGTAACAGGCATACCGTAAGTAGTGTATAAATTTGAAAACAAAGACTGTAAATGGTAAAACTATGCAGTGTTAATCAATAAGTTTGGCTTTGATTATGACAGTGTTCAATGTTCAATGCAGAAAATAGTTGCGTATTGCTGATATTTTTAGTTAAACTTTTTAGTTAGCAACCAAATTTTTTTAGTTAAACTATGGTTTTAACTAAACTATTTATTTTTAGTTTAGCTTCATTCTTAACTAAATTTTTTAGTTAAACTAAAAGTTAGCAACTTTTTAGTTGACTATAGCCCATCACTGTTTGGGAAACATCTGTAGTTTGTTCTGTTGTTTCTTTTATTTCAATGAAACGCATGAGCGAGTGTGTATAATAATGTCGGTCACATTTATTGAACAATTAGTCAACATAGTATTTTAAGTTGACGTTTTATTTTCCATATAATATTTTCTATATAAACTGTTTCGCTTGATAATAAACTTCGCATATTTACAATATCGTGAATGCACTTTTATTAAATGCTACAAGTTCCAGACAATCTTGCATACAGTTATGTGACATATCGCTTGAAGTCAGTGATGCACTTAATACTATTATGTTTAGAAATAGTTTGTCTACTGTATAGGGATAAAAGCGTGTGGCTCCTTGGTCTTGGTATTTATTCTACTCTCGGGTGCAAGAGGTTCTGTCTTCAAATCCCGAATGATCCCACTTTTAAAGACATCGCAACTTCACTTATTGTAGTCGCTTTTGTAGTAGGCTTATGAGATTGAAATCTAAGTTATTTAGTGACTAGTTGTATCATTTTTATTGATCACCGGGATGAATGGATAGCCAGGATTTTCGCAAATAATTATGTGAAATCAGGGTTCAGCTCTGAACCGGGAACGCCTTTATGAAACTATTCTATTCAATAAAATAAATAGGGTGGTCTGTAAATGACCAAACACGTTCACGCATACAACTTAAGCCATCATATAATTTGTAATTACCATTAGTTGGGTACCCCTGTTTAGCGGGATTCATATCCCTTAGGGACGCCCTTTGCCGTAGATGACAGAAAAATATATATAAAATAACCCAACAAAATGAAACTATTCTATTCAATAAAATAAATTAGTTTATATTACATTTAACTTTGATGTACTTTTGATGTAATTTTGATGTAGGCCTAGTTTTGATGTAAATTTGCATGTACTGATGGTTCATCTAGCTACTATATCCATTATTTTAGTTTCTCTCATTTGAACTCATGTACATGATGTTGATCTTGATTATAGTTTCTTCAATAATGATATCGTTATATGTTGTCAAATTAGTAGCTTCTCTGTTGATGTTATCGTTATTGTTAACTGTCATCGAAAGCAATAAAGAGATTGATTGATTGATTGATTGTTTGATTGATTGATTGATTGATTGATTGATTGATTGATTGATTGAACTTGGGCGACGATGATGGACCACGAAACATAGAGCACAGACGGACAGAGATGGCTTTACCATGGCACATTATAATACAGTGTCAGCAATCGTGGTATTAAAATTTCTACGGCGCCCAAAAACCTAAATCATTTTAACCGGCCTAAGGCGCTCAATCAAAGCGAAGTCGATAGGCAGGTAAGGTCAGACTCGGTTCGAGGTCAAGATTCAATGGGTTGTCAGAACTGAAAAGGTGTGAGGATAGAAGAAATGCTGGAGTGTATTTGGTTCGTTTTATTTCTTGGCAAGTCGCCGATTTTATTTTCATCTTTTTTGGCTGAACTTAAAGTTGAAATAATAACCGTAAATTCAAACATAAACTGAACCTTTACATAAAAACTAAGCGAGCACCAGCTTATTCAAACACTGTCAATTGACGCAACATCAATTCAGAGTGATTGGCGAGATGTAGGTCTACCTTGTGAAGAAAAACGTTCGGGCTGTCGGGAGACCATAGAGGAGTGAGACCGAGGAACCGTTGCGACATAGAAATGGCGTGTAGTGAAATGAAAATGCAGAACTTATCATCGCAGAAGGTGCGCGTAAGGAAGAACAACTCCAGCTACGGCGCTATATCAAATCACGTCCGTAAGAGCCATGTTTTTGGATCAGTTCCGGTGTCTGGTCACTGAAGGTCAGCCGGAAGGTCGTGGATTGGCTGGACAAGCTGAAGATTAGTATGATGATTACAATAGTCCCAACACAATTTTCAATGCAAAAAACGCTTAATTATTTTGGTAAGTCATTGACCAATAGTTATTTTTAAAGTTGTTACGTGTTCTGTGTTCATGAATAATGCAAAAACGTCATTTTGCTCCCCCTGCAAAAAATTTTCTCCTAAAAATGTTTCTCCCCATAGAAAAATACCTGCGAACGCCTATGTAGGCCTTATGAGTCTGCAGACAGCGATAGCCATGTACTTAGACATGTCAAGCTCTGACGCAGATCAATTTCTTCACCAGAGACGGATTCTTTAGTGGCGTTAAGATATCCTTGCCGATAATTAGGATCAACTTTACTAATTCTGTTGCCTCGGCGTTAATAGAACCGATAGCTTCTTTAGGAAGAACACGTGTCTTGCAAGCAGCCCCACATTTCTGGCAGATGTGATAACTTGTTCACTGCAGTTCCTGACAAGGTTTCCGACTGTGAGTGTGAGTGGTGTATCATAAATTCTCCTATGTATCAGATGTTCGCGAAGGTGAACGGTGAACAGTAGAGCAAAACAAAGCCAACCGGACACGAACTAAATACGTGTTAAGCAGTGCTACAACTAGTACATGAAACTTTAAATTATGAGTGGAAAGCAATCCATTGGATGATAGCCAGTGAAACTACTTTTATGGAAAAGCAGAAGAAAAAGAGGAGAGGGAGAATGCGTCAGATAGTATTATACGATTGGTGATTGGAAGCAATGAGGGAAGATGTATGGGTAGCAATTCCCGTATCAACCGTTCCCAAAACTTAAGGGACGTTATTTTCTTTCTCCAGTTTTCTACTTATGGCATTTATTCATGCAATAAATTTATAATGATACTCGACGACAAATATCACCATTACTAATAAAACACCTACCATTACTACTGCTACAGCAAAAGCCACTATATTACCGCTATACTGCTAAATCTTCTACTACTAGTGTGACTACTATAACTATGGCTGCTTTTACTAAAGCTATTAATGCTGTCACTATTATTTCTTAAAATAATAATAATAACAATAATAACAACAACAACAAAAATAATTATAACGTATACATCCTGATCATCATACGAGCATTTAACAACGCAGAACGCAGGTGCCGCAGCGGAAAAAGCAGCCCATAATAAAGAGTGCAAATATACTGCTATCTCAGAGTCGCACCATTTCATCCCTGTTGCAGTCGAAGCCGCAGAAAGCTGGAACTCCGAGTCACTGAATTTTGTCCAAGACTTGGGAGGCAAGATAATAGCAGCGACAGGTTACCAGCGTGAGACCAGCCATCTTCCCAAGCGCTTATCAGTCGCCCTTCACATTGGAAACTCCCTATTTGTTTTAGGCACCTCGGTTAGGAACAATCAGGAGACCTAGCAGGCCAGTACTGAATGACGGCTAGATAAGTGACGATATATATAGTAGGCCTAAACATAATTCGTCTACATCATCATCATCATCATCATCATCATCATCATCATCATCATCATCATCATCATCATCATCATCATCATCATCATCATCATCATCACCACCACCACCACCATCATCATCATCATCATCATCATCATCATCATCATCATCATCATCATCATTATTATTATTATTATTATTATTTTTCACCGAGGTACATATGATCCCTCGGGAGTTCAAAAATTAGGGGGGCATTGTTCTGGATTGGCTAGTCTTCGCAGATGGTTTAATTATAATTGATTATTATTATTATCATCATTATTATTATTAATATTATAATTATTATTTTTATTATCTCTTATGTTATGCGTCGCAATAAACTAGAAAGGTCTAGTGTAATTGAGGTGGTCGCTTCTGGGCACCGGGCAGCATCGACATGGTGCCCCAGAAGGCGACCTCGTTAAATTATTGTTATCATAATTATTACAATTATTATTACTATTGTTGTTGTTGTTGCTGTTGTTGTTACCATTTTTATTATTCTTGTTATTTTCAATTATGATAAAATATAATAATCATTAATGCTCTTATTATAATGACTACCATTATAATTATAATTGTAATTATTATTATTATTAATATTATTATTATTATTATTATTATTATTATTATTATTATTATTATTATTATTATTATTATTATCATTATTATTATTATTATATATTATTATTGTAGCGTAGCTACCCGGGGCAAGGCTACTGACCAGGATGGCCCTTCCCAGTTATCAGCGTTTCAACTCCTATGTCCGTGGGCACGGCTTCCCTTAGTCAAGCGGAAGACTTCATACGCCGGTTAAGTTTAATTCGTATATTCAAGTAAAACAAACCGACTACCCGTCGGGTGAATCAAATACAGATACAAATCGTTCAGTAACTTCAATCTACAATAAACTGCAATTTCTATCGAAGAAAGTGTCCGCCAACTACACTTCGCACTTAAAACAGTTCGTTACTTACACGCTTGATAGTCCGCACGCTAGTGACTCCAAGTTCGACAGGTAGCGACGTAGATTATCAGTCCAGAATCGCATTCGCTTCCGAAGCGTAACTACCTATCTGAACTAGAACTCTCAACTACACCGCAACTGTCTTCCTTAATCGCTCAACTACTCCGCTACTTGACGACAAGTTCGACTGTCCGACTGTCCGACTTTGACTGAGGGTCGACTGTCTTCCTCCGACTGGGCGTGTGTCGACTCCAACCGAACTAAATCAACTCAGCCCCGAGTATCCGTGTCTCTTCTTTATATAGAGTATCGATACAGAGCATCGTGTATTCACTGTATTGTGTATCGATACAGGCTGGCTGGCAGGTATCGTGTATCGATAGAGGGTATCGTGTATCGAGGCTGGCTGGTAGGTATCGTGTATCGTGTATCGAGTGGTCCAGTGACGTCAGAAGCACCCCACCTCGAGTTAATGAGATTCCCAGTATAAGCCAACAGGCCAACCTGTTAGTGGAGAAACCTTGATATCGCATCACACCGGCTCAGACCAACTAAATGGCGTCCTACGCCTCTTCTACACGGGCTGAGGCTAAATGAAAAGCCCTATAGCCTACATCGGACTACTACGCAAAGCGTGAGTGCTAGCGGTTTAATTGGACTCTTGAGACTCGCAGTAAAGCTCCGGGTGTGCTGTATCCGTATGTACACAGACTGTTCTCATAGTTTCGTCAACAGCCGAAGTCTCAAAACGTGTTCGTCTGTTTAGCCGATCTGGAGAAAGTTACACAAGGAATATGGCATACGAAGCCAACGATAATAATTTGACGCATAATCATAGCATGCATTACGAATATGATGAATTTGACCCGATTGAGCCTCACAGTGGGCCGAGTACTGGAATTTTCTTTTATTCCATTTATATTGGGGGTCCGATTGTGATATTTGGAGGTATTTTCACGAACATCTTGGCCTTAGTTGTTCTCGTGAGAAGTCGTCTGTGGTTGAAACATGAAGGATACGTTTATCTGACCGCCAATTTCTGTACCAACGTCGGAATTTTGTTGTTCCGTACAAGCTCGTTTTGGTTTATCTATGGATGGGGAGATTACTATCCACCAAATACTTCGAATTTCATGTGCAAGTTGTGGCACTTCTTAATGAGTATCTTCTTTGCGTCCGGTTGGCTGACTGTTGCCCTCCTGTTGAACGTTTACCTGCGGGAACATCTGATACATAGGAGAAGGTGTGGATGTCCGATGTTTGCAGCCAAGTACTGTACGCTGTTCGCAAGTAAGATTATCGTTGGTGTTATTTTCAGCGTATTGTTTGTGCTCGATGTGCCGTATCTGGCGATTTTAGAGCTTCATCACAGCAGATGTTTCCCGTCATCACATAGGGCCTTGGAATTAACTCAACTCGTCGAATTAATCGTAATGTGGGTTCTACCGTTCGTCTTCTTCCTACCCATAATTCTACTTGTTACACTTTGTACAAAGAGAGAAAGTAGTATCTTTGGATTCTCACAGATTGAGGAGAGATCGGCTTCTGATGAGCAGATGCGAGTCATGGCTGTAACTTTGTCGTCAATGACTCTCTTTTCACAATTCGTCTTGATGTGCATTTACAAGACAGGGCTCTTTCACTTGGGCATGAGTCACATGATGAGTGTATTTATCGAGATGGTATTCGGTCTGTCCATCGGTATACAGCCAATACTGTGCTTCGTCATTCTGAAGGCGTTACGCCAGGAATTCCGTTCTCAGCTGCGAGGTATCCGTTGTTGTCGCCGACTGTTTCCATCGTTGGATCGCGATGAGGAAGTGGTTCAGCTGAGCGCCATCCAGGAGGATCCTCCCAGCACAACGGAATCCTAAGTCATCCGTCTGGGTCTTCACCTATTCACAGAACTGATTCCTGTCCTAGTCGCAATGTAGCCAATAATAAAGACTACACACCCAATACCCTTAACCAGATGACACGAAATTCGAGAGGCTGTTTGAACCTTGTGTCTCGTTTCGCTTCTGATTATGACTATGTCGTTTAAAATCGATAAAATGAATGTAATTCAGCGTTGAATGATCTGTGAAACATTTTCAGTCATAATTTGGGATACGATTCTGTTGCTTCCTTTATTTCAGTGAAGCGCATGAAGGAGCGTGCATTGTAATGTCGCTCACATTTAATGAACAATTAATTTACATATTTTAAGTTTGCGCTTTATTTTCCGTATAATATTTTCTATATAATCTTTTTCGCTTGTTAAGAAACTTCGCATATATATATATAATTTCGTCAATGCACTGTTATGAAACGCTACACTTCCAGACAATACAATCTTGCATACAATTATGTTGCATACCGCTTGAAGCCGTTATGTTTAGAAGTAGTTTATCTTCAGTACAGGGATAAAAGCGTGTGGCTCCTTGGTCTTGGTTTCTCTTCTCCTTTCGGGTGCAAGTGGTTGTGGTGCGTTCAAATCCCGGATGAAACCACTTTTAGACCAGAAGTGAAATGTAAATATGGCTACACGTTTTCCTATGGTGTTCGAATGGCCGAGTGGCCTCGACCCAATCAATGTACCAGATGGTATGCTGCCCGTTTATATTGGTGCCGTGCATTATTTAAGGCCTCCATATATAGACCATTGCTTATATCAGACTAAACTGAAAAAGACCATTCTTGGCTACTCTACTGAAACTGCCCTTGCCTTTACCCTGGACAACATCTTCTCATCTATTGATAAAGGAAAGGCGTGCCTCACAGTTTGCCTCGACCTTAGTGCTGCTTTCGACACTGTCGACCACCAGCTAACAGCGCATTGGATAACATCTGGCGTAGAGTGCGAGAGGTACAGAGATCGAGTCCCATAGGCGGACATGCTTTGTAGGCTGCAATTTGCGCCGTGTATTGCAGGCTGTCTGTTCTGTTAGTAGTTAAGGTTTATCGCATAACATGTACATGTACAGCGCAGTGCGTTTGCAGGCGCTTAATTAAAGAATAAATATTATTTATTATTATTATTATTCTACTCCCTAGACTCAGCAAAAGCTTCGGTGTCTCTGGGACTGCCTTAAATTGGTTAGCTTCCTACTAGTCCAGGCAATTTACAGTTAGACCTGGAAAAAATTGCTTCAGAAGCTTTTTAAACGGTTTCCTGCTCAGAAAAAATTACTGAATAACATATCCAAAATCCGACAAAATCCTTCCACGGGAACACCCCCAAAAATGGGTTTCAAAATGGCGGATTCGCGGTTTCCTAAGAAATACCAATAATACTAAAAATAATTTGCAGTTAGACCTAGGCAAAACTGCTTCAGAAGTTTTTTAAACGGTTTCCTGCTCAGGAAAAATTGCTGAATAACATATCCAAAATCCAACAAAATCAGACCACGGGAACACCCCCAAAAATAGATTTCAAAATGGCGGATTGGCGGTTTCCTAAGAAATACCAATAATAACAGGGGCCTAACAATAACTTGCAGTTAGCCATGGGCAAAAGTGCTTCAGAAGCTTTTAAAACGGTTTCCTACCCATAAATAATTGCTGAATAACATATCCAAAATCCGACAAAATCCTTCTACGGGAACACCCCCAAAAATAGATTTCAAAATGGCGGATTGGCGGGAAATACCAACAATTATAGGGGCTTACCAATAACTTGCAGTTAACCATGGGCAAAATTGCTTCAGAAGCTTTTTAAACGGTTTCCTGGTCATAAATAATTGTTGAATAACATATCCAAAATCCCCCAAAATCTGACCATGGGAACACCCCAAAATGGCCAAATCCAATATGGCCACCGTCGACCATATTGGAAAATTAACTTTTTTGTTTCTTAGAGTATATGCACGTGTAATACCTCTATTGTAACTGATTTCTGTATGTAGAATTCATTTCTGATATTGTTTTTGCCATTCGGGGTTTTCTTCACCTTGAAAGGTCATGGTCAAGGTCATTTTGGCAGATTGAAAAATTCACCTTTTTTGTTTTTCAGAGTATATGAACGTGTAATACCTCTAATGTTACTGATTTCGGTGTGTAGAACTCATTTCTGATATTATTTTCACCTTTCGGGGTCATCTTCACCTTGAAAGGTCATGGTCAAGGTCACTTTCTTACATTAGGCAAACTTTCCATCATTCGGTAAAAGTAAATTGTTACGTATTGCTGTTCTTCACTGTGACCATATACACAGAAATTGAGTTTGACATTGTTACTGTAAGAGAGTCTTTTGTTATTCTTATTGTGGAGGACCTGATCCGGTCGCTTTAGTGGGAGATATTCTGGAATCACAAGGACAAAGCTGTATACCCATTATCCAGTCCTGGCATAGTTGTAGGTACTGCAATTTACACTGGCTGAAGAACAGTGTTGCCCCTGATTGGAGAAGTGGAGGAGTTGCATCAGGACTTCCGGGAATTTGAGAAGGAGTGCGAGGCCAAGTCTGAGCTCTGCCAGTTGTTTTGAATTTGGCTGCAGCTGGTCGCCATCATGAAGAACGCTGTAGTATCAGAGAGAGAAATAAACTTGAATTTACTTGCGGCTACTGTCGAGGATTCTATGCGAATCTTTGCATAAGAATCTTTGCATAATGTGACTGTATCAACTATCTACGTTACGGATTGTGGTATCTAGAACAAATCAGTGTTGGAGTTCACACATCCTAAGTTCTACTGGAGCTTCTATGTGAGCCAGTGGGTTGCTGAAGATCGCTCAGGATGGTTCCTCGCTGTCGGAGGTGGCACGAAGGTCGAGCGAGTGTCGAAGGGTCCTGGAGGTCACTATGTGGGGGGAGCCACACGCAATGCCACTCTTGTGGCAGAGTCTGAGCTCTTGTTCCATGAGATCGGGTCTATCACCAGACTTCTCAACTTTCTCACCTCTAACCACCCCATGAGCCACACAGAATGCCATCTACAGCATGCATTGAGTACCACTCGCCGTCTCGCATTTAGCCATAAGGTGTCTAAGCTACTAGACTTTGTGCTAGGGCGGGAGAATCCATACTCGGTGACAGAACCGTGCAACTGCACAACCTGCTCACAAAGGTGGCTGCTCACCGAAAGATGGCTACCCGCCTGCTCAACTTTCTTGAGAATCGTGAGCATGCCTACCGCTCACACAGGCAGAAGAGATTAGTTGAGAAGACCAAGAAATTTAGCATGACTTCATCGAAATCGAAACTGCCACGGTTCACCGACCAACCTCAGAAGACACCATCAACAATGGAGAAGGAGAAGAACAACCTCTCATCCAAGGACGTGGCAGAGGTGCATAGGAAGATGGACATTACTAGGGAGCGCGGCATGGACGTCAGACAGATACTTACACACAATTTGCTCTCAGCATCTCCACTGTTCGAATTTACCGAATGATGGAGATTTTGCCTAATGGCGTCATCGATGTAACAAAATGACCTTGACTATGACCTTTCAAGGTGAAGATGACCCCGAAAGGCGAAAATAATATCAGAAATGAATTCTACACACCGAAATCAGTAACATTAGAGGTATTACATGTCCATATACTCAAAAAAACAAAAAAAAGTGAATTTTCCAATCTGCCAAAATGACCTTGACCATGACCTTTCAAGGTGAAGAAAACCCCGAATGGCAAAAACAATATCAGAAATGAATTCTACATACAGAAATCAGTTACAATAGAGGTATTACACGTGCATATACTCTAAGAAACAAAAAAGTTAATTTTCCAATATGGTCGACTGTGGCCATATTGGATTTGGCCATTTTGGGGTGTTCCCATGGTCAGATTTTGGGGGATTTTGGATATGTTATTCAACAATTATTTATGACCAGGAAACCGTTTAAAAAGCTTCTGAAGCAATTTTGCCCATGGTTAACTGCAAGTTATTGGTAAGCCCCTATAATTGTTGGTATTTCCCGCCAATCCGCCATTTTGAAATCTATTTTTGGGGGTGTTCCCGTAGAAGGATTTTGTCGGATTTTGGATATGTTATTCAGCAATTATTTATGGGTAGGAAACCGTTTTAAAAGCTTCTGAAGCACTTTTGCCCATGGCTAACTGCAAGTTATTGTTAGGCCCCTGTTATTATTGGTATTTCTTAGGAAACCGCCAATCCGCCATTTTGAAATCTATTTTTGGGGGTGTTCCCGTGGTCTGATTTTGTTGGATTTTGGATATGTTATTCAGCAATTTTTCCTGAGCAGGAAACCGTTTAAAAAACTTCTGAAGCAGTTTTGCCTAGGTCTAACTGCAAATTATTTTTAGTATTATTGGTATTTCTTAGGAAACCGCGAATCCGCCATTTTGAAACCCATTTTTGGGGGTGTTCCCGTGGAAGGATTTTGTCGGATTTTGGATATGTTATTCAGCAATTTTTTCTGAGCAGGAAACCGTTTAAAAAGCTTCTGAAGCAATTTTTTCGAGGTTCATCAGAGATTTGAGCTAGATTGCCTGGACTATACCTCTGCAATCGGTCTCAACAAGTGGGTATCGGTACTGCTCGATCGGATCCTCCTCTGTGCACTGCTGGTGTCCCTCAGGGTTCTGTACTTGGTCCCCTATTATTTACAATCTTCACCTCACCAATCAATCGCATAGCCAATCACTTTGGAGTCCAGTTACAGCAGTATGCTGATGACACTCAGCTTTTTATCGCTCTGTCGCCAACGGATCAGTCCGGTAAAGGAATACTAGAAGAGTGCCTCTCTTCAGTGCATGCTTGGTTCTGCTTCAATGGTCTTGCTATAAGCCCAGATAAATCTGAGGCAATCATGTTTGGCTCACGCCAGCGACTCCGCTCTTTTCCTTCTCATTCTTGCGTTGACCTTGCTGGCACTGTCGTTCCAGTATCAAAGACTATCAAAACACTTGGGGTCACTTTGGACAGTAATCTCACATTCCAATCTCACATAACAAGCCTTTGTATATCTTGTTTCTCAGGGCAATTCGTCACATAAGATCTGCTCTTACCTTAGACATGTCACAGACCATAGCCTGTTCTCTTGTCTGCTCTCTCACCTCGATTATGCCAACTCTGTGTTTGTAGGCATTTCAGATCTTCAAGTCAACAGGCTTCAACGCATCCAAAATTCCCTGGCTCGCGTGGTGTTGCGTGCATCTTCTCGTTCAAACTCATTAACTCTGCTCCATCACCTGCATTGGCTTCCTGTAAAATTCAGAATTAGATTTAAACTGGCCTGCTTGACACTTAAAACCCTCACAATGTGCACTCCTACCTCCCTTCAACCACTACTCTCTCCATACATCCCGCCACGCAGTCTACGGTCTTCGGTTATGGGTCCTTTGGTTGAGCCTAGATGCAGCACTGCCATGGGCTCTCGTGCATTTCGTGCTGCAGCCCCAAGGAATGGAACCGACTTCCAATGCTTATCCGTTGCTCGACCTCTTATTCTTCCTTCAAGAAACGCCTCAAAACTCATTACTTCTCGCTGGCTTTCAAACATATGGATATCTAATTGCTCTTCACCTGGCGGCTGACTAACCGCGCCTCAGATTCGCATTTCTGTGTGACTGCGCGCGTTAAAAATGTTTGTAATAATAATAATACTATACGTACTAAGTAAAAATCTGTCTCACCCTTATACTTTTTACCTGAATAGATTCCAGCCAAAAGTATTAATCAACTATACATTCCATTTTTCAGAAATTAGTTAAAATTGCTAAATGATATATCTTGATATCAATAGCAGTTATGAACTCCTCTAACCTTACAACATTAAGCTAAAAATTTACACCATTGTAATAAGACCACATACATCAAAGACAACAATCAATAAGTTATAGAAGCTATTCAACATGAAGGTAACGAATGCGGGTATGCTGTTGTACTGTAGTACACATGCAAAGACCTACTTACTGCTTTTGTTGTCAAAATATTAAGGAAATGGCAACAGGAACAGAAGTATCAAAACAATGGCTACTTGTAACAAGATATCGCTTTAAATGACTGTATGTATCATGGTACAAAGACAAGATCATCAAAGTACACTGTGAGCCATAAAAAACCGGGCCACTTTATGTTTAGCTATATCGCGGTCGGTATTTTAAATTTTTTTATAGTTTTTGTGTCGTTTGAAAGAAAAATTAAATCTCTACGATTTACTTATTTACTTGCGCGGATGACGTCATATCCGTTTCGCAGCATAATGTAAATAAAGTTGATGGTTGAAAATTTGAGTTAAAATTTTAAAATGTTGAGTTTTGAGGATAAAATTTTAATTAAAAATCTGCGGGAATGCAAAAATTATTCTTCTAGACGATTAATTAAGGAGTTTCCGAACAAGAATTGGAAAAGAAAAACATTAGATGACTTTCTGCGAAAGTTGAGAACTACCGGTTCAGTTGAACGCGCTGCGGGAAGTGGTCGGCCAAAATCGTCGCGAACTGAAGATAATATCGCCGCCGTCAATGAATTGGTTCAGAGCCAGGAAGACAAGCCTAAAACACATCTTTCAACCAGACAAATCGCGAGAGAGCTGAATCTTACACAAACGACGGTCAGACGCATTATTCATAACGATTTGGAACTGAAATGCTTAAAAAGACGACGGGCTCAGGAACTGACCACCGCTAATCGTCAATCTCGTTTGGTACGAGCTAGACAATTGCTGCAGCGTTTCTCAGTATCGGATGTCGGTTTCATTTTCTTCACTGATGAAAAGTTATTTACAGTTGCTGCGCCGTCAAACACTCAAAACGATCGTCTTTATGTGCCTCGTTCAGTGTCAAAGAAACAGATTTCATCAGACCGTCTGTTGCGTACCAAGACAACATTCAGCAAGTCGCTCATGGTTTCCGTGGGAATTTCGAAACTCGGTCGCACAGAGGTTATATTCGTTGACCCGGGAGCCAAAATCAATGGCCAATATTATCGAGACGTGATGCTAGCACAACATTTGTTGCCACAAATGCGCCACATTGCTGGCGACATGTTCATTTTCCAACAAGATTCAGCTCCGGCGCATCGGGCTCGTGAAACAATTGAGTATCTGTCTCGCAATGCACCATACTTCATAGGGCCAGAGATGTGGCCACCCAATTCGCCTGACCTAAATCCACTCGATTATTCCATCTGGTCCATTATGGAACAGCGCGTGTACCAACAGCGCATTCAGAACACTGATGAACTTCGGCAGTGTCTCGTATCCGTCTGG
The DNA here is from genome assembly GCA_963556255.1 of Allolobophora icterica. Lineage (NCBI taxonomy): Eukaryota > Metazoa > Annelida > Clitellata > Crassiclitellata > Lumbricidae > Allolobophora > Allolobophora icterica. Next base: position 8,732,287 of record OY744615.1, on the reverse strand, counting down.
AACGATCTGGAACAACATCTTAGTGACACTGCAATTGATCAGTGGCGACGTCGCTTGGCAAAATGTGTACGTGAAAAAGGAAGTCATTTTGAACACAAACTTTAAACAAATAAAGGCACTGAAGAATTGTTTGCATTTAAGTAGTAAAAATGCAGCATTTATCGATTCTCACGTGTTTTTTAATGTCTTCAGTTTCGCAAGACAAGTTTAGCATACATGTAGGACTAAATCGATAATGTTTATTTCTGCTCTTTAGAGTATTGATTCCTGTTTAAAATAATGCAAAAAGTGTAAAAATCGATAAAGAAATGACAGAGATATAGCTAAACATAAAGTGGCCCGGTTTTTTATGGCTCACAGTGTATAAGGAAAATGAATTTCGTCAGGAAGACAATGCATTCTTGGTATCAAGATAAAGACTACAAACATCGTAATCAGCTATGATCACCCTTTATCTTCTTCATTAGCACACGAGTTCCTTCCAATCAAATGCGCCGTCGTCCCATTTCTGAGAATAGTTTAATTGTTTAATAAAACATTCAAGTGTAGATATATACTCAGGCCTATCACCTTATCTTAAATCTCATCTTTTAAAGTTTTAAGAACTGTTAGATAGTTTATGTATCAGCAGTGTTTCACCACCTTATAATTTCTGATACTCAAGCTGTTTGTGTTGAAATTTTATTCTGTCACAGAATAAGAGTTCTAGCAGTGATTGTAAGACCGGCAACATATAAAATTCTTTTATATTTTGTTTATAGTTATTTTAGTTCGTCTATTTTTCTTAGTGGGCCTCTAGTGTAATTATGTATATCCCATTTCACAATCACCAGCATGCAAGTGTCAACCCGAATTGGTGACATCATGCGCTCATAGCAATGACGTTACCAATTCGTGTTGCCGATCAAGATACGCAAAGAAACCCACAAGAAGAAGTAAGTACAAGATGTCCACTTCTATTTCGCACTTAGTAACAATTCATCGCGAAAACATGCAAACTATGAAAAATGCAACAATAACAATTAAACACACAAGACTGGCATCGGAGGCGCGCCGACAAACAAAAATCGGCGACGGCGCCCACGAAATGTCGGCGGCGGCAGCGCAGCGACGCCGGCGCAGGGCTCTAGGGCTAGTTTCTTTATTAGGAACATGTGTTTTGCAAGCAGCCAACATTTCTGGCAGATGTGATAACCTGTTCATTGCAGTTCCTGACAAAGTTTCCATTTGTAAGTGTTACGGGTGTATGGCACAGGTGTGGAGAACGGTGACGCCAGAACCTGAGTGTTTACCACCAGTCCACGGACTAGTCTTAAAAGTCAAGTGGTTAGACCACACAACCGTCAAGTGAAAGGTCGGGGTTCAATCTACGCCAGAGCAGAAAGTTGTTTAAAATGTTGCTTTCTGGCAAATTCACTCTGAAATGAGTACAATGAACGTAATCGTAATCGTAATCTCGAGACTTCTACAGCGCCCAAAAAAGCTACGTCTCGGGAACCAGCTTATTCACAGGCGCTAAATTGTTACAACGTAAATTGTTGGTGGGAAGAAACGAGAGTTAGGACGAGAACTGACACCCTTCATCGTATGCCGAGGTTAAGCAAAGTGAAGTGTCCAACACTTCATATACATGGTTGCCTATTGGGCTAGCTTAAGGAACTGCTCTTCTTAAACGTATAGACATAGGCATCATATACTATACACATGCATATCCAATGTCGCATATAATATATGAATATATATATATATATGTGTGTGTGTGTGTGTGTGTGTGTGTGCGTGTGTGTGTATGTGTGTGTGCAGGTATGTGTGTGTAAATGTAAATACTGTCTCTCTCTCGTTATAAAGTTGCCAACGACCCTGGCGGTCATAATTTCGCCGTAAGTGTTTCCTTAAATTAACACCGGAAACTACTAATTATTTGTAATATTGAGGGCCCGTTTTTAATGGTTATGCAGTATTGTATAATGTATGCTTATACAGTTAACTGATAGATTGAGTTCAGGGTAGTTTCTACTGTAGCCTATATATATAAAACATTTTCGTAGTAGTCAATAAAGCCCTTTAAAATTAACGAAGGTATGGTTAGAAGCCGAAATGTTTGAACGATTATAAGGTCATATCTATAATTGCGATGAAGGTCATTCATGTTGGTATCCTCGACGGATGTTTCAAGACACTGCGCAGAAACAGTGGACGCTACATTGCCAATCAAATGATTAACACAGCTGACGAAACGAATCGCTGATCCTTTCGATTTGAGTGAAATGATGATGATGACGATTAAGTCTTAAGATGATGTTCGTGTTGGTAATGGCATAATGATGCTGATGTTGGTGCACTTGTGAGGAACTTAAAAATGCGTTCTATGAGTCATAGAACGCATTTTTAAGTTCCTCAAGATTATGAGTCACCTGATGCATGCATACTTATAGATAGATGATGACAATGATGTTGCTACTGGTGAGGATCATGATGACGACGACGATGATTGATGATGATAGGAAGGAAAGAGAAATATAACGAAGAGAAAGAAGAGGAAGAAAACTAGAAGTTGTAGCAGATAGCGATTGGTGGCTGCTGGAAGCAACAAGGGAGCCAACTCCTCCATCATCCATCTCCGAAACCTAAGAGCGTTATACACTCTTTTCTCCAATCTTCTCTTTGTTACTTTTATTTTGATGTTGCAGTATTACAATTCAAGCGATAGATTTACACTGATATTCTGATATCCGACGAGAATTACAAAAATATCACAATCACTATTTTTCTTATTCATTTGCTGTAATAAAAACAACAATAATAATAATGTTAATGACAATAATAACAATTAAGATTACTATTGTTATTTTAATTATACTAATAATAAAAGCTATGATCATCATCATTGCTATCATTGCTACGATTACTTTTACCATCAGTGTTACCAATGTTATTACTATTATTATTATTATTATTATTATTATTATTACAACAACAACAACAACTACTACTACTACTACTACTACTACTACTACTACTACTACTACTACTACTACTACTACTACTACTACTACTACTACTACTACTACTACTACTACTACTATTTTAATATTATTATTATTATCTTCATCATCATCAACATCATCATCATCATCATCATCATCATCATCATCATCATCATCATCATCATCATCATCATCATCATCATCATCATCATCATCATCATCACCACCACCACCACCACCACCACCACCACCACCACATCACAGTAATTAAGTTATAAGAGGAAAACACTTACTGATACCTGACAAAATGCAACGATATTAATATACAGGACCATTTGTTTTGTTTAAGCGAAAGCCAAAGATAGGGTGTCGCGTGTTCCTATGTCCCACAAGGATCGATTCCTTTGATTTGTAGAATCTAAGAGAAGAACAGGAGCAGTCCCGTTAGTCCTGAGGCAGCCATGGGTACGAAGTGTTAGCGACTTCATTTTCTTAGCCTCTGCATATGAGGGCGGATGGCCAGTCCTCTCCCTTTCTGTCTCATCTTCCCACCGACAGTGTACGGTCAGTGTACTCACTATAGCTCAGTTGGCTAGGGAATGCAACTGAAGCAGAAATCTCGAACCAAACTTCTCCGCTGGTGGGGATTTGACAGAGGCGGCGCCAGACATTTTTTGTAACCAGAGCATAGCCAGGGTTACTGGTCAAGTAACCAGTGCAGAGGGCGATTTATGGAGCGCGCGGCAGCGTGAGCTTAAATGGTGACTATATAAGATCGTATCGTATCGTAATCTCCAAACTTCTAAAGCGCCACTCGAAGGCCAAGCGTTGGACACCAGCCTATTCACGAGCGCTACGCGCTTGCCATACATCGCCCCAGCATTATTATATTTGTCTATAGTCAGGAGATCAGATGTGTGAAGCCCCCTCCGGAAGCTAAACGGTTTTTTGACATTTGTACAGTAAATTTTAACATTTAAGTGAATTAAGTGGATTTATATCTCAGGATATAACAAATATGCCCGAACAAATTCTGAACAGGGCAAAATTCTGGCAGGGCATCGACCAGGGCAAAGGGTTTTTTTACCAGGTCATTTGCCCTGGTGTAGCGCCGCCTCTGGGATTTGAACCCCGATCTCTCGATTGACAGTTTAGCACGCTAACCACTACACAATCTAGCACGTAAGGGATGAAGGAAATGCAACACAGGAAATTAGGAGCAAGTAGTCTTTTTCCCACGCAATTACTACCATAACGCGAACCCTATTTAACTGCCAGAGTTCGACTGGTTTTTATAGATTGAAAAAGAGACAGCTGGATTAATAGAGAAACACGCAGGTGTTATGTTATATAGTGTCGAGGTTAAGATATGTCCGAAAAACAATTGTTATCGGTCTACATGACCGATTACATCAGATAGCAACTGTGAAGATGAACTATTAATAGGAATGCGAGATCTGATCCGGGAAAGACATTAAGTACAGAATTATCCCCATATACCAAAGATACAAAGTGCAAGTTTTTATGTTTGTATTTGTTTATTAAGACAACAGGCAAAACTCTGTAGGTGTAAAAGAAAAAAATGTATGTGGCATAGGGTTTTAAAGTATGTCTGCACAATTTCCATATTTACATATAAATAAATTAGCATAACTGAGTCATCAAGCAGCGCGGTGCTGGTTTTCAGAGGTCCCTTTATCTAATCTAATTCAGGTTTGGATTAAACATCACACATTGGCAGATTGTAGAGGTGCACAAAATATGTTGTTTTGGAAACCACAAAAATTGAATTTGGTTTGGAGTTAAATACGGGATAACGTAAACGACGTCAATGGAGTATGTGTCTATATAGCAAAACGCCACAAAATTCAATTTACACTCTTCAAGCATGGGATTTTGTTTCTATAAAGATTACTGCATCGTTCGTCAAAATAATGATTCGACTGCACATAATTTTTGAGATTCTCATTTCTCTTGACCAAAAAAATATAATTGTAATTTGTAATTATAATCGAAGTCAGTGTGTCTCCACTGAGAAGAAGGCAGGTTTTCAGGCGCTTGCGGAACTGGGCAGGAGGGAGAGTCAGAAGGTCAAGCGTATGAGCCTGAGGCAGGCGGTTCCAGCTGGATGGGCCGATAGCAGCAAAACTCCGAGACTGGGCGATAAAAATGCTCGTCCTAGGAACAACCAAGTGGCAAAGGGCAGATTACCAGAGGGAGACCAGATTAGGCAAGCAGGAAACCGCAGTACAATGGGCCCTTAGATACAGCGGAACAGAGCCAGAAAGACAGTTAGACATGAGGAAAAGGACCTTTAACATTTGATGCGTTGGTGGATAGGAAGTCAGTGAAGTGAGTCTGAGATGAAGGAAGAGATATGGGCTAACTTCGTGATGCCACCGATTAGACAAGCGGCTGCATAAAGGATGGACTGCGTTACTTTCTCACAGACCAGCTTAATTAATTAACAGAAAACATGTTGCGAGACTTCGGCTGTTGACGAAATTATTAATAGCTGCATGCGCGTGATACTCTCACCTTCACGCCGGGTCAGTGCTCAATGGGTCCGCTTGCTTTCATGCTTTACGTATAGGCATAATCTAGGCTATAGGTCTTTCGCTTTGGCTCAGCCCGTGTAGGATAATAATCTCGATATTATGTGAACACATTACTCCAACCGTTAACATGATACTTCAAACGTCTACTATCTGCCCATCATTTCACTCGGATAATATCTCGCATATGTCATGTCAAATACGGTCGCGTTAGCGGAAGTGGACGGAGTCGGAAACATATCCTACCCGGACACTATATCGCACCGCACCGGATTAGACCAAGGAGACGCAACTAAAAGCATCCTACACGGGCTGAGCCAAAGCGAAACGCCTTGTATAGAGTGGATGTAGCCTACGTAAAGCGTGAGAGCAAGCGGACCCATTTAATATTGACGGCATGAAGCTGCGGCTAATCTGCAAGCTATCTTTTTGGGCGCAGAACATTTTCATGATTTTGCAACAGCTCCGGGTATGCTGTATCCGTTTGCACACAGACTGGATTCATAGTTTCGTCAACAACCGAAGTCTCGCAACGTGTTTTCTGTTCAGAAAATTACAGGAGGAATATGGCAGACGAGGCCAACGACGATAATTTGACGCATAATCATAGCATGCATTACGAATATGATGAATTTGACCCATTTGAACATCACAACGTGCAGAGAATACGGATTGTCATGTATTCCGCCAGTATTGGATGCCCTATTGCGATATTTGGTGGCGTTTTCACGAACGTCTTGGCTTTCGTTGTTGTCGTGAGAAGTCGTCTGTGGTTGAAACACGAAGGATACGTTTATCTGGCAGCCAATTTCTGTACCAACGTCGGAATTCTGTTGTTCTGTACAAGCTCGTTTTGGCTTACATACGCCTATAATGGATGGGGTGATTACTATCCACCGAATACTTCGAATTTCATTTGCAAGTTGTGGCATTTCTTAATGAGTATCTTCTTTGCGTCCGGTTGGCTGTCTGTTGCCCTCCTGTTTGACGTTTACCTTCGCGAACATCTGATACATAGGAGAAGGTGTGGATGTCCGATGTTTGCGGCCAAGTACTGTACGCTGTTCGCTAGTAAGATCATCGTTGGTGTTATATTCAGCGTATTGTTTGTGTTCGGTGTGCCGTATATGGGAATTTTCAAGCTTCATCACAGCAACTGTTTCCCGTCATCACATAGGGCCTTGGAATTAACTCTACTCGTCGAATTAGTCGTAATGTGGGTTCTACCGTTCGTCTTCTTCCTACCCATAATTCTACTTGTCACACTTTGTACAAAGAAAGAAGGTACCGTCTTCGGATTCTCACAGATCGAGGAGAGATCGGTTTCTGATGAGCAGATGCGAGTCATGGCTGTTACTTTGTCGTCAATGACTCTCTTTTCACAATTCGTATTGATGTTCATTTACAGATCAGTTTGGTTCTTTTACTTGGAGGTGAGTGTAGTAATCGAATTGATATTCGGTCTGTCCATCGGTATACAGCCAATACTGTGTTCCGTCATTCTGAAGGCGTTACGCGAGGAATTCCGTTCTCAGCTGCGAGGCATCCGTTGTTGTCGCCGACTGTTTCCATCGTTGGATCGCGATGAGGAAGTAGTTCAGCTGAGCGCCATCCAGGAGGATCCTCCCAGCACAACGGAATCCTAATTCATTCATCTGGTCTTCACCTATTCATAGAACTGATTCCTATCTGAAAAGCCAGTCTCAGTAGCAATGTAGTCCGTTTTAAAGACTAGACGCTCATTGACCTTACCCAGGTGATAGCTGAGGAGCCGTTTCAACCTAATGAATGTGTCGTTTAAAATCGATTAAAAAATTAATGTAGTTCTGCGTGGTACGATTTGTGAAACATATCCAGTCATCATTTGGGAAACATCTGTAGTATTGCTCTGTTGTTTCTTTTATTTCAGTGAAACGCATGAAGGAGTGTGCATTGTAATGTCGCTCACATTTAAAGAACAACTTAATTAACATATTTTAAGTTGACGTTTTATTTTCCCTATAATATTTTCTATATGCTTTCTTTCGCTTGATAAGAAACTTCGCATATGTACAATATCCAGATTGCACTTTTATGAAATGTTAAAATTTCCAGACAATACAGTCTTGCATACGATTAGGTGACATATCGCTTGAAGCCTGTTATACACTTAATAGTAATATGTTTAGAAATAGTTTTCCACTGTATAGGGATATAAAAGCGCGTGGCTCCTTGGTCTTGATGTTTATTCTCCTTTCGGGTGGAAGAGGTTCTGGCTTCAAATCCCGGACGAGCCCATTTTGAAAGACACCATGACCACACTGATTATAGTCGCCTTTATAGTAGGCTAACGATATTGAAATCTAAGTTATTTGGTGACTTTTTATACTCAAGTAAGAATGAATCTGAAAATGCCTCACGGATAAATTATGTTTTTCTTGAAAATGAGAACAATCCGGCAAAGTGCTTCTGAAGAGAGTAGATTGTGGCCTTAGACAGATGGAAAGGCACTGGAAGAGGTTATACGAGTCTGCAGAACGCGAGGGCCATATTCTTGGACATGTCAAACTCTGAGACAGGCCAAGCTCTCACCAGAGACGGACTCTAGTGGCGCTGAGAACTGTTTGCCTATTAGGTTTTATATTTACTAATTCTTTTCTTTCTGTTCTCTCAGCGTTAATAGAAGTAATAGTTTCTTTAGGAAGAACACGTGTCTTGCAAGCAGACCGGTCATATAGTATTAATTATACATTGAGTTCAGGGTAGTTTCCACTGTAGCCTATATAGAACAGCATACCAATATTTTTGCGGTTTATGTATGTGTAGAGGTCTTTTTAAATTAATCGGAGGTATGGCTAGAAGCGAAATTTTGACGGATTACAAGGTCATCTCTAATTGCGATGAAGGTCATGCATGTAGGATTGTAGGGGTTTATCTTCAATCAACTGCGCCAGTAATGACGAAGTAATGACGTTGATGTTGATGCACTTGTGAGGAACTTAAATATGCGTTATAGAAGTCACCTGATGCATGCATACTTATAGATAGATGATGACAATGATGTTGCTACTGGTGAGGATCATGATGATGGCGACGATGATTTATGGTGATAGGAAGGAAAGAGAAATATAACGAAGAGAAAGAAGAGGAAGAAAAAAAAGAGAAGGAGAATGGAGTATATAGCGATTGATGGCTGGAAATAGTGACGTAGGCAACTCCTCAATATTCAATCTCCAAAATTTAAGACCGTTGCTATTTTCTCCAGTTTTCTCTTTATTACTTTGATTTTGCTGCTGCATTATTACAATTCACGTTACACCTACACTACCACTACCCTGCTACTACCACCATTTCTACCACTACTGTCGTTGTTGCTGAATCTTCTGCTGTTACTGTTGTAACTACTACTTTAACTACGGCTGGTATACTGTTAAATCTACGCTACTGTCACTATTACTCCTATTGCTTTGCTGTAATAATAATTATAGCAATAACAACATCAATAATAATAATAAAAATAAAATACTAACAACAGTAATTACGATTACTACTGTTGTTTTCATAATACTAATGATTATAAGTATGATTACTATCATTGCTATTATTATTACTACGAATACTATTACTATCAGTGTTACAACTGCTATTGCTGTTACTGTTATTACCATAACTACTAATACTACTATTTCTGTCATCATTGTCAGTATTACACAGCAATTAAGTTACGAACACTGATACGTGATGATGTGCAACGACATTAATATACATAACCGTTTGTTTTCCTTAAGCTAAAGATTGGGTGTCGCATATTCCACTGTAACACACGGATAGATGCATCTGATTGGTGGAATTTAAGTGAATGAAGAAAATATACCCCAGGAAATAAGGAGCAAGTAATCTCTTTCCTGCAATGACTAGGCCTACCCTGACGCGAACCCTACTTAGCTCCAAGAGTTCGGCTGGTTTTTATAGGTAGAGATATCAGACAACCGGACTGAGTACGAACAGTGGCTAGGAACTCCGCCACTGTTCGTACTCTGACAGTGCCAGTCCCAAGCATGGATAAAGGAGGAGGGCGACGCTAATCATCTTTGTTATGACACAGCGTCGCTAAACTGAAACTGCTACAACCGGACTAATATCGAAACACGCCGGTGTGATGCTAAATGGTGTCCGGGGTGACGATGTGTCCGAAAAAACGTTGTAATTGGTCCACTTGACCGATGACGTCAGATAGCAACTTTCAAGCTGAAATAAGTCAGCAAGCAATGTTGCGCGATGCTGATTTTAACAGGCCCCTCGTAGGTCATTTAATTCTTATCTAATCTAGCACGGGAATTTCATTGTACAAATAGAACTCGCGTTACGGAAACAGCCTCGTTGGTCAAAGTAATGATTCGACTGCTCACACTTTTTGGCCTTCTCGTTTCTCTTGACAAAAATATTGCATAGCAAGCAATCTTGACATTACGTTAACACATCACTCCAAACCTTAACATGATACTTCAAAAGTCGTCCAACTGGCCAGATCATTGGTACGGCCATTATTTCACTCGGACAATATCTCGCATATGTCGCGTCAAATACTTTCGCGGAAACATCTCCATCCCGGACTCTATGTAGCACCACGCCGGCTCAGACCAAGTAGACGCATCTAATGGCTTCTACACGGGCTGAGGAAAAACGAAAACCCCTTTACTCTAGATCGGATTCTTACGCTATCTCGAAGTCTTTCTAGGTACAAGAGCTTGGCTAGTTCTTGTAGGTACAGATAAGAACCAGGTAGATTAATGGAGAAACTCACCGGCTCAGACCAAGTAGATGCAACTTCCACTCGAGCTGAACCGAAGAGAAAACTACTGTAGGCCTAGCTAGTTCGGAATACTACGCATAGAGTGAGAGCAAGCGAGGCTATTTAACACTTGATATACCTTGGGTAAAGTTGCAGGCACGCTGTATCCGTTTGCGCACACTGTATTCATAATTTCGCCAACAGCCGATGTCTCGCTACGCATTTTTCTGTTAAGCCGTTCTGTGAGAAAATTCACAGATAATATGGCAGCCGAATCCTACGACTATAACGATAATTTCTTGGTCCATAATCATACCATGATTCACTATCCAAAGGAGATGTTTGAGTTCCGAAACGTGCATAAAAACTGGATCTTTTATTCCGCCAGTATTGGATGTCCCATTGCGATATTCGTTGGCGTTTTTACAAACATCTTGGCTTTAGTTGTTCTCGTGAGAAGTCGCCTGTGGTTGAAACATGAAGGATACGTTTATCTGGCTGCCATTTTCTGCGCCAACGTCGGAATTTTGTTGTTCGGTACATGCTCGTTTTGGCTTACATCCGTCTATGGATGTGGGTATTACTATTCACCGAATACTTCGAACTTCATGTGCAAATTGTGGAACTTCTTAATGAGCATATTCTTTGCGTCCGGTTGGCTGTCTGTTGCCCTCCTGTTTAGCGTTTACCTGCGCGAACAGCTGATACACAGGAGAAGGTGTGGATGTCCGATGTTTGCGGCCAAATACTGTACGCTGTTCGCAAGTAAGATCATCGTTGGTGTTATATTCAGCGTTTTGTTTGTGCTCGGTGTGCCGTATCTGGCGATTTTCGAGTTTCATCCCGTAGGCGAATGTCTCCCGTCAGAAGGAATGGCTTTGGATGTAACGCTTGGTGTGGAATCGATCGTAATGTGGTTTCTACCGTTCGTCTTCTTCCTACCCATCATTCTACTTGTCACACTTTGTACAAAGAGAGAAGGTAACATCTTCGGATTCTCGCAGGTCGGAGCGAGATCGGTTTCTGATGAGGAGATGCGAGTCATTGCTGTTACTCTGTCGTTGATGACTCTCTTTTCGCAATTCTTTATGATATTCTTTCACCGTGCCGCTCTGAGAAACTTGCGCGTGAGTGTAGTTATCGAGATGGTATTCGATCTGTCCATCGGTGTAGAGCCAATATTGTGTTTCATCATTCTGAAGGCGTTACGTGAGAATTTCCGTTCTCAGCTGCGAGTCATCCGTTGTTGTCGCCGACTGTTTCCATCGTTGGATCGCGATGAGGAAGTGGTTCAGCTGAGCGTCATCCAAGAGGATCCGCCCCGCACAACGGAACCCTAAGTCTTCTAACTGGGTCTTCACACATGCACCGAACTTACTGCTGTCTGGAAAACAATGTAGACCATCGTGAAGACTAGACGCTTAATACCATTACCAGGTAGCCTACCCAGATGACCCGATAGCCGAGAAGCTACTCAGTTTGCTTTTCTCGTTTAAAATTTCTAAAATTAATGTAATTCAGGTCGAACGATCTGTAAAAAAGTTGCAGTCGTTATTTGGTAATGATTGTTACGTTATCTCCTCTCTTGAATTAAACGTATTAATGAGTGTGTATTATAATGTCGTTTACATTTAATGAACAATTAATTAACATATTCTAAGTTGATGCTTTTTGTTTTCTGTTTAATCTCTTTTGCTTGACCATAAACTCAGCAAAACACTCTTTCATGAATGTACTTCTATGAAATGCTACAACGTCCAAACCATATAATCTTGCACACATTTATGTCACATATCGTCTGAAACCAGTGATGCACTTACTAATTTAGAGTTGCTTCGTCTACCGCATAGAGATAACAGCGTGTGGGCCGTTGGTCTAGGGTGTGATTCTCGCTTTGGGTGCGAGAGGTCCGGGCTCAAGTCCCGTACGAGTCCATTTTAAACGCACTGCAAGAATAGTTATTATAGTATACGCCTAGGAAATAACAATCTAAGCTTTGTTGGTGATTAATTGCTTCATTTTCGCAGGTCTCCATGGTGAAAGGGCTGCCGACAGTACCAGCGTAACTATCGTATCGTATCGTACCGTATTTGGTTACCAATTGAGAAGAAGGAAGGTCAGTCCACAGGGAGGGCCTATGTTAGGAAAAGATCTACTGTGAGCAACAGTGGTCCTGGCACGCGGGACAGAGGACATGCCGGTCACGAGAGCGGAGAGGTCGGTGAGAAGCTGCAGAAAGAGGGGAAGATGAGGTCCATGAGATATTTGAGAGTAGTACCCAGTTTGGACTTAAGGACGAGAACGAAAACTTTAAATTGAATGCGGGCTAGAAGTGAAGTGAAGTTGATTGACCATAAACGAAAAGATATGGGAAAATTTAGGAAGACGAGCAATCAGTCTGGCGGCAGCATTCAGAACTGACTGGAGGATGATAATCAGTATGGAAAAATAAAACGACGATGTTAGAGGCGAAATTTGCAGCCAGATAAACGTATCCTTCGGGTTTCAAATACAGACGACTCCTCACGAGAACGACGAAAGTCAGAATGTTCGAGAAAACAGCATTAGCTAACGCTACAGGAAAATCCAGAGTGAGGCGGTAGAAAATTCAGATAATCGGCGTGTCATGAAATGCAAATACATCCCTCTACCTGATGTCGTGATCCAAGCTACAAGCATACATTGGGATATTATCAGTTTCGCTTGCCATGATCCTTGTATGGTCTATTCAAGAGACGCGTTTCAAAGCAGTCATACAGAAACAGGCGGTACAACGTCGTTGTCAAAGTTTGCCTGTTGCTTTAACACAACTTTCCAATGAATGGATATTATGTGGGTTAAACACGGGCAATATCCTGTGGCCTGATTCCTAATTGGTGCCGACATTCCCAGACTGTGCGCTGCTATGAATTATGTCTCCTTCATCTACTCCACCACACCTATTCGCATACTGTAGGGTTGTGCATACATCATCATCATCGTCGTCGTCGTCGTCGTCATCATCATCATCGCTATCGTCATCGTCATCGTCATTACGATCACCACCACCACCACCACCACCACCACCACCACCACCGCCACCGCCACCGCCACCGCCACCGCCACCGCCACCGCCACCGCCACCGCCACCGCCACCGCCACCGCCACCGCCACCGCCACCGCCACCGCCACCGCCACCGCCACCGCCACCACCACCATCATCATCATCATCATCATCATCATCATCATCATCATCATCATCATCATCATCATCATCATCATCATCGCTAGCAGTTGCTGAAGCCAGCCCTATTTTGGCGTAGATTAGTAGGAATAAGTAATCTCCAGTGTCCAATGCACCCCTTAGTTTCAGTCCAAGTTATGTTATGTCTTGATTTGAAGGAAGAAAAACCAGAAGACTGAGCAAAATGAACAATTGTCCCTCTATACAAAAGGGACATTTGTTCATATTGCACAGTCTCCTGGTATTTCTTCCTCTTGCTGAATTTTTGTAACAAGGGTACAAATAGCCTTAGCAACTGCTTCTCCTCCTTGAAGTAGTTCCGCAGTGATGCCATCCATGCCAGATGTTTTATCCTTTTTCATTTGTTGATAGCATCTCTTACCTATTCCTGTCGAAATATTGGAATCTGTTCTTCTGTGTTGCTTATGGACAACTCTCTGAGAATCGTAGGGACGCTTTGTGTGTCGACATTTAGTAAGGCAGTAAACCTAGTTTTTTAAGTGTTCTTTCCATCGTTTCTGTATGCTTACAATGGTAATGTTCTGTTTAAAGGTGTAGAAAAAGCTTCGAGAGAATATGGATCGCTAGAGACTTAATAATAATAATAATAATAATAATAATAATAATAATAATAATAATAATAATAATAATAATAATAATAATAATAATAATAATAATAATAATAATAATAAAAATAATGATAATAATAATAATAATAATAATGATAATAATAATAATAATAATAATAATAATAATAATAATAATAATAATAATAATAATAATAATAATAATATTTAGCCATTACAGATGCTATTAACTGTCTTCGGACAATTGTTTGCCTCCAAAGGGATTATGGTCGTAGGAAACTATAAGTGCCAATTGGATTAATAGCTACACAAACCGGTCAAGGTCAAGCAAACATAAGGCTCTCCTGGGCTGAGCCGGAGAGACAACTGCAGCTTAGTTCTGCCTCCTGCGCAAAGCATCACGGAACGTGGAGCCATTTAAGGCTCAGCCTATTATCATTAAGACCCACAACCTGTGCAGGATGCGCGACCCTTTGTGTAAGCTGCACGACACTGCATCTGTTTGCGTAGAAACTGTTAACCTACTTCAACACGCGTGACAAAGCGACGCATCGCGGGAAAGCTGTAGGCCTATCCGACTGTTTTCATAGTTTCGCCAACAGCCGAAGTCTTAAGACGTGTTTTTCTTTCACGCCGTATTTTGCTAATAATTACCCACATAATGAATATGGCAACCGAAGCTTATGATGATATCTCGATGCGTAATCGCAGCATGGATAACTATGACAACTTGGACCTATTTGAGTCCCGCAACGTGCAGAAAAACTGGATTTTTTACTCCGCCAGTATTGGATTTCCGATGGCGATATCTGGTGGCATTTGTACGAACATCTTGGGTTTCGTTGTTCTAGTTAGAAGTCGTCTGTGGTTGAAACACGAAGGATACGTTTATCTGGCCGCCAATTTCTGCACTAACATCGGAATTCTGCTGTTCTGTACAAGCTCGTTTTGGTTTATATACGCCTATGGATGGGGATATTACTATCCACCGAATACTTCGAATTTCATGTGCAAGTTGTGGCACTTCTTAATGAGTATCTTCTTTGCGTCCGGTTGGCTGTCTGTTGCCCTCCTGTTTGACATTTACCTACGCGAACATCTGATACATAGGAGAAGGTGTGGATGTCCGATGTTTGCAGCCAAGTACTGTACGCTGTTCGCAAGTAAGATTATCGTTGGTGTTATATTCAGCGTTATTTTTGTGCTCGGTGTGCCGTTACTGGTTATTTACGAATTTCACCCCAAACAAAGATGCTTCTCGTCACAACCAATGGCTTCACGCAAAAGGGTAACTGCCAAAACGAGCGTAATGTGGGTTCTACCGTTCGTCTTCTTCCTACCCATCATAATACTTATGACGCTGTGTACAAAGAGAGAAGGCACCATCACTGACTTCTCACAGATCGAGGAGAGATCGGTTTCAGTTGAGCAGATGCGATTCGTGGCTGTTACTCTGTCGTCGATGACTCTCTTTCTGCAGTTCATATTTTTGTTCCTGAGTTCAATCTTTCTGTTTTTCTACCCTGTAAATCTGTTTGTCACACTGACACACGGTCTGTCAACTGGTCTACAGCCGATCTTGTGTTTCGTAATTCTGAAGGCGTTACGCGAGGAATTCCGTTGTCAGCTGCGAAACATCCGTTGTTGTCGTCACCTGTTTCCATCGTTGGATCGCGATGAGGAAGTGGTTCAGCTGAGCGCCATCCAGGAGGATCCGTCCAACAAAACCGAAACTTAAGTCCTGCATAGGGGACTTCACCACTGATTCGACTTTTCGGCAATCTGAAACTTTAATCCCTAGTGACAAATTGCAATGTTTCCTACTTTCTCGATATGGCGCTGCGCACTAGCCGATTGGCAATATTTTCAATCTGCTCTAACTGCATGTGGTCCGTGGAAGATGGCACATCTATTAGGCTTTGATAAAAGGCATAAAATCGCGTTGTGTGGAGAGAAAAATACTGAAATCACACTAATTTTGTCAGCTTTCCATTCGTTTATCTTAATGCGATTGCCAAACGGAGTCGGACTCACGCGTGATTTAGTCCTGACGAGAATAACCAAATTCTTTATTCTTCTCTGATAGTTCAGATGGTCAACTTGAAATCGATTACGCAGTTTCGTCGTCGTTCATAAGGCTGAACCCGCGCTCACACTTATCACTAGCTAAAAGGCGGCCATACTTTGTCTACGAGCTGGACCAAATGAATGTGTAAACTGCATGGTAGTCGATTGGTTTTACAGCACTTCACCGGATCCTCTGCCTCCTTTCTCTAGTCTCTCTGGAAACCGGACTCGGATCTTCACTTGGCATCTCTGGACAACCCTTCTGACATGACACAGCACTCGTGAATAATTCGATGTCCTGCGCTTAGCTTTAAAGAAGCGCTTTAGAAGTTTGGAGATTACAATTGTGATACCGAACGTGGGTCTCTTTTGGCCGCACGTCTTATTGGGCTATACCAGCAGCTGCAACATTCATATGAATTTAATTTTGAAATGGCATGAACGCCCACAAAATGTCTGCGTTTGCAGAAAGATATTGCCCGTGGGTTCCTCAGAGTCTTAGGCTTACGCTCCCGCACAACAGCTCATCTGAGAGTGAACATTGCAAGAAAGGCCACCGTAACAACAAGAAATTTGCTTGCATGGTAACCGAGAGGCGTTGCAACATTTGCGACCGTTTTCGACATCGTGTGCATACGCTATATAAAATCGACAAATGCAGTGGTTGGATGAATGATGTGTAAAAATGTTAGGCCACCATCTTGACGACGATTAGGCCTATAATTGTATTCCTTTCTCGATTTCTATCTAAGACAAGAATGAGCGTGCATTATGAAGTCGCTCACATTTAATGAACAACTAACGAACGCATTTAAAGCTGACGCTTTTCTTGATATAGTCTGTTGGGTTGATAATAAGCTCCACGTAGGCTATGCGATTTCGTAAATGCGTTCTTACGCAAACACTTCCCAATTATTATTATTATTATTTTTTCCCCCGAGGTAGGCCTACATATAATCCCTCAGGAGTCAGATACTAAACATGTGAGAATTAATCTCTGGAGTGACCATCATCATCATCATCATCATCATCATCATCATCATCATCATCATCATCATCATCATCATCATCATCATCATCATCATCATCATCATCATCATCATCATCATCATCATCATCATCATCATCATCATCATCATCATCATCATCATCATCATCATCATCATCATCATCATCATTATTATTATTATTATTATTATTATTATTATTATTACTATTATTATTATTATTATTATTATTATTATTATTATTATTATTATTATTATTATTATTATTATTATTATTATTATTATTATTATTATTACTATTATTATTATTATTATTATTATTACTATTATTATTATTATTATTATTATTATTATTATTATTATTATTATTATTATTATTATTATTATTATTATTATTATTATTATTACTATTACTATTATTATTATTATTATTATCATCATAATAATAAGAAGATTAATAAAGCGCGTTTTTGTAACTAAATACACCGTAGGGCAGTGGTCACCAACCCGTGGCTCGCGAGCCGCATGCGGCTCTCGAAAAGTTTTGTGGCGGCTCTCCAGAGCTTCTCTGAAATAACATTTTCTATGTGACGACCTAAAATTGCGCTATAAAAATTGACTTTCCGTGTTTCTTGAGGTCAAAATTCTATGACTTCATTGTTTTTTGTGTCGGTCAATATTATTTTATAATGATTTTGTTGTGCTCCGTAATCCGTCCTAAAACCATGGCGGCTCCCAAAACTTTCTAAACTTCGCAATGCGGCTCCCAAAAGTTGCTAAACTTCGCAATGCGGCTCCTCACCGAAAAAAGGTTGGGACCACTGCCGTAGGGCGTATATAGGCCTATATGCGCTAACAGTCTTGCGCAGAATTTTGCATGCTATCGCTTGAAGTCAATTATGTGCTCACTATAGCATTTCCTACTAAACACCTTAACGATCGCGTATATGCAAGGGCGTGAAGACAACGTAGGACTCAGGACTGGACCAAAAACAGTGTGATTGATTGAATTTGGTTCACGTGACAGAAGGAAAAGACGGACTTTTGATGCAGTAAAACGTTCTAGTGGGTGATACGTTCCTGATGAGAATGTTGTATTTCATCTAATGTCATATACTCCAAAGTGTGGTAATGCAGTTGGATTTAATAAATAATAATTATGGTGCCTACTTACTTACTTAGTTTTATAACATTAATATATACAGGCATTATATATATATATGTGTGTGTGTGTGTGTGTGTAGGTGTGTGTGTGTGTGTGTGTGTGTGTGTGTGTGTGTGAAGTGTGTGTGTGTGTGTGTGTGTGTGTGTGTGTGTGTGTGTGTGTGTGAAGTGTGTGTGTGTGTGTGTGTGTGTGTGTGTGTGTGTGTGTGTGTGTGTGTGTGTGTGTGTGTGTGTGTGTGTGTGTGTGTGTGTGTGTGTGTGTGTGTGTGTGTGTGTGTGTGTGTGTGTGTGTGTGTGTGTGTGTGTGTGTGTGTGTGTGTGTGTGTGTGTGTGTGTGTGTGTGTGCTGTCTCTTACTACAAAGTTGTCAACAGACCTTGCGGCCATAATTTCTCCACAAGTTGTTCATAAACTGACACTGGAGACTACTAATCATATGTGATATGTGGTAGTTTCTGGTGCTTATATATATATATATATATATATATATATATATATATATATATATATATATATATATATACGGTGTGGCATGATATATCCGAGAGGTAGTAGTGAGGTATTTGCAAGAGGTGAGGTGTCAAGCCCCACCGAAGATGCCCGAGCAGAACCGAACTTATACGAACGAGGAAAGCTTTTAGAATGTGCCGACACTCTCTCAGGGCGTGTATTTAAGAACAAAACAGAAGGCAGTGGGCATTGGTTTTAGTCGTGTCTTCAGATAGAAAGTTTGGTTTTAGTTAATTATGAGCGTTGTGAGGGTAAAAAGACTTATTTGTATTTCAAGCTGTTTCATCGTTCAGTATCGAAGGAAAAAGAACCAGGTGCCTCTACCCCTAAAACGAAGTCTACCCGGCATGCAAAAATATAACACACACACACGCACACCTACACACACCTACACACACCTACACACACACCTACACACACACACACACACCTACACACACACACACACACACACACACACACACACACACACACACACACACACACATATATATATATATATTGAGTCCAGTGTCGTTTCCAATAATAATAATAATAATAATAATAATAATAATAATAATAATAATAATAATAATAATAATAATAATAATAATAATAATAATAATAATAATAACAATAATAATAATAATAATAATAATAATAACAATAATAATAATAACAATAATAATTATAATAATAATAATAATAATAATAATAATAATAATAATAATAATAATTATTATTATTATTATTATTATTATTATTATTGCTATTAATATTATTGGTAGAAATAATAATATTATTATTATTTTAATCATCATCACCAATTGTTTTGTTTAAGCTAAAGATTGCGTGTCGCATGTTCCTCTGTCACACAAGGATCGACGCAACTGACTGAGAGAATCTAAGTAAATGAACAAAATGCATCCGAGCAGCTGAGGAGCACGTTTTTCTTTTCGCATATAATTCTTACCCTAGCACAGTCTGTTTAGCTGTAGGAGCTCGGCCAGTTTTTATAGGTAGAGTTGTATTAACGGCGAAACACACAGACACAGGTCAAGTAGACGCAATTGATAGGCCTAGCGTCCTACGCCTGCCTCTTCCACACGGGCTGAGCCAAAAACGAAAAGCCCTATAGAGCCTAGATTGGTCTCCTACGCAAAGCATTAGAGCTAGCGAACCAATTTAACACTTGTGACCCGGTGTGAAGCTGCAGTCGTTTGCACACAGACCGAATTATTAGGTTCGTCAACAGTCGAAGTCTCACAACGTGTTTTTCTGCTTAACCGATCTGTGAGAAACGTATACGAGGAATATGGATGTGTCACACGAAGCCAACGATGATAATTTGACGCATAATCATAGCATGCATTACGATTATGATGAATTCGAACCATTTGAGCCGCACAGCGTGCCGAGAATCTGGATTATCTTTTATGCCATCAGTATTGCGTGTCCGATTGCGATATTTGGAGGCATTATCACGAACATCTTGGCTTTCGTTGTTCTCGTGAGAAGTCGTCTGTGGTTGAAACATGAAGGATACGTTTATCTGGCAGCCATTTTCTGCGCCAACGTCGGGATTCTGTTGTTCTGTATGGGTTCCTTATGGCTTACATCCGTCTATGGATGGGGGCCTCACTATCCGCCGAATTCTTCGAATTTCATGTGCAAGTTGTGGCACTTCTTAATGAGTATCTTCTTTGCGTCCGGTTGGCTGTCTGTTGCCCTCCTGTTTAGCGTTTACCTGCGGGAACAATTGATACACAGGAGATGCTGTGGATGTCCGATGTTTGCAGCCAAGTACTGTACGCTGTTCGCAAGTAAGATCATCGTTGGTGTTATATTCAGCGTATTGGTTGTGTTCGGTGTGCCGTATCTGGCTATTTTCGAGCTTCATCACAGCCACTGTTACCCGTCATCACATATGGCTTTTGTCATAGCTCTACTCGTCGAATTGTTCGTAATGTGGGTCCTGCCATTTGTATTTTTCCTACCCATCATTCTACTTATCACGCTATGTACAAAGAGAGAAGGTAACATCTTCGGATTCTCGCAGATCGAAGAAAGATCGGATTCTGATGAGGAGGTACGAGTCATTGCTGTTACTCTTTCGTCGATGACTCTCTTTTCGCAATTCGTCGTGGTGTTCGTTTTCCTTGCCTTTGTGAGGCACTTGGTCACGGGTGTACTAATCGAACTGACATACGGTCTGTCCATCGGTCTGCAGCCGATCCTGTGTTTCATCATTCTGAAGGCGTTACGCAAGGAATTCCGTTCTCAGCTGCGAAACATCCGTTGTTGTCGCCGACTGTTTCCATCGTTGGATCGCGATGAGGAAGTAGTTCAGCTGAGCGCAATCCAGGAGGATCCGTCCAGCACAACGGAATCCTAATTCATCCAGCTGGGTCTTCACCAATGCACCGAGCATACTTCTGCCTGGAAAGCCAGTCCCAATAATTGCCTCTAGACTAGACGCTCAGTAACCTTACCCAGTTGACACGATAGCTGAGAAGCGAATAAATTTTTGTTCGCATATTGCTTTAACGTTTGAAATCGCTAAAATTAATGTAATTCTGGGTCGAGCGATCTATGTAACACATTTGAAGTCTTTATTCTGGAAACGACTGTTGTAGGCCCTATACTGTTACATTTATTTCACTGAAAAACATGAACGAGTGTGTATTGTAATGTCGCTCACATTAATTTTAGTGAACAATTAGTTAATATGTTTTAAGTTTATGCTTTATTTTCTTATAATATTTTCTACATAATCTCTTTCGCTTGTTAAGGAACTTCGCATAATTAGGCCTATATTATTATACTAGTGTATTTGCCCGTCAGAAATTATGACGTGACGACAGTGTATCATTATAGGCCTATATGGATTGTTGGTTAAAATGCTCTGATCGCCGTCGTCAAGACGACCGTCGTCAAGACGGCAGTACTGACGTCACAAACGGTTTCACAATAGAACAGAAGCCGTTTGTGACGTAGCGTCCCCCGACAGACGGACACTATATGGATATTATATGTATAGATACAATTTCATGAATGCACTTTTATGAAATTCTGCAACTTCCAGATAATACAATCTTGTGACATACCGTTTGAAGCTAGTTAAACACTTAATAGTAGGACCCTATTATGTTTAGAAATAGTTGTCCTCTGTAATTGGATAAGAGCGTGTGGCTCGTTGGTCTAGGAGTTTTATTATCGTTTCGAGTGCGAGAGGTTCTGGCTTCAAATCACCCCATGACCACACTTAGGCCTATTATAGTTGCTTTTCTAGTAGGCCTACGAGATTAAAACCTAAGCTATTTGGTGAATATTTGGCCATTTGCTAAAAGTTATGCTAAAAGTTGTTCTAAAAGTGGGGGTACCAATTTCTTCTGCATTTTCACTTTTTGCATGGAAACCATTTTGGTCATATTACCCTGCCAGTATTCTCTTTGATTTTTGTGGCATTAGAAACAAGCCACTTTTTAGTTGCAGTATTTTACTTTAATAGGGGCTTACATCATTTTGTCGCGTGTCTTAACAACTCTGAACGCTCTAAATGCAATAATTATTATTCATTTATATTTAGTTGTATTGACATTGGGGCGGCCACCGAGGCAGACATTTCAAGCTATATTTAACCCAAAGTACTTAGGCTTTTTCTTTTAGATCTCCAGATGGAATGGAACCTCAGTCAACTTCAGGAAAATTTACTCTCCGGAGTTGACCATGGACCCAACTAAATGGCTTTCAATCTCACCTCCTTGCTCTTAACCTGTAGTATTGTGAAACGCTGACAAGCTTAACCCCAGAACGGCAATTTTATAGTCTATGATGTCATCTACTTGTTTTCCTTTCAGAACAAATTTATTCATTTTCCCTATCAGCAAAATCGGAACACGACGTATATAAGTCAACATCAACGACGCTTTAAATGCTTATATTATATGAGGGAGGGAGCTTTCTCCAGCTAGCAGGCTGGGATATGTTTAACCAAAGAAAGTTATTGAATCTGATATTGTGATAGGACTGCGGGGTGAGGAGTCATGTCAAGGCCGACAATATGAATGTGGGTCCATATAGGCTACGGATATGTAAGTGATGAAGGATATAGAAGCTTGCGCTTTGACCTACATCTCCACTTCTCGATATGAATAAGATGACAACCATAAGGCAGAGAGTGAGGTGATGTAAGCAGTGCGTCTGATTTGAAAATAGTAGGCGGGTTGAAAATCGATCGCGCTTGATCGAGTAGGCGAGCGATACGCGG
>OY744615.1:8701668-8704168 GCA_963556255.1 Allolobophora icterica | reverse complement strand
TTATGACGAAGGTTGGACTTGGGTTGCTTGACGTCGTAAGATTCAGACACAGCACAATTGAATTCCGTTCTCTCAGCACGACAGCACTATAAATCGCTTAAACACGCAAGTGACGTAGAGATTCGCAAATCAGACAACGCTTTCGCAACTTAAATAGGCCTAATTAACGAGTGGCCTTTGATTTCTATTAACTATACGAAGGGTAGCCAGACTGGCGCAGAGGAGGTCGACGCTCAGATAATATATATATATAACGATCGGTTGTAATGCGCTTTTCAAGTATGAAACACGCATTCGTCGCAATGGCCCAGATATTTCGTCGACAGACGGCGCTTATCGGCAGAGAGATACACGACGACGTTCTCTCTCGCGACCCTGGACGAGGACGGTGATCACATGTAGGTCACAATGGCGGCCCGAGGTGTTTTCGCCGTCGCAAGAATAGGGGCCGTCCATATATTACGTACGCAAAAATTCGGGAAAATTGGACCCCCTCCCCCCCCTGTACGCAAGCGTACTTTCTTCCGCACCCCCCCCTGCGTACGTACGCTTGACGCACACCCCCCCCCCGAGAAGACCAGCCGCAGAAAGTGTCTCTCTGCACTTTAGGCCAGATTGAAGGATGAGTGAGGGCCAATATAGACAAATTATAGGTGTCTCGTTCACAGCACAGAATAACTTCACATGGCTTTTATATCATGTAATAAAATGCCATCGGACGACTATAGGACAATACAGAGTTATAAATAGGCTAATGTGGACGTCATAATTCGAAATTTATTTTGCGTACGTACACATTTCGGCCACCCCCCCTCCCCCCCGTACGCACCCGTACGCAAAATCGCCAAAATCTGACCCCCCTCCCCCCTCTTTGCGTACGTAATATATGGACGGCCCCATATGAGAGGAACTCGTAGATTAAGAATTTGCGCAGAAGTTGAGGTTTGGTAGCTCCTGGACAAAATCGTGTAGAATGAAGGATAGCGATTCGGTATAGTACGTCTGCGCTGATAGCACTCGGAAGGATCAGCACATCTGTAGATCGATCGGTAGATAGCACGTCTCGTTTGCACCTGGAACGATCAGCACGGCAGTAAGTAGATAGAGCGTCTCTCGTCAGCATTTGGCACGATCAGCACGGCAGTGGGTAGATAGATAGCACGTCTCAATCGCACTTCTGTATCAGCACGGCAGTAAGTAGATCGGTAGATAGCGCGTCTCAATCGCACTTCTGTATCAGCACGGCAGTTAGTAGATCAGCAGACAGCGCGTCCCGTTTGCACTTCAGAATCAGCACGGCAGTGGTTAGATAGAGCGTCTCTCGTCAGCATTTGGCACGATCAGCACGGCTGTAGGTCGGTAGATAGCGCGTCTCAATCGCACTTCGGTATCAGCACGGCAGTAAGTAGATCAGTAGACAGCGCGTCTCGTTTGCACTTCAGAATCAGCACGGCAGTAGGTAGGTAGATAGCGCGTCTCGTTTGCACTTCGATCAGCACGGCAGTAAGTAGATCAGTAGACAGCGCGTCTCGTTTGCACTTCAGAATCAGCACGGCAGTAGGTAGGTAGATAGCGCGTCTCGTTTGCACTTCGATCAGCACGGCAGTAAGTAGATCGGTAGAAAGCACGTCTCGTTCGTCCTTCGATCAGCACGGCAGTAAGTAGATCAGTAGATAGCGCGTCTCAATCGCACTTCGGTATCAGCACGGCAGTAAGTAGATCAGTAGAAAGCGCGTCTCAATCGCACTTCTGGATCAGCACGGCAGTATGTAGGTCTGTAGATAGCGCGTCTCAATCGCACTTCTGGATCAGCACGGCAGTATATTCGAGTGAGCCTTTGTATAACTCTGCTCGATTCGTCTTCTTCCTTTGTTCTCCTTGGCTGACTCGGTTGCGCGGAGTGAACGTCTGTTGGTTCTTCTCCAGGTTGAGCGAGCTTCTTCTTCCAGGTTTTCTCCGGGTCGTCTTCTTCCTCCGTAGCTGACTCGGTTGCGCGGAGTGAACGTCCGTTGGTTCTTCTCCCGGTTGAGCGAGCTTCTTCTTCCAGGTTGAGCGAGCGTCTTCTTCCGTTGCTGACTGTCGAATGGCGGCTTGCATCGATTTTTATAGTTAATTTTGATAAAGCCTTACTACAGTCGGTAATTCCGCTGTCCAATCAGAGTTATTTTATTTAGCTCCTTCCTGGCTGGATTATGTGCTTGACCGTTTAGCGGATCGTCCCACCCCCCTTATATGATAGGCTGCTCGTTATCTTTATTTCTTATTCATTGTAGACGTGCCTGAGCTATGTTTGACGGTTACCCGTCGCCTGGCCCGCGCCGGAGGCTAGCCCTCCTGCCGGTTTAATTACCATAATCGCCGGTCAGTAACTACGCCCTCACTGTCTTGTATGCCTTGCGGTAGCTGACGCCCCGCTGACCAATCATAAGCCACTTCAGATTCGGTCGTCACCTGCCCGATAGAAGCAGGTGCTCACCTCCCTTCCGTTTCCATGTACAAG
>OY744615.1:8626668-8696668 GCA_963556255.1 Allolobophora icterica | reverse complement strand
CCCCTCCCAACCCCCAATCCCGTTTTTCACGTGATTTTAGCCCGCCCATAATTCTTGCGTTCCGGCACCTATTGTTCCGTTCCGGAACCTTTTTTCTAGAAAAAAAGCACTGATTATTATTATTATTATTATTATTATTATTATTATTATTATTATTATTATTATCATCATCATGATCATCATCATCATCGCAATAGTTTTCATCGCCATCATTATGATGATGATTATTATTACAAATATTTTAAAAGTCGCACAGCAATAATTTATTTACCACTGATACAACCATAATAGGCTATAGCCTATTATGGTTGTTAATGTTGCTGATGTAAACAAGTTCACCACTTGGCTGGGTATCTTCGTAAGCATGGTCAACACTGTGCGATTCCATAAAGTGTACATTCCATAAATGCATCAGGTAGGCTAAGAACCACGTGTAGGCCTACTCAGCGTGTGATTCAAGTCGAACGGAACTACACGCCGGAATACATGCTCATCGTTCACTTCAGCTAAGAGAAGACGACTCCACCCACGCGGTTATACTCGGTGCGGGTGCGAGAGGTAGCTTCTGTTTAACGACACTGTGTAATAACAAAGATGATTAGGATAGTTTCCTCCTGTATCTAGGCTTGGGACTGGCACCACCAGAAATCAGCAGTGGCTGGCAGGGAATGATCTTGCCTCGTGTGTAGAAGCGAGAAACCTGTAAGTAAAACATGAACAACCTACTTAAGGGCAGGGTCAGAACGTTTAATACAGGAACAAGATACGTAAATACAGTTACAGTCGAACCAGGGTGAAAGACAATACTGGAAGACAATGCGTTTAAGACAGAAACGCAATACACGAGAAACATTACTTGCCACTTAATTCACATAAGAGCACATCGAAAGGAATTGTCTACAACCTCGCATTCAATTTTTCTTTAAAAAGTTTACTGTTTCCAATGGATACCATTATCTTTCTTAAAGCAAAATTATACAATTAGTTTATTGTTTCCAATGGATACCATTATCTTTATTAAAGCAATTATACAATTAGTTTACTGTTTCCAATGGCTACCATTATCTTTATTAAAGTAATTATACAATTAGTTTACTGTTTCCAATGGATACCATTATCTTTATTGAAGCAATTAGACAAATTTCCACTGTTTCCAATTGTTACCATTATCTCTGTTTGAGCAATTAGACAATTAGCTCACTGTTTCCAATGGTTACTACCGTCTCTATTAAAGCAATTATACAATTAGCTCACTGTTTCTAACGGATACCATTGTCTCCATTAGAGCGACTAGGCAATTAACTGTTTCTAATGGATATTATATTCTTTACTAGAGCAATTAGCAAATTAGCTAATTGTTTCCAATGGTTACCATTATCTTTATTAGAGCAATCAGACAATTAGTTTACTGTCTCCAATGGCTACCATTGTCTCTGTTAGAGCGACTAGGCAATTAGCTGTTTCTAATGGATACCATTATCTTTACTAGAGCAATTAGACAAATAGCTTACTGTTTCCAATGGTTACTATTATCTTTTTTAGAGCAATCAGACAATTAGCTTATTGTTTCCAATTGTTACCATTATCAATATTAGAGCAATTAGACAATTAGCTCATTGTTTCCAATGGTTACCATTACCCAGTACTTTTTTTCTAGATCAATAGGTTCCGGAACTGAACAATTATGGAACGGCTAAAATCGAGGGCAAAGCCAGAGAAAAATTGGATTGAGGGTTGGGAGGAGTCTCAATAAACACTGAAAACAGTTCACATCACTGCAATTAAATTAAAATAACTAAATAATTTTTCTATTATTAAAATAAATAATTATTTTTAGTAGCTGAAAAAAGTGCCGGAACGCCGTTCTGGCTGAAAAAAGCACTGCCATTATTTTAATTAGAGCAATTAGACAAATAGCTCACTGTTTCCAATGGTTACCATAATCTCTGTCGGAGTAATTAGACAATAAGCTTACTGTTTCCAATGGTTACCATTATCTTTATTAGAACAATTAGACAATTAGCTTATATTTTCCAATGGTTACTATTATCTTTCTTAGAGCAATCAGACAACTAGTTTACTGTTTTCAATGGCTACCTTTATCCTTATTATGAGCAATTAGACAAATAGTTAATTTTACCCATTGGTTACCAATGACTTTATTAAAGCAAGTAGACAATTGGTTACTGTATCCAACGGATACCATTATCTTTAGTACGAACAATTAGACAATTAGTTTACTGTTTCCAATGGCTACCATTGTCTCTGTTAGAGCGACTAGGCAATTAGCTGTTTCTAATGGATACCATTATCTTCACTAGAGCAATTAGACAAATAGCTTACTGTTTCCAATGGTTGCTATTATCTTTTTTAGAGCAATCAGACAATTAGCTCATTGTTTCCAATGGTTACCATTACCCAGTACTTTTTTTCTAGATCAATAGGTTCCGGAAAGGAAAACAATTATGGAACGGCTAAAATTGAGGGCAAAGCCAGAGAAAAATGGGATTTGGGGTTGGGAGGAGTCTCAATAAACACTGAAAACAGTTCACATCACTGCAATTAAATTAAAATAACTAAATAATTTTTCTATTATTAAAATAAATAATTATTTTTTAGTAGCTGAAAAAAGTGCCGGAACGCCGTTCTGGCTGAAAAAAGCACTGCCATTATTTTAATTAGAGCAATTAGACAAATAACTCACTGTTTCCAATGGTTACCATAATCTCTGTCAGAGTAATTAGACAATAAGCTTACTGTTTCCAATGGTTACCATTATCTTTATTAGAACAATTAGACAATTAGCTTCTATTTTCCAATGGTTACTATTATCTTTCTTAGAGCAATCAGACAACTAGTTTACTGTTTTCAATGGATACCTTTATCCTTATTATGAGCAATTAGACAAATAGTTAATTTTTCCCATTGGTTACCATTGTCTTTATTAAAGCAATTAGACAATTGGTTAACTTTTCCCATGGGTTATCTCTGTAAGAGCAATTACACAATAAGCTTACTGTTTCTAATGGATACCAGTATCTTTACCAGAGCAAAATATTAACACAATTAGTTTACTGTTTCCAATGTTTGCCATTACTTTTATTAGAGCAACTAGCTGTAAACCCGTGAAAAATCACGGTATATAAAAAACAATTATTATTGCAGTGATAACAATAACGTCATATTATAGGCCTATAGCCGTCGTCAAGACAACCGTCAAGACAACCGTCGCCAAGGCGGCAGTATAGTGACGTCACAATAGTGTTTGTTTACGGGACAGACAGACGTACAACGGTTATTATGTAAGTTGATTAGACAAATAGTTTACGTATTCCCATGGATACCATTATCTTTCTTAGAGCATTTAGACAATTAGTTAACTGTTTCCCATGAATACTATTATCATTAGTAGACCAATTAGCTAATTAGTTCATTGTTTCAAATGACAACAAAATACACAACATCAATAAAACAAATACCAGTAGACCAATATCCTATGACTATTAACCAAGGTATGGGGTTTTTTCACCGCAGACTTCATTATGCATAATCTGGCGTTATTCCGTATATGCCGAGGTAATAAAACAGATAGCGTAAATTTATGGATATATGCGGCACTTGGAGGAATACGATATATTTCCTCCGCAAGATAAATCTGGCAAGCTAGGTAGCGAAAGGATTAAGTCTTACTTCTTTCATTATGCTTTGTATTGTTCTGTATTGCATTGTATTGTAGGGCTACTGCATAACATTGTATACTTCAATATACATCGAAACACAAAACACGCACATCCGTGTTTTAAATTGCCAAACTAATAACCGCATCTGATTGGTACAACTGTCCCAGGTGTTCCTGCGATGGCAAAAGTATGTGATGTCGACAATCCACCTGTGTGACGACAGCTTCCTTGAGGTCTACGATGGCACTACTGGCCAGATGAATCGGCGACAAACGTTCTGCGACTCAACGGCGCGTGACCTGAGATCCAATACCAACACGATGTACCTGCGCCTTTACGCCAGATCCGTCGAAAAGATGCCTTACTTCACGGTTCTCTATACGTACCTGATGACCGGTAAGCCACGTTTATAGATGTAATTGTGGTCAGGCCCGGGTTAACCATTGGAGCACACGGAGCACGTGCTCCGGGGCCCTCGACGACCAAGGGGCCCCAAATCTCAAAATGTAAATTGAATTCACTTTTGGTGAAAAAATGGAATTCATTTTGATTAAAATGCTCCGACAAGTCACATTACTTTGAACTCAGCCTAGAGTAACAGTGATGTCAAGACTCTAGATATTTAATTAGGCCTATTTCTGTTGTTACGTCATCAACTTATCATTTTGCTGACATGTTGTGCCGACTTGTGTGTAACTAAATAACTACGGTAACGTTTCTGTAGTTTAAATCATTATAAGTTAAACTTAAAGTATTGAATAATCATTCGATAATGTCGAGTACTCGCAAGTATACCAGTGGGTTTTTAAACGTGCAGCAAAGCGCGAACAAGTGAAGCGAAATCTCGAAGTGTTAACTAACACCCAAAAACTGGCGACGTTGTTTCACAGTAGTAGTACTGTGTCTGATAGCATGCCTGTGACTGTGAGTGGAAAGGCTATACTAGTGATGGTATACTGAGCCGGAAACAGTCGGCAGATCAATCGTTGACGAACTTGACGATGATGCGCATATTAATTTGAGTTCTAAGGACAGCGTACAAGCTGTACATGACAATGAGATGCTTTGCTATTTACCTGATTCATTCAATTTTGCTCACACAATTTGAGCCTACAGTTTGAAGTAGTTAGTTGAGAGTCTTACGTGAGTTGAATTTAAGCCTAGTTTGTAATGACAGAGATGAATGACAGAGTCGCTGTATGTGCCTACTGCCTGTATCCATAACCCGTTTGCGCGTTTGTTGACAGTTTGATCATGAAAAAGCCAATATGACTATGATGAAGCTGGATACATAGGCCTAATAATAATAATAATAATAATAACAATAATAATAATAATAATAATAATAATAATTTTTACCTTTAAGTCCCCAAGGGATCATATGTACCTTGGGGAAAAAAATAATAATAATATAATAATCTGTTCTTTAGTTAAGCGCCTGCTAACCGCACTGCGCTGTACAGTGAACATACATATAGTAGAAACGACAGCCACGCAGGGCGCCTTACATACATGTATACAGTAGAAGCACATGATAAAAGTTTTACAGGAGTCGAATATAACTGTTTAAGCGGCACCCACTCATGGCCTACTATTCATTTAACCACCGCTGTTACCTAACGAGTTGAAGGCTGAATAAACCTTATGGGGATCTGTAACGACGGTCTAACCCTCGTTACTAGAATTATCTAGCGGCAGTTTGTATTGCCTTGTGTCCGTTGATAATACAGTTTGATTATATAGCGCCTAAGCCGTATTGCCGTTTCAACTAGCTTCGCGTCTGTTATTCGCGCGCTTTGCCTACGTCACATAATAGGTTGCTAAGGGGTGAACCGCTCGACGGCCGAGGGTAGCTTCAAAGGGAGACCGCCGCACAGACCTAGCGATACAGAGAGACAGAGTCGACGGGTAAAACGCGCATAGATGTAGGTTCTAAGGAATTTCGATATGCCGCCTTAGCGATAGTTAGAGGGACATCGGCACGGCCAACCGCGCGACGGCGTAGGTCAGGCAGACGGTCGAGGCCGATCAAAGGATTATGACCTCCCCGCATTTGAGCCCAGACACACAGAAATTGGAGGGGGGTTTGACTTGAAACGGGAGCGCAGTTCATGTGAGTTCATTTTGTAAGCGGCGTCCTTTCAAGTCGAGTTGGAGAATCTAAAAATAACTCGGTGACATCCGTCCAAATTGCGGAGGGGTTGGGGCCCATAGCAACGGCCTTTCTATATAAGATTTCGCTTTGAATTTCTCAAAAACACTCGTATTTCGACTGCCTAGGAGGAGCACGTACGGTGGATAGCGCGTGTTGGCACGCGGAAATTCTTGATATTCGGCGTTTGTACGCCTTTGAGAAGCGTGTATGGCACGCTAGTTTTCGCCGATGTGGTCGGCTGGTGTTTGAAATATCAATTGGAATATATTATCAAATTGAGCGAATTTGATGTGCGCCTTTTCTGGAGTCGGATATATCGTGTTTTCAATTTATTTCTGAGCGGAAATTCTGGAATATATTTCGTCTTCTCTGTGGAAATATATACAAGTTTGATAATTTGGCGATTGT
Source organism: Allolobophora icterica (assembly GCA_963556255.1). Classification (NCBI taxonomy): domain Eukaryota; kingdom Metazoa; phylum Annelida; class Clitellata; order Crassiclitellata; family Lumbricidae; genus Allolobophora; species Allolobophora icterica. The sequence continues at coordinate 8,690,425 of OY744615.1, read as the reverse complement.
TGGAGATCGTGATTTATGCGTATTGGCAAAGGAGATAAGTTCTCACATATTGGAGACATCTGGAGTATAAAATATCTTATCGATCGACGGTAGGCCGAGAAATTGAATTATTCTTCCGGCCTTGTAATTCGTTGGCCGGTGATCTTTATTTCAGCCGGGGAAACTCTTAGTATAAATTCCCTTTTACTCCAAGTCAATAGAAGGCTATAATATTAGCTTGTTTCTGATAAGTAAGATAACCATTACAACTTGTATAAAACTGTTGTATTGTTAGATTGTAAGTAAGATAAGGATTAAAACTTGCATAGATTAGCTTGTACCTTTAATCTGACTATAAGTAAGATAGTAGGCTCAATGTGTTAAACTTAGACATAAGATTATAAATAATACAATTGAACCTTTTTAGTTTATCAGTACGATTGTACTTATTATTTTCGATTAAATAATAAACTTATAAAACTTGTACTAAATTTATTAACATGGAAGCTACAGATATGGAAAGATCTGTATCGCGCCAGTCGGGTTCTAGCTCGATAGTAGAACAGGCCTTAGACCGACAAAGTGTTGTGTTAGAAAGTTTGCGAGTAAGTCATGAGCAAGCCTCAGAAAGGCAAAGCGCTATGTTAGAGATAATGAGTGTCGCCTCAGAAAGACAGAATGCTATCCTGGAAAGTTTGAGGGTTGATCAAGGGCAAGCCTCAGAAAGACAGTGTGCTATCTTAGAATTGCTGGTATCACGCTTAGAGCACCTCGAGCCAATATCTGTAAGTAAATTCGCTGTGGAGTCACAAGCGAACCCTGGTTCCAGCAATGTTGCTGGGGCTGCTGCCCATCCGGCAGCCGCGCCTATCCACTCGACCATCAGCCTGGTAAATAAGTATGACAGTACACAGTTAAGACACGCCTCTGATCTCAGCCTAGTAAATGACATGGATAGTTCTGACTGGCCTACATTTCGGGCTCCACAGCGATGCGCCGGGTCGTCTTTGGAGTTTGCACGTGCGACAATTAGCACCGGAAGTGACGTGAAACTTGACGAACCCGCAGGCGCGACAATCGGTACCAGAAACGGGGTTGAGGCGACACCTAATGTCGGAAATGAAATGTATGGCGCTAGAGCCAGAACTGTCGTTGACTTGGCTGAAGATGGATTAGAGCAAACTGTAAGTAAGATCAGAGATGAAAAGGATATAGCGTCGGATGAATATAGTAGTGTAGAAGTAGATGAAGAGATAAAATTTCGTTGGCCTAAAGTAAATAAGAAACAAGAGAAATTACAGCCTCATTGCGACTTGGAGTACGAATTTGAAGGACGGGAAGATATAATTGGCCCGTCTAAGGTTAATGACCCATGGGAGGGGCACCATCGGGGTAATCTTGCTATGGCACCTCCGCCAACCACCACCCTGGTCCAATCAATGTCGGAGCCTCGTTCCTCGCACCGCATCGTCAATCAAAGGCAGGATATACAGCTAAAGCAGCAAAAGGTGATGAGCGCTCAACCGGAACGGCCTATGGAATTCAATCAACCTGCGGTGGCTGCTGCGTATCCAAGATGCAGTCAAACTCCGTTCGCTCTTCCACCATCTGCGAATACCTACGATCGCTTCGATCCTAACCTGAGCTATGGCTATCCTTACCTGCCTCCGTCGTGGTGGATACCTGTAACCACTGCGGCGCCTTACCGAAGCAGAGATGTCAATTACGCCTGGCCTGAACCGATGGAGAGAAACGATCAACACATCGCCAGCCGACAACCGACGTTTGCAGGAGTATCAATGGAAAACTCTTGCTTGGGCGCTCAACAGTATGGCTTCAATCGAAGAGGTGCCATGCTTCCGAATACCAAGATGGCGGACGACAGTAAACTCGTAACTGATGAAAAGTTACGCGTCGCTGTTAATTTGATGTCGACTTCGACCACTTCCGGTTTGACCGTGAAAGCGCCGATGACGACCGTGGCTACGCAGACGAATTCGGATGATGTCTGCGCACTTCCGGTAGCTGTCGCGACTGCTGAGACTAAGGTGAGCTCAAGCATACCTGTTGTAGTAGAAACGAAGCCAACGCGTTCTGCTAAAGCAAAGCAATGGCTTAAACTGGAGACTTATAATGGTAAATCGGAAGTTGAAATATTTCTGAGGAAATTTTCACTCTGTGCACAGTACAACGAATGGTCAGAAGAAGAGAAACTTAGTCAGTTAATGTGTGCACTGGTTGAACCGGCGAGTCAGTTACTTTGGGAAACGGATGCAAATAAACTGATCACGTGGTCCGACCTGGTGCAACGTCTTCGCACGAGGTATGGAGGTGCTGATCGTGCTGCGCTATATCAAACGCAGCTTAGCACAAGAAAACAGAAGGATGGCGAAGACATGGGAACTCTGGTTCATGACATTCGGCGACTTCTAACATTGGCGTATCCTGGTCCATCTTCGGTGCACAGCGAAAGCATAGCGATTCGTTCTTTCCTGGATGCGTTGTCGGACAGGACTCTTGCTTTGAAGGTTAGAGAAAAAGAACCAATTTCGCTAGAAGATTCGTATAAGATAGCCATGCGTTTAGACGGCTATTCTAAAGCAGAGACAGTTGATACGGGACTTGGTGAGCGACGACCGGGAAGAATAAAAGCGGTGAAAGAGACGGAACCAGTAATCGAGGCAATGTTACGGCGGATAGACCAACTCGAGAAAGCGGCGAAGCAGCGACCTCAGCAGCCGAACTTCTATGCGTCGCAACCTCCGTCCAATTATCAGAGGATGGACTCACGATGGACACCTGGAAATCCCGGAGGATGGTCTGACAATTATCGCAGGTCAAGACCTGGTAACGAGCGACGCTGCTATGAATGTCAAGCTCTGGACCATATAGCACGTTACTGCCCTACACGACAGCCGGCAGAACCTGAAGTTACCGACGAGACAGCGCAACCTGAAAGCCTTTCTGTTCGCTACGTTAATGGATACAACTACTTGCTGTCGTTAAAGATATACGGAAAGCAAGTTAGGGCTGTCCTTGACACAGGAAGCGAAGTATCCTTAATACCGAAAGCGTTGGTGAGGCCAGAGGATATAACGGTCCTGGATCAACCTCTCGAAGCGGTAAACGGAACCCCAGTCCGGGCGATCGGTCGGACTGTTCTGCGTTGTAAGGCTGAAAACTTTACCTTTGACCACACGTACTTGGTTAGTGACCAAGTTAGTGAGGTAATCCTTGGTATAGACTTTCTATCCACGCACAAGGCTATATGGAACATAAGCCTGAAGGATTCAACAGTAACGATTGGCGAACATGTTCTTCCAGTCCAAGTTTACACATATTCCGATGCTCCAAAGAGTTGCAGGAGGATATCTTTGGCAAGAAACACAACTGTTTCCGATGTGTGTGCGATGGACGCTGAGGCACACGTGATTCTGCCGGACCGGAAACCCACCGTCGCTCTGAAGGAATTGGATCTATACCCTTCAGAGAAGATTGCTGACACTCGAGAGACAGAGATTGTGGAAAAGACAGAATTGAAAGACGAAACAGGATTAAATTCTCCAGAAGAGAACGGATGCAGTCGGGAGGCAGAGACTTTGAAACAGGTAGAAGAAGAGGAAGAAGAAATTGTTCCTGTGTCGCTGTGGACAGATGTCCCGACCCATAAGTCTTTGCAGGACTTAGCTCTACCTGCTGCAACTGTAAGGAAAGGAAAGGTATCTAATTGTGATAGAATGAGGAAGCGTAAGGAAGGGAAAGGTCTAGTTTGCATGTCATTCATGTTGCTTTCTTTGTGCGCAAATGTTGCTTACTTAGGCGATGAACCAAACAGGGAGTCCAGTGATCCGAAGGAGTCCATAGAGAGAAGCCAACCAGGTTTAGAGACTGTGGTTGTGGAATATTGGAACAGAGAGGTTATGACCTTTGTCCTGAAGACAGCTTTATGGTTTTTGGGAATGACCTCGGCACATATTAGGTTGACCTGGTATGATGGATTCCAAGCCGAAGTAGATTAGAAGCTTAAGGATTAATGGTTGTTCAGTTGGAGTTTGATGATGTTTGACAGTGTTGATCTATTTTAGTTGATAATGACTGTGCTTGGCACCATGTTTGATTATGTTTGATATCTAGCATTTGGATGCTGAGATGTTTAGTATACGGTTTTACTGCATAGCTAGCCTTAAGAGTGTAGAATGGTATAGAGATTGGTTGGTCCTACATTGTCTAGTGGTGGATGTGTATTGTGCATTTATGCCTAAGTCCAACATTGCAAATGTGCTAGAGCTTAGTTGTGTGCTTTGAGAATGATGTCTTGATTGCATAGTAAGCTTTTGCATAGGCGTGTTCGAGACTGTGAATCACCGCGTCTTCTGCTAGCATTGATGTTTGATGACTGAGTAGGACTGTAGATGGACTCAGTAGCTTAACAGCATGTGGCTTTATTCGCGCACCTGCTAATGTACTGATGCTGTAGACCCTTAAGCTTGGAGTAAAAGCCCTTATGTGTTGTCTTTTAAAGGCTCCTCATCCTACGGAAGAGGATCTTTTAAAAGAAGAGAAAGTGGGGAGTAGTGTAACGACGGTCTAACCCTCGTTACTAGAATTATCTAGCGGCAGTTTGTATTGCCTTGTGTCCGTTGATAATACAGTTTGATTATATAGCGCCTAAGCCGTATTGCCGTTTCAACTAGCTTCGCGTCTGTTATTCGCGCGCTTTGCCTACGTCACATAATAGGTTGCTAAGGGGTGAACCGCTCGACGGCCGAGGGTAGCTTCAAAGGGAGACCGCCGCACAGACCTAGCGATACAGAGAGACAGAGTCGACGGGTAAAACGCGCATAGATGTAGGTTCTAAGGAATTTCGATATGCCGCCTTAGCGATAGTTAGAGGGACATCGGCACGGCCAACCGCGCGACGGCGTAGGTCAGGCAGACGGTCGAGGCCGATCAAAGGATTATGACCTCCCCGCATTTGAGCCCAGACACACAGAAATTGGAGGGGGGTTTGACTTGAAACGGGAGCGCAGTTCATGTGAGTTCATTTTGTAAGCGGCGTCCTTTCAAGTCGAGTTGGAGAATCTAAAAATAACTCGGTGACATCCGTCCAAATTGCGGAGGGGTTGGGGCCCATAGCAACGGCCTTTCTATATAAGATTTCGCTTTGAATTTCTCAAAAACACTCGTATTTCGACTGCCTAGGAGGAGCACGTACGGTGGATAGCGCGTGTTGGCACGCGGAAATTCTTGATATTCGGCGTTTGTACGCCTTTGAGAAGCGTGTATGGCACGCTAGTTTTCGCCGATGTGGTCGGCTGGTGTTTGAAATATCAATTGGAATATATTATCAAATTGAGCGAATTTGATGTGCGCCTTTTCTGGAGTCGGATATATCGTGTTTTCAATTTATTTCTGAGCGGAAATTCTGGAATATATTTCGTCTTCTCTGTGGAAATATATACAAGTTTGATAATTTGGCGATTGTTGGAGATCGTGATTTATGCGTATTGGCAAAGGAGATAAGTTCTCACATATTGGAGACATCTGGAGTATAAAATATCTTATCGATCGACGGTAGGCCGAGAAATTGAATTGTTCTTCCGGCCTTGTAATTCGTTGGCCGGTGATCTTTATTTCAGTCGGGGAAACTCTTAGTATAAATTCCCTTTTACTCCAAGTCAATAGAAGGCTATAATATTAGCTTGTTTCTGATAAGTAAGATAACCATTACAACTTGTATAAAACTGTTGTATTGTTAGATTGTAAGTAAGATAAGGATTAAAACTTGCATAGATTAGCTTGTACCTTTAATCTGACTATAAGTAAGATAGTAGGCTCAATGTGTTAAACTTAGACATAAGATTATAAATAATACAATTGAACCTTTTTAGTTTATCAGTACGATTGTACTTATTATTTTCGATTAAATAATAAACTTATAAAACTTGTACTAAATTTATTAACATGGAAACTACAGATATGGAAAGATCTGTATCGCGCCAGTCGGGTTCTAGCTCGATAGTAGAACAGGCCTTAGACCGACAAAGTGTTGTGTTAGAAAGTTTGCGAGTAAGTCATGAGCAAGCCTCAGAAAGGCAAAGCGCTATGTTAGAGATAATGAGTGTCGCCTCAGAAAGACAGAATGCTATCCTGGAAAGTTTGAGGGTTGATCAAGGGCAAGCCTCAGAAAGACAGTGTGCTATCTTAGAATTGCTGGTATCACGCTTAGAGCACCTCGAGCCAATATCTGTAAGTAAATTCGCTGTGGAGTCACAAGCGAACCCTGGTTCCAGCAATGTTGCTGGGGCTGCTGCCCATCCGGCAGCCGCGCCTATCCACTCGACCATCAGCCTGGTAAATAAGTATGACAGTACACAGTTAAGACACGCCTCTGATCTCAGCCTAGTAAATGACATGGATAGTTCTGACTGGCCTACATTTCGGGCTCCACAGCGATGCGCCGGGTCGTCTTTGGAGTTTGCACGTGCGACAATTAGCACCGGAAGTGACGTGAAACTTGACGAACCCGCAGGCGCGACAGATCTACGGGTTCGATCTTGGTACCTTCAGCTCTTCACGCCAGTGTGTTATCCATTACTCTACGGGCCCAGTAAATACAGTAGGCCCTATCTAATGTACGTACCTCATTCCCAACAGAAGTCTCACCTACTTAATTCCCTTTAAGCCACACTCACGACATTGCTGATTTAAGCCATTACTTACTCATCCCAAAAATAAGCCACTCGAATTCATTCCAGATTCAGCCACATTTACACACAGTACATATATCAACCGCATTTCCTACACTCCAATATTAACCTCAGCTTCCACATTCCAGGTAGGCCTATTACAGAACCCACATTTAATGCATTCCCGATATTGACTTTATTTACGACGTCTCCTATATATAGGACACCTACAGCACATTCCATACAAAGTTACTGAGGCACACGATGTCTTATAGTTCAATATTTCGTGCATGAAAATTTCAGAACTATCTACTCTCACGCTAGTGGAGATTCCCCTATTTCTCTGTGCCTTGTTTCGCTTGTTGTTGAAGTTTCTGTCCTTAATGGCATCCAACATTATCCCGTTTAGCGTTGAGCACACTTCTTTGTTTATGACGCGCAAAGTATTGGTTCAAGCCTCCTCCTCTCCTGAGATGGTCATTGTGCAAGCACTCCATTCATAATTGCTCTGTTGATCGTTAGATAGTGGTGCTTAATGAGCGCATTATATTCATAAGACTAATAATAATAAATAAATAAAATAATAATGATAATAACAGTCGACCCAGGAGAGCACCATGGTTTCGTGTGCAAACTGGCAAGTGGGCGTTGCAGTCGACATTACGCTATGAACGACATCAGCTGTAAAGCTCTACAAAGCCTGCGGGTCTCCTTCCAAACGATGGAAAAGGACCGGACGGTTCAACGCTTGTTCCATGGTCGATGGATAAATACATCGCTTGGGACATGACCAATGTCCACACTTATATATATATGCGGCGTCATATATCCATCAAATCGATGTCGATAGGGCCGAGTCCTGGGGATCAGCTAAACTGGCCGCTATCCGTAACACAGGCAAAATATTCCTTTCTCCATCGCACAGCTTCATCCTTATTGCTTTTGAATCACTGGGACAAATAAACAGGACAGGACTTGAGTTTTTGCTGAATTGGGCCGCCGTATGTCCGCTCTTTCTGGTGACTCGCATGAGTTATTGCATCTTTTCCAACGCCTTTCGACTTGCACTAAGCGTTACATTGCGGTGGCTTTTAGGAGTACATTTGTAGATCTCAGTGGGACCGATAGTTCCAGAAGTCATTTTCGCTCATGCGTTCATTCTTTTTGAGTTCCTCAGGGATCATTAATACCTTGGGGCAAAAAACTACTACTGCTGCTGCTGCTGCTAATACTACAACTGCTACTACTTCTACCAATAATAATAAATTAATAATAATAATAATAATAATAATAATAAGTATGGCCAACCGATCTTCCCCAACTGATGTTGACTCCAAAATGACTCCCTCGTTGTTTCTTTGTTGGTTAAAAGATCCCTGTGGTGACGATATTGCGCTGTTTGACTGTGGAGACAAGACGTGCGTCGATCGAAGTCTTCTGTGCAATGGACGACTCAACTGCAACACTTCACGAGACGAATCGCTCTGCAACAACACAACAGAACCAAGTGCGTAGCCATGGTTACAGAAATCAGACTGACATTACGTCACAAGAAAATCAATTACGTCTTTGTAACTATAGAAATATCTTAGATTGTCTTGAATTGAATGTTGCATTGAATTGCATAGCATTGTATTTTATTGAATTGCATTGTATTGAATCATGACATTTTATTGTATTGCAGTGTATTGCGTTGTATTAAAATGTACTGAATTGCGCTGTGTTAAATTGCATTGTATTGTATCGAGCTGTATGGCATTATATTTTATTGAGCTGCACTTTGGTGTATTGAATTGTATTGTATTGAATTGTATTGTTATGAATTACCTCAAATTGTATTGATTTGCATGGCATTGCATTTTACGGAATTGCATTGTATTGCACTGTATTGCATTGAGTTGCATGGCATTGTATTGTATTGAAATGTATTGTATTGTACTGTGGACCAGTCTGTGGTGTATTGTAATTTACATTACACCCAAATTATTTAGGTAGTAGGGGAAGGAAGGCAGACAGGCAGAGAGAGGGGCGAAGGGAAATATGATATATGAGAAGGAACCAGCGCGCAGGTGTTATGCGTGGACTAGATTAGTGGTTATCATCATTAATTTGCACCATAGGGCGTATGGCGCCTAAGAGAAAATATCCCATCTCATTTATCATATATCCCCTTTCCTGTATTCTTACAGGTAGTAGTGGCAATTGTAGTTGTAATACTAATAGTGGTTGCGGTTGTAATAGTAGTAGCAGTGGTGGTGGTAGTAGGCCTAGTAAAAGTAGTAGTAGTGGTAGTAGTAGTGGTAGTAGTAGTAGTAGTAGTAGTAGTAGTAGTAGTAGTAGTAGTAGTAGTAGTAGTAGTAGGAGCAGCAGCAGCAGCAGTAGATGTAGGAAAAAGCAGAGACAGACAGACACACACACACACGCAGTCATTCAGACGTACACGCACGAGATATTGAGAGGCAGACGACAGAAATTCTCTGTCCAATCGAATATCGACCAGAATAATTATGATCTTTACTCCGGTTTTACTTAATACGACCATCAACTTAAAACGGCGCTATAGAAGCCTGCTAATGTCTTGGTTTTGGGGCGTCATCGATTGATACCTTGTGCATTAGACACCGGCGCGATGCAAGTTATGATTACATTTACAATTACGATTACAACTACAGATGCAAAGTACTAAGTACCGTCTTTTCCTCTTTCAGTCCACGACCACGAAGTCCCGGGCACGATTCGTTACCACACCCTGATCATCGGGATCGTCGGAGGTGCCGTTCTGACCATCACCCTCCTGTCCATCTGCGCCGCCTACCGACAGACGAGCAAAGACCGGCAGATGCGCAGACGACGTCGTCTGGCCGCATCCAAGATGGAGAACCACTGCAGCGGCAGCAAGTTCGAACTGACGGAGATGCAGAAGGAGACTGCACTGGAACCAGCATCTCCAGGCAGTCAGCATCACCAACAGCAACAGCAGCAGAGACATCTAGCGATGATGACGACTCCGCTTGTCGAACCGGAAACCTGTTCCTCTCCAGCGAACCACTTCGATCCGCGTCGCTTCCGTCGGCTGTCGAACGGAAGTCGCCCAAACACCACCTCGAGGATGTTCCAGTTCGTTGACAACGTCTCCGGTCCCGAAGGCGGAACTGGATCGACGGACGTCGATGGAGGACGGTCGGAAGAACTCGTATTCAACCCCGACGGGGTTCGACGGAAACCCTGTGAGACGACCCAATGTCTACCGGCGCAGAACGTCATCTCAGCCGTGGCTACGATCGAGAAGCTTCCGTCCTCGCCTCCTGTCCGTGGAGGCACTGCGGTGGTTTCGCGGGACAGCTGGGCCGCACGTCGTGACAGCACTCCTAGCCCACGACCCGATGTCGTTCAGGACGAGAAGTTCTTTTCTACCTGCATCCCAACCGCGAGACCCTCTGGTCGCGGATGTGCTCCATCGCCTCCCGTTCGACGCACCGCCGTGGATGGTAAGTCAAGCGGAACGAAGCGGGAAACGGGAAGACCGTCGTGTAATCGGACACGATCGGTGGAAAACGCTACCACGTCTTCCAACATCTACTACGGCGCTGGTCTGGGCAATGGGGCGACGGAAGAGTCTGCAACGTGTGGATCCTACCGAGACCCCGAGGCGATCAGGAGTTACAGGAGACTGGACTTCGACGACGCCGACGAGTACTTCCGGAAGGATGCGTCTTCGAAGGCGTTCGTTCGCTTCTCGCCTGACTGGTCGGCTGCCGTCACGCTCCGTCGACCGCCGTTTCCGCGCGACTACACGGGTCTCGAGTCGTCGTCCGTGTCGGCGCGATCGGCCCCGTCGCTCATACTACCGCTCTTCCAGGGCCAGAACGCCTACGGGTCGTTCCACCAGGGTTACAGGATGCCCGCCGCATCTACAACACATACCGGTGCCTTCACGGCGGTGCCTTCCAGCGGCTCTGCATCCGCAGCAGTCAGATCGTCCGCCTCAATCCCTCCTGCAGCCTCATCGATGGTCCCTACGAACAGGACTCCTGGGACCGTCTCGACGGGTCGAGTCGATCCCAGTGTCGCCTCCGCCCCTTCCAGTTCATCTTCGAAGGGTGTGGCCGCTAACTCCACGGCTGGAATGACCAGACATCCCGGCACGGGGGCGTTTGTGACTATCGGGGATCCGAAGAGCGCGTTGAAAGCAGCCACGACATCCGGTGCGAAAACTGCGGACGGTTCGAGTAAGTCGAGGCGACGGTCCAAGTCTCCTGATATTTTCTACACTCGACCCAACCGCGGAATCTTGAAATCCTAATCGAAGTCAAGAAGCTCCTCCTTGTCCTTGAATCGAAAGAGAAACCTGAATGCAATATCACCAGGGTCTCTGAACACGGCGACATCAACCTAGGCATGGCAAGCCTGACCTAGTGTGCTGCGAGCACTTAAACCGATTCGCCGTCAGTTTTCACCTTCAGTGCAATACGAAAATGGGACTCTAAGCACTGCGTCAACGTGGGGAAGACAAGCAGGTGTGCATGGTCGTGGTTGCTGCAAGCGCTTAAGCAGACTCGCTGTCGATATCTGCCTACCAGGAACTCTAATACTGCATCGTCAACGTGGGGGATGCCAGTCGGTGAGCGTAAACGCGTGCATTGAGCGCTACAATTAGATCACTGTCATTTCCATTTGAAGTGCAATAGGGACCAGAGGCTCTGAACTGTTAAACGTGAATAAGACTTCGTTGGCTGATTTAGGCTTAAGTTGTCCCGTGCAAAGGACTACCAGCGAGTGGAGTCCTCTTTCTCCCGCATGCGAGCATCATTTCTTAAACCAACTACATACGAACTTGCCATTTTCAGCGAACTTCAACGTCATTTAGGCTGATATAATATTTAGCAGATTTTTCGTTTTGATTTTGTGTTGCAAAATTTAACTGATTTTAATATCTGATAATGCACTCATTTTGAATTATAGTAATCTTGAATATCGGATATTAACTACTAAAATCAGTAAATATTAGTTACTGATTTTAATAATTGATATCCAATATTTAACTGAATTTGCATTATATTTGAACTTGTTTAACTGAAGTTTAATCGATTTCACGTTTTAATATTTAACTAATTTTAGTATTTAACATCTGCTATTTAACTTATTTGCATTATAATATTTAACCGGATTTGCATTATAATTTCAAACTGATTATGCGTGTATATTCAGGGTTGTGAAAATTTGACAGTAAAGCTGAAGACATTTTCATTGTATTTTTACGACTGAGAGACAGACAGACGCAGGCAGGCAGGTAGGCAGAAGACATATCGTAAATTTCTGTGCATGTACCATCTAGCACATAATGCGGAAAATTATAGTGGAGAAGGGAACAGAAGGGAGGGAATAAGAGAAGTATTCTGCCAGACCGTGGTTCGGTGGGGGCGCCTGTGACGAGTTTCTCTTGAAGTGGCATTATATAAATTGACAATGCAGTTACAATTGTTCAGTCTCTTTCCTTGAGGTACTGAAACGACAAAGATCAAACATCTCCAGTATTAAAGTGAATTCGCCATAGCCAATTAAAATGTACATGTATGGCGAACATCATCAGTAACAAAGACAAGGACAGACTTTGCTTTGAGGTGTGAAATGCTAGCGACTTCACCTTCCTTGCCTCAACAAACATATGAAGAGTCCTACAAAATATGAAGAATACAACAAAATCAGTCTTGCACGTAAACCTGATGGGTTTGCAGAAGTCTAGGTAGGAAAGATCGGCAGAATGGACACATTTGAAAGTGCATTCCACATGGTTGCCCAGATCCGCTACCATTCATGTCACAGGCAATGCAAGACAATGACAAGACGTTTTCCAATTAGAAGACCTCCAAGCAGAACAGATTCAACATTTAGAATTCGACAACTGTCATATCACAAATGTCTTTCCAAGTCAATGCCTACAATGGAATACAATGGGGCATGGAAGAGCAATTGATTCGAGTGCTTGCCTTGTCACGTGGAAAGTAAGGGTTCAAGCCTACACCGAGATGGTTACTGCGTAGGGACCTTGAGCAAGTCCTTCACTCACAGAGGCTCAGCGCCATCGATTGATGCTGGTGGTCATTAGATAGTGGAGCTTACTAAATGCATAATAAAAATAATAATAATAATAATAAAGTCGTTCTAACCGTCAGGCTTAGATGAAACAGAACTTTACAAATATTCCATCAATAGTACTTTTGCAACTTCCCATCCACTTCATCCTTCCTAAAATTCGTTCATAAACTCGCAACAAGTAACCAGTTATCTCTTTAACAGTCTCTCAACGTGGTTACTAGAACCTTGCGAAAACTTAGTTCCACACCTTGCACGAGTTCTCTTCAGTAACCTGGCCACAGCGGAGGAGGTCCCGGTGCCCTTAACAGGGGTCTTGGTCTCCCATTAAACGGTTCAGGCGGGAAAAATGATGTCATGCCACCTGGCATATGGGCACCATACACTGGTGGCACCGGCATCGGTTGTCGCACCGATAGCAAAGGTGTCACTGGAAGGCGTGGTGCAGAAACTGCGGCTGCCGCAGACACATTAGGTTTCACCCCGGCCAGGCTTTTCAGAACGGGGTTCGACACGATGGCGTTGAGGACCTGTTGAAATGTGCCATCATCGGCGCTGGAAGATGCTTCCCCTACATTAGACATTAGAGCTGAGAGACCAGCCATGGGGAGATCAAAAGTTTCGTCATCGATAGGTTCGCCTTTGAGAAGCTTGAAGATCTTCTCCTGAAGTTTTTTCTGTTCATCCTCCATGGCTTTGGTGTCGTCAGCGAGTTCAGATTCTGCAAAGAGACGAGAGGTTACAAGATATACCGTTAAAAATTTCGCTAGAGGTGCTATAAAAATTGCTCTAAACATGCTACATTAATGTCTTGGAATACATAATCACATTTATATTGATTTCAGATCCAGTGCACTTCCAAACATACCACAAAAATATCCTCAGCATAGAAGAGCAGTCCCTTGCACTAACCACGACAGGCAGCCATGGCTATGAAGTGTTAGCGACTTCACTATCTAAGCCTCTGCAAATCGGGGCAGGTGATCAGTCTTCTCCCTCACCGCCTTATCTCTGAACCCACAGTGTACAGTCAGTGTGCTTATTATAGCAGTCATCTAGATGGATGGTGCAAGTGGAGCAAAAACCAAGCAACAAATTTATGCTCTTGTGGAGATTTGAACCCCTAACCTTTCGACCAACAGTCCACACTCTAACCACTAGACCAGTGCTTCTCAAACTTTCTGATTCTGTGGACTGGTAATTGTTTTACCAGCCTTAGCGAGGTCTGTTGTTTTTCACCACCAGCATCAACATTACGGATATTCATGAAAGGATCTATAATTAAAATTTTGATTTCATAATGCTGCGACTGCTCATTACAACTATACTTTTGTTACAGTTGCATGTTTTAAGTTGTTATCCGTTGCAATTGTAAAATTTTGCATTGTATGCAACTTAATATTTTATTCCAGTGCGATGAAAATTGTGATTCTGGTTATCATTCCGCAGCCTGGTAACCGATCACCTGTGAACCGGTACAGGGCCGTGGACCACAGTTTGAGTAGCAATGCACTTGACTTTCACAAATCCCATAACTGCAGAACATTCCTTAATCCCTAGTGACAATCAACATGGAGTTTGCACCTGAAGTGGGTGTAGGTGGCTGTGGCAGAAGTGGTTGCTTTACGGCCGTCTTCCTCGGCTTAACACCCTGGGCCTTTGCGAGCTCGCTGCGACGGTGTTCAAAGTAGTCGATAACCTCGTCCAACTCCTCGATAGCCAGGAATTTTTTGTCGATCGCAAGATTAAGGAGGTACTTGAGATTGTCGTCGGGAGGTGTGAAGTGAGGCTTGACTGGAACACTGGCGCCATCTCCAACCGTCTTAACCAAACTCTCCGAGGTGGTGACTATTAGTTCGACCGCATCGTCCAACGGCATATTTCGGTGCTCTGGATCAGAAACAGACATCTTTCGTGCCAACAGAATACACTACACTGTACATCATACTGCCCTCCTTCCAAAGTTCAGAAGAGCACAGACAACCTTACAGTGCCAAGCAATTGTGCATGACATGCTGAAGGTCCCAACACAGTTCACCATCTCAGGGGTCGAGGCTCGACCCATTTTCTCCACATTACAGACAGAGTTCTCTAACCAATCGGATACAGATTGACATTGCATTCCTCGCAACTGGCTTTTATGTAGGAATTCACACATAATAATAATAATAATCTTTTTCTTTAATTAAGTGCCTGCAAACGCACTGTGCTGTACAGTGAACATACATATAGTAGAAACAGCAGCCACACATACATGTATACAGTAGAACAGTGGTGCACAACCTCCGGCCCGCGGGCCAAATCTGGCCCCCGATGAGTCGTCATGTGGTCCGCGATGTCCAACAGGAAAAGCGACTATTTATGAGCCAGCATTGACATTACATCTACAGTTACTTGCGCACTGTGGTCATTGGAAAAGTCATCAGTATTATAGTAATATAGATGTACCACGAGTCCCCTTCCCCTGTAACTTTTTATATTTACTTTTATACTTGTTTTAGTGCACACATTATCTTCATAAATTTTGACATGCATTCATCCCAACTAAGCGGAGTCACATGTTTGGCCCCCGAAGGGTTCAAAGAAATCGTTTAGTGGCCCTTGGCCGAAAAAGGTTGTGCACCACTGCAGTAGAAGGTATACAGTTACATACATGTATACAGTAGAAGCACATGATAACAGTTTTACAGGAATGAATATAACTGTTTATGTGGCAGCCAACATACTGCGCCAATCAAGGCCTACTATTCATTTAACCACCGCCGCCACCTAGCGAGTGGAAGGCTGAATAAACATTATGGGTGTCTACGAGGTTCGATCTTGGTACCTACTGCTCTTCACGCCAGTGTGTTATCCATTACTCTACGGGCTTTCATTATCTGCTCATTTTCGATCTTTCAGTTCGTCACTAATTTCGCCAATAAAATATGAAAACCTGGTTTCATAATAATTCGTGTCATAACCGTCAACACCTGAATACATTTTCCCATCATCGTAAAATCTTTTTTCTCACAATATATCTCAAAATTCTATAAGAAATCAACGCAAAAATGTAAACAAATAGTCCGCAGGCATCCCTGATGTTATTTTAGGTTTGTCCTTATACTACAAATATTCTCTAGTCTGTTGCACTGCCTCCCAAATCGTGTCACTGTGACCTGATTTGGCAGGAATGGGCTAAGAGCAAACCAAACAGAGGTGTGCTCTCAGCACTAGGGGTCAGCCGGAAATTGCCTCGGACATTTGCCTCAGCTGAATATCCCGTTTTTTGGCACTATTCGGAAGTATTCGCCTCGGCAAATACTCTACACACAAATAGTTGCTTGTCTGCCTCACATGCCGGAATTTGTAGGCTCATAATATCAGCTTTGAGCTTCATCTAGCATATTCATTTTGAAGAAGAAAAGTACAAAAGACACCAACACTGGAAGTCCACAACGGAAGTCAAGTCCATTTAATTGATTATTTATTTCTAAAATTCAAAATGTATTAGTCAGTTATTACAAGTCCAGAAATTTGTTTCGATAATTTTTCATTACATGAAAATATGAAGCTTCGCATACGGAACAAATGGTGCTCGGTTCGTACCCGGATCCGGCAAATAGAACATCCAAATACTCGGATTCGGTACTCGGAGGAAAATGTCTACCCGGCTGGCCCCTACTCAGCACTAGCTGATGTTAAATGTCATTGTGATATTATACAATCTGCTCAAAATAATTATACATGGAAAACCACCTTATGGAAACATTGCATAAATATATGTATCAGGACCCTTATAGGCAAATTAACTCATGAAAACAAGCCATTTTAAGAGTATGAAATAGCAAAACACTTGACGGACGTCCATAAAGGACGTCTGTAAAAAAATGACCTACTTTGGACCTTCCCTCCCCACTGGCCACATTTGTCTGCATTTAAGGCACAGGTTGTACGAAGGTTGTACAGTACAGTTGTACTATGTATCAAATTTAGACGTGGATTCCGCACTGGTCATAACCCCTCCTTCCTTGTCCATACTGGAATGACTCCTCCCTTGCCCTCATTGCAGACGTTCTTTACGGACCACCTCTTGGCAATCTAACTGAGCTGGTCTTATGAAGGAGATTTATTTACAATGGTTTCATTTTCAATGACAATGGATTATGATAACGGTGCCCTACAATTCATTAGCTTAGATAGATTACCATACATAAGATTAGATAAGACCTCAGAGGTTTGTTACTAGTTTTGCTCAAAGCAACACTCAACTGATGCCTTGCACATTAGATTTGGTGTCTAAGTGGAACAGAGCTGCTGATTGGTTAGAGCAGTTTCCCAAACTGTGGGTCGCAACCCAAAAGTGGGTCGCGAAGCTCTGGCAAGTGGGTCGCCAAATTTTTTACAGAAAGTTTATTTTTTCGGAGCAACATTTGGCCATGATCGGGCTATAACTAGCTGTCATTACATTACATAGGTACAACAGTTGCTTTTGGATTGCAATGAATTGTAAATTGTTTTTACCTACGTTTCCTTTTAATGCTTTAAATATGCCAATTTCTAAACGCTGTACGCAAATCCGCATGTTTCGATGCCAATTTACGAAGCATATTTTAGCACACAATGATTAATTTTACACAGTGGGTACCAAGACTGGCAAGATATTCACAAGTGGGTCCAGACCCAGAGAAGTTTGTCTTGTAACACGGAGTTAGTCCTTCACTCAGAATTTCTCAGCATTGATTAATTGATTGATGTTTGGTCATTACACAGCAGTGCTTAACACTTTAACGATGAGTGTGTACTAAGCGTGACCGGGAAACCCAAGCAGCGTGTCGTTCAAGTGCTAATAAATGTATAATAATAATAATTCTGGGGTGGTAATAATAATAACATAACTGTAGTCAAACAGTAGACTATGGCAAAGAAACTGACCCTGTGGCACTCCTTGAAGAATATGAACGGTTATGGAATGGTGCAATGCGTTCATTTCGTTGATCGAGCAAGCGAATTTAAGTCGTCGACGTCCAGCGTCCTGTATGGCAGACACCATGCTGCCATCTGGCCGAGGCACCAGTCGAATCTGTGCGATGATACTGCGCTCGCTCAGCCGGCTCTTCACACTCTCTGCATACAACCTGTCAATCAAGAAAACTGTCACCTGTCAATCAATGCCAAGCCTGAAAACCTGCCTGCCAATCAGACCCAATAAAATAATCAGCAATGAATGCCAAACATCGACAGACTTTTATATTCACATCTTCTGAGTAAGCTGAGCTACTGGTAGCATATTTACCATATATTTATTTCTAATAACGTGTGCTTTATAAATCTTCCAATAATAATAATAATAATAATAATAATAATAATAATAATAATAATAATAATAATAATAATAATAGTGTATGGCTAACATATTCAGTTCTATCTACATTTGCTAGCATAAAATACAAGCGAATAACAACCGTTGTTTGTTGTCAAGGATGATGACTTCGACATCAGGCAGTGTCACTAATGTTGGCATCACAGACGGAACAATTCCTGGTGTCTCAAGAAGACTGCGCCGTGGTTGAGTCGTTCTGAAAAGTTCGTCGACATGCTTCAACAATTATCATTATTTTATACCACAAGTAACTAAGGTTCTTCCTCGATATAAACAAAATGCTCTGCAAATATGAATGGCTGAATGAACTTGCTAAAGTTATTTTTTGCCCAGAGGGATTTCTACCTCAGGATTTATAAAAAAATTAACAATGGCATTTATTCTGGGATGGCAAGTTTTCATTGGTGTTGTGCTTGGTGTTACATAAAGAACCTGCAGAAAGCAATTGCAATTGATGTGCAACATTGTAATCTTCAAATCTAAAAACACTAAATAAATGTTAAGAGCAGGGCACCAGTTTATTCAAGAGCACTGTGTCATGTCAGAGAGACCCTCGATATAATCATCCCTTGACATCCAGAGATGTCAAGGGATGATCCAAGTCAGGTTGACAGAGAGAGAGGAGGTGGAGGAGCTGCTAAATGGTTAAAGACAAGCGCTGGTAGAGACTTAGTTTATTATTATTATTATTATATTTACCAAAGGTGCACATGATTGGTCAGGATTACAAAAATTAGTTGAGCAAGGAGCAGCTGAAATGAATGCAATGTTTTGTGCACTGTAGAACAGGTTTTAGACTGAGATCCTTGGTCGATGAATAGCCAATGCACAAAGTGCAACGTTGATACATATTTGAGATATATTCTTAAGATATATTCTTAAGATATATTCTTAACTAGGGCTGTACCGAATATTCGCTTCGTATTCGCTTTGGGGCCGAATAGTGGGCCAAATAGCTATTCGGTATTCGGCCGAATAGTAGCGGTCGGACCGAATACGAATAGTGGTCACGTGACATCTGTTTCTGCATATGCGGCTGCTAAAGCGAGTGGAGTGAACATTAAGTGACAATTTCTAAGTTTAGTTAAATCAGTTCCATTTCTAGTTTACACAGACTGGCAGAAGGATGCAAAAATTACATTTAGTTAACTGTTTACTTTTAGTTTATGTATTAAATTTACTGAATTGAAACTTTTCCTTACAGTTGAAATTTTGAATGTTGTCGGTAGACCTATTTTGTACACTATTCGTATTCGGCCGAATAGTTGGTCCAACTATTCGTATTCGGCCGAATAGTGATAATCACCTATTCGGTACAGCCCTATTCTTAACATATATTCTCATTCCGGAAGAGACTTCCATGCAATCTGCGACATGAGCTTTGTCTCCTTTCTATTCCTCTATTTTGCAAGCAGCTGAAGACTTCTTCTATTCGATACTCGTCCTCCATCATCAGGTCAGAGGCACCTCTGAAACACTTTTCTCGGAGGCGCTATATAAATAAGAACTAGCAATTACAATTAAGAGTGCAGGCCACAGTGACTGTGCTTTACAACCAGACAGCTAATGTCTATGAACATTATGGCTACGTGAACTTGGCTGCAATTCTGTTGGTATGTGTGACTGGTGACCTTACTTGTTTATTGATGTTTATTGAATAGCAAATATCAAATCGAAATTATGGTCATTCAAAGAAAAATATTACCAAGCACATATAAACAACAGAGACCTAAATGACAACAAGTCTCATTAACAGGGTCACTAAATTCTTATAACGTATTTCATGATGGCATTTTTCACAATTAGCCATTTCATCATCTTTTTAAACTGTTTAAATGCAATGTTACATGATATATTTTTCACAGACAAGACAGTGCAATGTGGCCAAAAGATATTACTAGTTTTATTATTGATTATCAACTTTCTATATATTGCCATTGTATAATGCACAAGGCATAAACTGATGGCACACAAAAACCAAGCTGCAATCACGTCGATAGTCACCTGTAAGGGTCAGGAGGAGGAGGAGGAGGTAAAATGCTACTGTTGAATGGATCATCAAATCTGGTGCGTCGTATCCGCGGCAAACCATCGGCATGCCTGAAAACGGAAAAAATTTAATTCCGAAACCGTGTTAAAATCGAGGGCAACTTTTTCACACTGTATCTCACGTACAATATAATTAAATTAAATTTCATTTTCAATAAATAATACAAGTAAAATACAAAAAACTAAAGGTGTGAAAAGACATCACAAAGTTCTTATAAATGTATGCATCACTAGACAATGGATGTTATGATTAATACATTAATCAATCAAGTTGCAATTAAAAATCATGGACAAGCCAGGTTGAATTCTTTGTGAGCCTTTTAATGTTTTTGTAAGCCGTTTTGTGTTTGTTCATGAGCCATTTTGGTTCTCTGTCAGTCATTCTGGTTCTTTGTGAACCGCTTTTATTCTTTGCAAGATGTCTTGGTTTTTGGTAGCCATTCCTGTTCTCTGTGAGCCACTTTGCTTCCTTGTTAGCTGTTTTAGTAGCATGACATAAAGAAATAAAAATCGGGTTAAAACTGTGAGGCTAAATACACTTCTGTGTCTAGAATTTCAAGTGGGGAAATGGCCGCCATGGCATCCTGTGTTGATACTCAGGAAAAACATCATCCATTAGCAAGAAAAGCTCGAATCGCTTTTGGCCTCAGAGTAAGTCACTTACTTATCTGCATTTCTAAGTGGTGACCTGTCTCGAACGAGGAGTGGTGGTCGTGGAGGCAATCCAAGACCAAATGGTGGAGCATGTCTACCATCCATTGCTGTCTCTATCTAAAATCTACAACAGAAAGATTGTAGATTACTGTCATCACGCATTTATTAAGCACCACTATCTAATGACCAAGTGTCAATTAGATGAGGTTGTTTCATGGTAATTGGTAACTGATTTGACTATATAAATACCTGGACCTTACGAATAATTATAGGAGTTTGGATTGATAACAAATAAATTTCTGTTGCCTAAGCTATAATAATCAAATAAGGGAATTAAAAATTACAATCTGAAGTCAACAGATTGTTGTTTGTATCATTGTATATAAAACAAAACTGTTACAATTGTGATGAAAACCCAAAAGTCATTCAGTGTAGGGGCATAGCAGACTTTTGCAGTCCGGCTCGTACGGTCGCAGCATCGGGCAGTCGTGACTTCATACACTCATGGCATCGGGTTGTCACGACTTTGACTGCTTTTGGATGCCCTACTCTTTATTTCTGGCTAAGAGCCTGGAGCTACTTATCCAAAACGACTATTGAGATACCACTCTGAAATTTTAACCAGTTGTTTAGAAGAATGAGATCTTTGAATGGAAAGTTCATAAAAGCACAAGAGTACAAAGTGACCTGGGTCAGGGTTACTAGGTTACACTTGCTCACATTTTTCTGATTACTTAAAATAACTATTTCTAGATGCCTTGTCCATATAGAGCATTCACACAGCTTTAATTTGGTACCTTACATTTGTTTCTAGGAGCAATAGGAGCTGAGACCAATATCTCAGACACCGGTTGACACAAAAATCTAAAATTTTGGTTTTGAGAGTTTCTCACTTGGTTCTATTGCCTTGCCAGATTTAATCAAACTCGGAGATGGTGAAGCCGGGTCATGGTGTTGATCTGATGTGAAATGACCAAATTATAATATTACAAACATTTAAACTGCTCCACAGTTAGTGAGTACTTTGTAATGAACATGGTTGACTGTAGGCCCTAAAGTGCCAAGAACGGGTGCACTGTATAGAGCAAAATCACAAAATTACACTTCCGATTACCTCAACACTCATAAAAACCTCAATTTATATAATACAAATTTGGAACAAATACGCATTTCTTACGATATTTTTAATAAAAGTTTGTGTTCGTTACTTACTTATTTAATGAATTGCATTATTAATAATAATAATCTTCGTTTAATATTTTCAAACTGACAATTACGCAACTTATGATTACAAATCAGTATGAACGGATGATCACAAGTTATTAAAGGAGTCGAATTTAACTGTATACGGCAGCCATGCAAGGCGCCCATCACGTCCTACATCTCATTTTAACAATGCGCCATCTCGCAAATGATAGGCTGAATGGAGGGTTGCGGGAAGCGATCCCATTACCTACTGCTCTTCACGCCAGTGATGTTACCACTACTCTATGGGAGGTGGATGGTCGGTAGCAGTGCTCAACTGGAGCAAAGTCATTGGCAACCGTATTGTTTACATACACAGGCACTCAGTCTTTGTGATTACCTTACTTTCCATAAACAGGCTCAGCTTGCTAACTTGCCATCACCATTTAAATCACACAAGATTAAATATTTTACTTTCACCTTACTTTGGCCCAATTGTGCATTCAAATGCTTATCGGATTATGATGTACTGAATTTGCATGTTTTTAAAATAAACATATGTCCTAGAAATACAGCACAACATCGTAAGAAAAAGTAATACCCAAAGTATACACAAAATATAAGTTTTGCATTGCTTTTCTTGTAAAAGTCAGTGTAAGGTAACAAGGTGTCTCTACTTACTAACTTACGCGGGTGCGTACCGAATTCCCAAAACCAGAATCCCCCAAACGAATTTCTGCCGGATCCGCGAAATCGAAACTAAGAAGCCTAATTAAGATGCACATACGTGGTCTCATGAGATACATAAAGGCCACGCTAGGTGTATGTCATGTATTAGAATTCAAATAGTTTTCGGATTTCGACCGCTTTCTATAAAACTGTTTTCGAGAAATCGGCCTGTTCTACATTTGCAACGTTTTCGGAGATTCGGAACGACCCCACAAAGGCCATAACTTATCGTATACTTACTAATGTTTCAGTGTGGCTCATCATGGTAACATTAATCGTAACAAACAGCAATTCAAACAATTTAAAATAAAACACAACAGGCGCCAATCTTCGGTAATTTATAGCGCATGGATATCCACAGAATCATCGGCTAAGCTACCGAACATTAATTTAACAACCGATTATGCAAATAATCCACTATCAAGCGATCAGGTAAACAATCCACGCTAGTTTAATTTTAAAACACTACAATTCATTGCTTCCTACCGAATTTTAGTATAATTATTATACAACTACAAAGCAACTAACGATACAAATCAGTGAGCGATAATCGAATACCCAAAGATGTTATATTATTAATTGATTCTACATATTATGACGTATTTTTTAAACTTTCAGTCATACCCCTGAGTCATACAGAGCCGTGATCGGTAGTTCTTTTATAATCCAGACTGCTTACTCCAATTGCTTCCATGACCAATAGCTAATATAATATAACTGGGAACAACAGGGAATGTTTCACAGAAGGGGCATTATTCATTCATTCGAGGATTTGTATAGGGAACTACTCAGACGCGCTCCCGACACCAGCTGGGGGGGGGAGTCCATAGAGTAGTGCATGTAGACTGAGAAACATAGGGGCCTAGGCTTACAGGCAGACGATCAATTAGAAATCACCTTTTATAGGGCTTAAGGAACACAAGATAGATAACTGGATAGATGAAAAGTCATAGATAAAAAGTCACAGAGTATTGGTAACATCACTGGCGTGAAGTGCAAGAGGTAGCGGGATCGCCTCCCGTAACCCTCCAGGTCCACTCAGCCTATCAATTCGCGAGATGGCGCGTTTGTGTAAGTGAGATGTAGGCCCATAGTACGTGATGGGCGCCTTGCAAGGCAGCCGTATGCAGTTAAATTCGACTCCTGTAATAAGTTGTGATCATCCGTTCGTACTGATTTGTAATCATACTGCGTAATTGTCAGTTTGAAGATATTAAACGAAGATTATTATTAATTATTATTATTACGTTCAAATAGTAGGCCTACAGTTTTAAGATTAGTAAGAGGCCGGGGGAACCCAGGGCTCAAGCGGAGCTCTTAGGGAAGTCTGTTCCACCACTGAAAAAGCTTGACTTTGCATAGTCGTGGAACGAGTGAATTAAGTGGACTAAAAGTAGGGCCTACCCTTTTCCCCGCAGAGCGGAGGGAACGCACGTAGGCCTACGTATGACTAAACGAGCTCCCAGATAAGCCGGAGAGGTTCAATAACCTTTGGAATGATCTTCCAAAAGATCTCCGCCAGTTTGCTCATCCTTCAATCTCGTCTGTTAATTTCACCTCTCCTCCTCTTGCACTCCAATCCGTCGCTTTCCCCTCACGACTGAAAACTGAACTCTTGAAGGTATACCCTTTCCTGATTCTATTCCTGCGCCACCACACAACCACTATCATCACTGATTAGGCCTACCACCGTTGTATCATTTTCTCGATATTTCAGCGGCTTGAACTCCCCGGATTCTGACCTGACACCGGAACGGACAGAGCAACCTGCATGGTTAGGTCCTAGGGCATATTGCGGACTTGATTTGACATACCGGTAGCGCCGGTGTAAGCTGGTTTCCCTCAAGCGGTGTTTGTGTGGCACTTTCGATAAATTTCGAAGATTTACTTTTACATTACAATCAGTCAGGGTGAGAATTGTCGGGGGTTGGGAGGGTTCAACCCCCCTAGTCTTTCTTAGGACCCCATAGTAAAGTCTTAATTGCACCCCAAAACTCCACATGAATCAAGGTCTAACCCCCCAGCAGAGGCGGCGTCAGACACTTTTTGTAACCAGGGCATAGCCAGGGCAGTCATACAAGTAACCAGTGCAGAGGGCGAATTATGGAGAGCGCGATAGCGCGAGTGTAAATGTTGACCATATACGATCGCGCTACCGCGCTTGCCATAAATCGCCCCGAGCACTATTATATTAATTTTTGCCTACAGGCTACAGCCAGGAGGTCAGATGGGCGAAGCCCCCGGAAACTGACCGCTTTTTGACATTTCAACGTTTGTAAAGCAAATTTTAACATTTCAGTTAATTAAGTGAATTTATATATCAGGATATAACAAATATGCCGGAACAAATTCTGGACAGGGCAGAAATTCTGGCAGGGCATCGACCAGGGCAAAGGCTTTTTTACCAGGGCATTTGCCCTGGCGCGCCCTGGTGTAGCGCCGCCTCTGCCCCCCAGTCTTTTTTCTACAATTCTCATACTGCAATCAGTGCTTTTTTCAGCCGGAACGGCGTTCCGGCACCTTTTTATATAGCTACTAAAAATAATTTATTTATTTTAATAATAAAAACAATAATTTAGTTATTTTAATTTAATTTCAGTGTTGTGAACTGTTTCCAGTGTTTATTGAGACCCCTTCCACCTATACCCCGTGATCGATCGAGTCGACCTGCTACGATCGACTTGACTCGGCCGACGATCGACTCGATCGACTTTGTCGACTAGTCGACCTCTCGTCGACTCGATCGACTTGGCAAACAAACGATCGACTTGGTCGACTTTGTCGACTTGGACTGTATCTCTTGGCCAGGGGCCCGGGAGCCATGGCGCCAAAGGTGCCAATGCTCACACAAGTTTTGGTCTCGAGTGCACTCGAGTTCGTTTTTAAAAGTCTTGGTCTTGAAACCAAAAGTCTTGGTCTTGGTCTTGAGGTTCAAAGTCTTGGTCTTGGTCTCGCAAAAGCAAGACCAAGACCGGCTGTCAATATGAACAGTCATTTAGCAAAACTCAAGAATTTAAAAATTTAACAAGACTGTTTGCATCACAACCTACGACAAATACCTACGGACGGATGCAAGTCTTGTTGGTCAGGAAAACCCATCGGCAGCAGCAGCAGCTAAGTTATGCTGTGTCTGGAAGCCCTGCCGAGACTTTTCTGAAGCCAGATAAACCATGGGAGGATTTCAAAAAGGTTCACGATTTGTACATTTACACCCAGTGCTTGAAAAGCTACCGTGTGTGCCAGCGACTTCAGCATCTGTAAAACGTATTTTTTTCACACGGCGGAATTTTTATGAGGCCCCACAACGCACGTCTTGGTCAGAAATTCTGAGTGAATTGGTTTTATAAAATACAAAAGGCATTTGGAATAACATTTTGCATGAAGGAATTTTGTAAACACGAATTCGGAATTCTCAGCAGTTTGCATTTTAAAGCTAATTTGCCTGAATAAAATAAAAGACTCACGTTTTCATTAAAATAGCGAGTTGTCTGATTTGACAATTTTTTGTAAGAAAAAGACGTCTTGGACTGAATGTGATTTTTGGGTCTTGGTCTCGGTCTTGGTCTCGAGGTTCAAAGTCTTGGTCTTGGTCTCGAGGTTCAAAGTCTTGGTCTTGGTATCGATCGAGGTTCAAAGTTTTGGTCTTGGTCTTGGTCTTGAGGTTTAAGGTCTTGACAACAAGACTGTTATTTATACATAGCCTACTGTACGGTAAACCAAAATTACATAGTGCAATTGTAAAAAATAGCGATGCGATGCCTAATCCTTGTATGGATTTTATTTGGTGGGTAGACGGCAGTGGACGCACGTGCGTCCAGTGCGTCACGCTTCCGGCGCCTCTGAGCAGGGTTAGAATTATCGGGGCCGGAGGTTGGGGTTCAACCCCCTAGTCTTTCTTAGGAGTTCAACAGTTAAGTCTTTTTGAAGTTTTTTCTACAATGCTCACACTGGCAATAAGTGCCTGAGTATATGATTCTCGTTCTCTACTACTGCTTGAAAGAGGCACGCATCAGCAGTTTCGGCCAACTGCAGGGTTGGCCTTAATATCGGGCATACTGCTATATATCCCCCCTCACTTCATTCGATTTATCAAGCGCTCAATTTCACGAATTCACATTAACATTAATCTCCAAAGTCCTCTGTCTGCGTGCCCACATGGAGTGGAGCCCATATTCCAATATTGGACTCGAATAGAGCCCGTATGGGTTCCATCTAATGCCCACGGAAATGATCGTACGGTGAGTACAGTATGCTGCAAAATGCATTATATTGTTTAGTTATCAGGTATCAGACATACTTGATTACCTGAAAAGTCGATAGCAAGTCGCTAAGTCAGTCGATAAGTCTAAGCGACTTAGTCAGTCGATTAGCATGCGACTTAGTCGACTGAGTCGCTAAGTCAGTCGCTAACTCATGAAGTCAGTCGCTAACTCCTTAGCGACTGACTCCGCGTACTAAACCTAGAGATCAAGGAATCAAGCGTACTATGTTTTGGTATGTGGCAGTAGCGGCGCTACTATAGGTCGCGGTAGGTCATTTGACCAGTCTTGTTGTCAAGACCTTAGACCTCAAGACCAAGACCAAGACTATGACTTTGAACCTCAAGACCAGGACCACGATCAAGACTTTAAACCTCAAGACCAAGACCAAGACCGAGACCAAGACTCAAAAAATCAAAATCATATCCAGACTGCTATTTCTTACTAAAAATTGTCAAGTCGGACTACTCGCTATTTTAATGAAAACATGAGTCTTTTATTTTATTCAAGCAAAACAACTCTAAATGCAGACTGCAGAGAATTCCGAATTCGTATTTACAAAAGTTCTTCGTGCGAAATGTTATTCCAAATGCCTGTTGCAGTTTATAAAAAACAATTCTCTAAGAATTTTCTGACCAAGACGTGATCTGTGAGGCCTTATAAAATTCTGCCATGTGAAAAAATACGTTCTACAGGTGCTGAAATCGCTGGCACAAGCAGCAGGTGTTTAAACACTGGATGTAAATGTAGGCCTACATATCGTGAGTCTGTTTTGAAAAAATTCCATAGAAAATAACTGGAAGTCAAAATAATTGTCCAGCACAACAGTAAAGCCTCATTCACAGACTCTGTAAATACTAAAGCAACTGTATTAGTAATTATTGGATAATTTTTAAAATTCTTAAATTTTAAAATTCTTAAATTCGGGTAGCAGGGAGACCAGCATAAAGTGAACAACAACAGTGAGGCTAGATATGACAAAGGAGTAAAAAAGCGTGGGTGCAGCAGAGAGAGTAAGGGAGCGAGCGACAGTACGCAGCTTGCGTAGTTTTTACAAGCAAGCACGACTGAGGTGGTTGATATGGGGGCAAAGCTGAGCTCTTGGTCTAAGGTGACACCAAGGTCGCGAACAATACTGGAGAAAGTGAAATGAGGGAAAGCAGCAGCGAGGGCGGCCATGTCCAGCTTAGCCAGTAAGTTGCTGGTTGGTGCCCAGCCATATGAAATGGGTTTTAGAAGGGTTGGGCTGCAGCTGAATAGACGACACCCCTACCTCCAGGACTCTCATGATCACTGATCAGGCTTATGTTCTTGGCAGCATAGAGCTGGGCCATGGCGGCATATGAGGCAAGGATATGAGCAAGGTCAGATGTGTGAATGCGATAGAGAAGAAGACACAGGACATAGCCCTGTGGTAGCCCATAAGGAGCAGGGACCCATTTGGACCTGGAGGGCCCACGGACCACATAGACGGAGACAGAGGAAGAATTCCAACCAGCAGAGGACGATGCCAAACGGGCCAAAAGATGTTTTCAATTGCTAAATTAATATGCTTATGCTAAGGTTATGCTGCTTTTGCCTCAAACTCAAACATTAATTTCTTCGACATACTGAATAACTCCCATAACCCGGACGCGACCTGCTGAAATTGTATAGCTGTCGACGCCACTGGTATGTGGGGTAAACAACTACTGTTGATCGACTGGATTAAATGTAACACATTGTAAACTGTGTGTCGAATTTTAAACTGAACATCTTCATTATTGACAGCCAGTGTTTAGTGAATGCATTACGGGAGTAACATGTTAAAATTCTGGTTATTGTACGGGAGAACATCAGACTTACTAATATATTACTCGCACCATACTGACAGTTCCTTACTGACATACCTACATGCTGACAAACTTAGGCACGAGAATACTCACAAACTAACATACATACGCGCATGCATACTCACACGTTGATATGCATACTTGCATACGTGTTCGCATACTTACCGAGTACCTTTCCCTTTCCACAGATCGACGCCACGGGTACTGACTGCTTCTCTCCGTCCAGTACTGTTGTTCCCAGAAGATCCTCGATGGGACTTGTCCTACTGGATGACATCCTACTTGGCGACAAAGGTTCCTGCTTCAGTTACTTTGAAGATGTTGACTCTGGCACTGAGACAGAACCACGATTGTAGTCCAAGTAGGTCAATCAATGTTTATATAACTACGCTGAGTTATGAATAAGATGATGCCCAGTGACGTATCTTTATTTATATCTCTATCTTCATATATATCTCTGGTAATGATGTCCTCGAAACGAGTCATGACGAGAGATATAAATAGACTGGTTGCGCATTCCTCAGTTTCTGACTGCGTTTTGTTGGTCTCTTCTGAAAAGCAATAAAATATCGAAACGTTATCTCACTTCGCTTCTCTTATTACAACTTCTACGCCGGTCCTTCATTCAAAGTAAAAGATTATTTTGGAAACACAGATCCTGATTTCCATCATATTCTTCTCATCAAATTCTCGACGCTGCAATGTTTCGATAATTGGAGTTTCGCCGAGACAACCATTATCACATTTGCGAATGCTACACCAGAGCATCATCACCACCACCACCACCACACAACCACCACCATCGCCACCATCCTCCTCCTCATTATCATTACCAGCAATACCACCACCGTCACCAGCACCAATATCACAACCGCCGCCACCTTCACAACAACTACGATCAACATCCCTCCCCTCCTCCTCACTATCAATAACAGCATCGCCACACCCACCACCAACGTCATCATCATCATCATCATCATCATCATCATCATCATCATCATCATCATCATCATCATCATCATCATCATCATCATCATCATCATCATCATCATCATCATCATCATCATCATTATCATCATCATCATCACCATCATCATCATCATCATCACAATCATCATCATCATCACCATCATCATCATCACCATCATCATCATCACATCATGTCTTTATTTGATTCCAAGTGGGAAGATCACTTCAAATGCTGTACAGTTAAATGCCATGCAGTGAGCTGCGTACCCAAGAAAGACTTCAGTCTTCACAAATCCGATCAGCCATTCAATACAATAGCAACTGAGATGGCTGTTCACTCAGATTCAGAATATTCTACTGTATTTAGAAAAAATACAACCCATGAAAACGGTGTATCTAAAAACGCAGCCTCCTCAGGTCAGCGATAATTTATAGGGCCTAGACACTATTGTTCTAAGTGCTCACGACCTCACAATCCGGATGAATGCTGAATAAACCGGCTCATCTTACCTAACTAAACAAAGCACACTAAAGAAAATGAGTCGAGCCTATAAATAACGCCTCGTTTATTGCGAACTCATAAATTAAGAATGCATTTATTTATAATTATATACATATCTGTATGCATGTACACATGTATGTATGTCAATATGTATGAGTGTGTGTCTATCTCTGTATGCATGTAATGCGATGCATGTATGTATGTATTTATGTATGTATTTATGTATGTATACGTGTGTTTGTAGGCAGGAATGTATTGTATTGTATCTAGAAATTTATAAAGCGCCTCTCGCAGAATAACTATTCAGAGGCGCTCTCAGCACAGAAGCCCCGGGGAAACAGAAATGCCCTTAGGGAACGCGAGACCGATGAGGAAAAGCCAGTCATTAGTTTGGCCCTGAGCACAGGAGGAAGGTCATTCAAGATCGTGGGACTCACTACAGCAAACGCCCGATGCTGGGCCAAGGCAGTTTTAGCCCTGGGAACAAAAAAGATCAAGCCGATTTACAGAGTGCAATGAGCGAGAAGAAGATGCAGATAGCGGTTTTCGCAGATAGTTCGAGAGATATTTCGGGGCAGTAGGCTGCTGAGATTTAGAGACAAGGAAAAGGATCTTATATCGGATGCGCGCATCAATAGGGAGCCAGTGAAGGACATCAAGCATGTAAGTAGAGATATGGGCAAACCGGGGGAGTCGAGCGATGAGCCTGGCAGAAGCATTTAGAACAGATTTATTCCGGATATTTCTATAGCGCCTCTCGAAGTCTATTACTACTCAGAGGCGCTCCCGACTACAGCATTGGTACACTGTGCCGGAATTTTCACACCGAAGCGCCACGAGCAATTTGCGAGTGAAGGACTTGCCCAAGGTCCGTAAGCAGCGGCTAGAGTGGGATTGAAGGGGGAAAGACGCTGCTTGGGACATTGTAAATATGTATGTATGTATGTATGCCTGTATGTTTATGCATGTAGGTAAGTATGTATGTATGTATGTATGTATGTATGTATGTATGTATGTATGTATGTATGTATGTATGCATGCATATGTTTGTATGCATGCATGTATGTATGTACGTACGTATGCATGCATGCATTTGTGTATTTGTGTTTGTATAGGGTTTATGCGTATGCATCTGCAGCTGTTAACGAAATCCTAGACATACATCCTGCATTGCAGAAATTTCTCAAACGCTTAGCAGCTTCCTGACTGATGAAATCAAACATTATAGGTATATATATACAATTATACATATGTATGCAGTGATGGGCACCATAGTATTTTGAAAATAGTGTTCTATTTTCAAAATAGAAAATACTATTTTATTTTGTATTTTCAAAATACTTTTGAAAAGTATTTTGTAAAAGTATTTTCAAAATAGTTTTAAAAACTATTTTTGGAGAATTCAGAATACTTTTCCAAAATACTTTTTCCAAAATACTTTTCTAAAGTCCTTTTCAAAAATAAATTAATAATCTTCTGGTCCACCAAATACTCGTGTGTATTGGGATATATGTATTTATTCAATGCTTCAGTCTATATCAGGATTACAAATCAGTTGTAGCAGTAATCGTAATCGTGATCTCCAAACGTTTAAAGCGCCACTCGAAGGCCAAGTGCAGGGCACCAGCGCTACTTCAAATCACAGGGTGTTTTCCAAAGAGTAGTCCAAAGGAGATCTGAGTCCGGTTACAGAGTGCCATATCAAGAGAGAAGGCAAAGCAGCTGTTAAGGCGGGTGTCGTTTAGGGCGAGAAGAATTGGAAGGCGGAGAATCAGAAGGGTCATGCTAGGAGCACTTGAAAAGGTGAGACTTCAATTTTGAGTGGAAAGCCCGGGGATAATTGATCGAGGAACATGAGGAGGATGGTGGATGGAGTTGCAATGATGATGGGGGAACCGAGAATCTCCGGAATTCATGGGGGAGATCGTTCCAAAGGTGTGATGTTGTGTTGGACATAGCTCGGTTGAGAATGAGATGAGTAGTGATTTCGGCGGTCGAGAAAGACTGAGATATGAGGAGGATCGGGAGAAGCATGTTGCCTGGATGGTGAAGCGATCACGGAGCTACTTGGGCTTAGAATATTGTAGAATGTTGTCGGTTGGTGATAGAATTCAGGGATGAGGTTGTGCGTAGTCACCCGGGTTTGTGACAGAAGGCGACTAGAATGTGCGGTTTTGCTCAATCAATGGATGGTTTGGGTAGTACTGGGTACGCTCCTGATTTTGAACGAATCTGTTCGTAATCCCAGCCGCGTTGTTAGGCTACATGCTAGTCTATTCGGAGGCATAGCCTAGCTAGTTTATTTTTGAGCTCAACTGAATTACTTGACAATATTTTCATCTGTGGGACAAAGTGTGACTGAGTGAAAGAACTATGTCTCATTATTTAATATTATGTGTTTAACTTCAGGGGCGTCTACACCATAGAAACCTTGGAGCAAATGCTCCATCCAAGAAATGGGGGGGGGAGATCTGTCAGTGTGTGTGCCACCATTTAAGGGGGAGGAAGGAACGGGGAGGGGGAAGAAGAAGGGAAAAGGGACGTTGCTCCAATGACTTGGGGGGGGGATAGATGCCACTGTTTAACTTTAACCCTAATACATTTCAAGTGACATTCTTGCTATTAATAATCACACGGACAATTTCTAGAGCGCCGTTACGCGACCATGCCGCTACAAGGGCGCTGAGAGAACCTCTAACGACGACGTCAACATAATCCTTGAACTGCGATGAATCCAACATTATGAAAACCAACACTAAGCGCACGGCATAGCCACAGTAACAGATCGAAACAAACACGTATGCTTAAATAATTAATCAGACTCATGCTGCCACAAGCGGCGCAAACCAGTCTATGTAGTAGTTGTTGCTATTGAGGATTAGGTCTCCATTAACTTCAGATATAGGCTATCTAAACTTTATTGCCTATAACGGTATATTTCTAAACCTTGAGGACTAGCATCGATTTCCTATCGGAAATTATTTTTTTATATTAATTAGTAACTTCTATTGCGCCGTTGTATATGCACAAGGCATGAACCGATGGCCAACTAAGAGCAAACCGTAATCAGGTGAATACCCAGAAGATCAATCCGTAAATGCAGAGTCAGTCTATAATAATAATAATAATAATAATAATAATAATAATAATAATAATAATAATAATAATAATAATAATAATAATAATAATAATAATAATAATAATAATAATAATAATAACAATAATAATAATAATAATAATAATAATAATAATAATAATAATAATAATAATAATAATAATAATAATAACAATAATAATAATAATAATAATAATAATAATCTTCGTTTAATATCTTCAAACTGACAATAACGCAGTATGATTACAAATCAGTTTGAACGGATGATCACAAGTTATTACAGGAGTCGAATTTAACTGTACACGGCAGCCATACAAGGCGCCCATCACGTCCTATATCTCATTTTAACAACGCGCCATCTCGCGAATGAAAGGCTGAGTGGACCTAAATTTGGGGAGGTTGCGGGAAGCGATCCCGCTACCTCTTGCTCTTCACGCCAGTGATGTTACCACTACTCTATGTTGGACAAACAATTTGGAAAAGGTTAAGTCTTATGTCGAGAACGAAAGGGCAAAAGCGACTGAGCAGAACAAACAGATACAGGAAAGAGCTCCAAAAATCTAGCAGCAACACATAATTACAGCTCGTTCGCCCAGAAAGCTTCTGCTCCTGGGTATGACTTAAGAAGAAAATCAGATGACCTCGTTGAATAATAATAAGTCTGAGGAACGAAGACTGACTTTCAATATTGTGGTTGACCAACATTGAGTGTTTTACTGATAGATTTAAGCATCGTATTTCGACGTAAGTCTTATAAGTTATAGCCCAAGTATTTATAAATCATCACATATGCACATTCGCAACACACGCCGTATTAGGCTTTATTAATTAGGCTTTATTTCTTCAAGGATACTGAAACGCTGGTATTCTGCGTTCTCAACGCAGAATACCAGCGTTGAAGTTCAACGCTTTGGAGTTCAGTTTGTAGTAAACAAGTAGCAAGTCACAGGTGACTCGAAGTCAATGCGTTTGCCAGCGATATCGTTGAAGAAATAAAGGCTATAAAGCCTAATTAAAAGGTCCAATTCGGCGTGTTTCACGAATGTGTGTAATTAGTTGATGACTGACAAATACTATGTACATGATAGAATCGAACACAACACCCAAGTTACGAACTTACGAGCATCGTTAGCAAAATCGACGAGAGTTAACCATTTCAAATGTTAAAGCCTACGATCGATTTATAAAAATGCATATAATAGTCATAAACTCGAGATTTCTAGAGCACACATGGAAATATAAGTGGCGAAAACCAGCTTATTCAGAGGCGCTCAGTCAAAACAAAATATATTGGCAGGTCGGATTAGAACAGACTCCAGCTCAAGATCCAAGGGTCAGGCAGACAGGCAGGCAGGCACGCTGGAAGGCAGGCAGGCGGACGGGCGGGCGGACAGGCAGGCGGGCAGGCAGAGGAATCAGGCTGCTACAGTGGATGGAATTTAAAACTGAAGAGGCGTGAGAGGTGAGGAGAAGGAGGAATCAGGATAAGAGCTGCGAAAAATGAATGTCTTCAGTTTTAAGCGAAAGACAGTAAACATAGTTTTGGCTGGATGGATCAGAATAACTTGTTATTCCGACGAGAATTTATTCCAGAGGGGCGGAACAGCTATTGCATCCGAATGTTTCGCGTAAGGTCCATTTGTAATCTATAAGAATAAGATCGATTCGTAGTCCGTAGGCTTCAGCGTGCATTTAGGCTTTGCTGTGGTCGTCTAATTTCTCCATGGAAATCCTTTTCCGTCTGGATTCTGGATGACGTCCATTCTGGCGTTAGCGTTGATGGTTTCACCAGTCTCCGCATCCAACAGGACCAGTGAGGGAATGCCAGTGATGCCGTACTTGGATGACATGGCATCCTACATGCAAACAAATACAGACAAATTAGACGTACAGAAAGAGAGAGCGAGAGAGAGAGAGAGAGAGAGGGAGGGAGGAAGGAAGGAAGGAGGGAGGAGGGAGGCACACCAGTTAAAGATATAAACAGTGATTGATAGAGCGACAGAGAAAAATAAGATCTGAGAGAGACAAATACAACGACAAGCGGACAAATCCAGACAGACACACAGACAGACAGACAGACAGACAGACAGACAGACACAGAGATATAAACTTGCAGACACATATTAATAGAACAAACATATTGATGAGCACACAGACAGACAGACAGAAACACACAGACAGACTAAGAGAGCAATGTGGATAGATAGATAGACAGACTTACAGACGCTCAAATCCAACATCAGCTTTTGGGTTCAAGAAACACACAAAGCTTTTAAACCTGACAAAGTCTGATAGATGGATAGACTGTCAGAGAAAGACATTCAATAGCGACAGTATGGGGCTTTACCTTAAGATAAAATTAGCAGTGCCTTAGGTTTTGGGCAGTAATGCAAAAGTTGGGATGGGTCGCAGGACTTCTAACCTTTCTGGTCCGGTCGTTGAATGGGAGAGCAAGCCAGGGCATTTCTGCGAAGTAGGTCGACCACTCTGATTCATCTTGGTCGGAGCTGACAAAGACGACTTCAAAACCGTTTGGAAGAGATTTCTTC
The DNA here is from genome assembly GCA_963556255.1 of Allolobophora icterica. Taxonomy (NCBI): domain Eukaryota; kingdom Metazoa; phylum Annelida; class Clitellata; order Crassiclitellata; family Lumbricidae; genus Allolobophora; species Allolobophora icterica. The sequence continues at coordinate 8,654,459 of OY744615.1, read as the reverse complement.
AGCTTCAAGTAGAACTCGGCCAACGCCGGAGTAAAACCACGACATGGAGGACACCAATGAGCAGAGAAGTAAAGACCTACATCCACGATAAGGCAAACAATTCAAATACAAATTATGATGTAGAAAGGTAGGCCTATCTGATACGACTTTATTTGATCTAAGATAACCCAACCCAATCAAACCTGATCTTCTCTACTCTACTCCACTCCACTTTACACCACACTACTCTATGCTAATCTGCACTCTTCTACTGATCGTCGCCTGAAATTGAACCGTGGGAAAGAATCGTATTTCTTCGGAGAAGCCTGAACCAATTACAATAGGTTAGAAAAACCTGAACTCGGGCAATTATAAACAAGCGGATCTAGAAAGACAAATCCTAAATTCAGATACGATCGAATAGCACAAAAGATATGATAGAGCGAACAAATTACAAAGTTTTGCACCAGGCACCGTTACTAAACACCATCTCAAGGTTTCTACTGAACCCCAGAAAGGTGAAGGTCACGAGAAGCAGCTTTTTCTATACGTAAACGGGCGCTCAGCCAAAAGAAAACCGATAGGCGGGTGAGGTAAGGATCTGTTCTAGGTCAAGATCCAAATGGATCAGACAAGCAGTGGATGATGTTTTAAATTGGAGCGCAAAAGGGGTAGAGAGAAGGGGAATGTTAGGAAAAGAGAAGGAACCCAGAGATCAAGGAATCAAGCTGTCTATGTTTTGGTAGGGGGCGGGGGGGCGGGTAAACAACGAATAGGCCTACTAGATCGCCTGACTTAAATGTAGCAGATTGTAAACTGTGAGTCAAGTTTTAAACTGGAGTATCTTCATGATGGCCATCCAGTGTATACATGTGAATGCATTTTGGGAGTAACATGTTAAAATTCTGGTCATTGTACGGGAGAACATCAGACCTACTAACATATTACTCGCACCATACTGAAACTCTTAGTTCCTTACTGACGTACCTACATGCTGACAGACTTAGGCATGAGAATTCTCGCAAGCTAACATTCCTACGCGCATGCATACCCACACGCTGATATGCATACTTGCAGACTTAGATATTGATGTGTAGGCTACTCATACTTACCGAGTACCTTTCCCTTTCCACGGATCGACGCCACGGGTACTGACTGCTTCTTTCCGTCGAGTACTTTCGCTCCCAGAAGATCCTCGATGGAACTTGTCCTGTTGGCTGACGTCCTACTTGCCATGGCGACAAAGATTCCTGCTTCAGGTACTTTGAAGACGTTGACTATGGCACTGAGACAAAATCACGATTGTAGTCCTAGTGGGTCAAGCAGTGTTTATATAACTACGCTGAGTCATGAATAAGAACATACGCAGTGACGTATCTTTATTTATATCTCTAGTGATGCTGTCCACGAAACGAAGTATAGCGAGAGATATAAATAGACTGGCTGCTCATACCTCAGTTTCTGACTGCGTTTTGTTGGTCCCTTCTGTAAAACAGAAGAATATTGAAACGTTATCCAACTTCTCTCCTCTTCTAACTTCTGCGCCCGTCTTTCATTCAAAGTAAAAGATTGTTTTGGAAACACCGATCCTGATTCTTTCCTATTCCCCTCATGATGTTTCGATAATAGGAGTTTCGCCGAGACAACCATTATCACATTTGCGAATGTTATACCAGAACAACATCAACCACATTCAAGGTAAAAGATTATTTTGGAAACACCGATCCTGATTCTATCCTATTCCCCTCATGATGTTTCGATAATCGGAGTTTCGCCGAGACAACCATTATCACATTTGCGAATGTTATACCAGAACAACATCAACCACATTCAAAGTAAAAGATTATTTTGGAAACACCGATCCTGATTCTTTCCTATTCCCCTTATGATGTTTCGATAATTGGAGTTTCGCCGAGACAACCATTATCACATTTGCGAATGTTATACCAGAACAACATCAACCACATTCAAAGTAAAAGATTATTTTGGAAACACCGATCCTGATTCTTTCCTATTCCCCTTATGATGTTTCGATAATTGGAGTTTCGCCGAGACAACCATTATCACATTTGCGAATGTTATACCAGAACAACATCAACCACATTCAAAGTAAAAGATTATTTTGGAAACACCGATCCTGATTCTTTCCTATTCCCCTCATGATGTTTCGATAATTGGAGTTTCGCCGAGACAACCATTATCACATTTGCGAATGTTATACCAGAACAACATCAACCACATTCAAAGTAAAAGATTATTTTGGAAACACTGATCCTGATTCTTTCCTATTCCCCTCATGATGTTTCGATAATCGGAGTTTCGCCGAGACAACCATTATCACATTTGCGAATGTTATACCAGAACAACATCAACCACATTCAAAGTAAAAGATTATTTTGGAAACACCGATCCTGATTCTTTCCTATTCCCCTCATGATGTTTCGATAATTGGAGTTTCGCCGAGACAACCATTATCACATTTGCGAATGTTATACCAGAACAACATCAACCACATTCAAAGTAAAAGATTATTTTGGAAACACTGATCCTGATTCTTTCCTATTCCCCTCATGATGTTTCGATAATCGGAGTTTCGCCGAGACAACCATTATCACATTTGCGAATGTCATACCAGAACAACATCAACCACATTCAAAGTAAAAGATTATTTTGGAAACACCGATCCTGATTCTTTCCTATTCCCCTCATGATGTTTCGATAATTGGAGTTTCGCCGAGACAACCATTATCACATTTGCGAATGTTATACCAGAACAACATCGCTATTCTCCTCTCCTACTCACTATCATTACCAACATCACCATGACTACCAGCAACGTCATCATCATCACCATCATCATCATGTCATGTGTTTCGGTAATTCCAAGTCAGAATATCATTTCAAATGTTGTTCAGTTAAACGTCATGCAGCGAGCTGCAGCTGCGTGCCCCAAAAGAGACTTCAGTCCTCACAAATCCTCTTCGCCAATTAATACAGTAGCAACTGGCTATTAATTCAGTTACTGTATTTAGAAAAAGACAACATATGGAAACCGTGTACCTAAAAAACGCAGCCTCCTATGTTTAGCGTTAATCTATAGACACTGCCCTTTCTAAGTGCTCACGGTTTTACAATCCAGATACAAGCGGAATAAACCGGCATATCTCACCTGGATGCACACTAAAAATGGGTCGAGCTAATAATTATTTAACGACTTGTTTATTGCAAACTCATAAATTAAGAATGTAATTATGTGTAATTATATGCATACCTGTATGCATGTACATTTGTATGTATGTCAGTATGCATGTGTGTGTCCATATATGTATATATGCGTGAATGTATGTATGTATTTATGTATGTACGTGTGTAAGTAGGTAAGTATGTAGGTAGGTAAGTATGTATATACGTATGTATGTACGTACGTATGTGTGTTTGTATGTAAATATGCATCAGCAACTGATAACGAAATCCTAGACATACATCCTGTATCGGAGAAATTTACCAACGCTTAACAGCTTTCTGATTTATGAAATCAAACAGTGTAGGTTTATATATACGCACACACACACACACACACACACACACACACACACACACACACACACACACACACACACACACACACACACACACACACACACACACACACACACACACACACACACACACACACACACACACACACACACACACACACACACACACACACACACACACACACACACACACACACACACACACACACACACACACATATATATCAATCAATCAATCAATCAATATATCTTTATTGACATCTATATATATATATATATATATATATATATGCACTAGTGCATGCATGTATGTATGCATGTATTTAGCTGTGTGGGTGTCTATGTACGTGTATGAAAACAGTCTTAATAGGCCTTTAGGCACTTGATGATGATGTGCAATCATGTACGCGTAGGCTATAGATCCTAGTATAGCTACCTCGGCTATTTGCCAATCTACCAAAATTGTCTTATATCTCAGCATATATGCGAGGTACATCCACTGGCTCCCTATCAAAGACTAATCAAATTCATGATCCTCCTTCTTCGTTTGTTCTGAACTGAAACATCTTAGTACATACGAGAGCTGTTTGTGCCAGTTTCATCCCAGTTAGGTTGACGATCGCTTCTTTCTACCACCTGTGGGTGGTAGAAGCAGAGGATCAGTAGCTCATCAGTTCTGATGAGGCCAGGTGGCTCCTTAGAGCTGGGGATGTTCGTCCCCATGAGAGCTCTACACACCAGGTCGTTGATCGCAAAGTGGTGTGCCGCCCTGCCCGAGGACCGCTTGCAGACCAGCCCATCATCATCATCATCATCATCATCATCATCATCATCATCATCATCATCATCATCATCATCATCATCATCATCATCATCATCATCATCATCATCATCATCATCATCATCATCATCATCATCATCATCATCATCATCGTCATCGTCGTCGTCGTCGTCGTCGTCGTCGTCGTCGTCGTCGTCGTCGTCGTCGTCGCCGTCGTCGTCGTCGTCATCATCATCATCATCATCATCATCATCATCATCATCATCATCACCACCACCACCACCATCAGCGTCATCATAATCATCATCATCATCATTATTATTATTGTATTCGAGCTGTACGTTTAAACTCTGCTCAAATGACTTCTGAAGCTATGTCAAGACTTACATGCACTTGTTCAGACCGCTTAATCAGCCAGACCCGTAGCGCTTTTGAGGGGTTCCTGAATTGCATTTGTTAAAAGCCCAGATTCATAAATATATACCTGCATGGTTGCCACCGGAAGCGTCTATGAGTGAAGTATCATTATGGTTGGTGTAATTTAATCGAGGCTGTATTAAGTGCCTATGCAGCCTAAAGACCCAACTGCCATTTATAGAATTAATGTAAAGGATTTATTTGGGCCTACTAGTTGTAAGGAATTTGAACTCTGCTTGTACAACTTTCATTAATAGACTTAGGCCTAAGTCGTAAGGTGTTTTCAGCCTGTAGGCCTAAGCTTCGTTAATAGATTTAAGGCATGAAGTCTAACCCATTGTTCTCCACAAGCCTAATATTTTTAATCGCCTAAATATATTTATATTCTGTAGGTCTAATGTATAAATAATAACCTAAAGCCTAAGGCTTATCAAATGACTTGATGTAATCCGAGATGCTATTCTTTATTGTAATCTAATATGATCGGTTCTAATCAAAGTTTATCATTATCTAATATTATCTAATAATTTCCAATCCTAGCTAATACCATATAATCTAATAATATCTAAACTAATATTATCTGATCTAATATTATATAATGTCTAATGTAATACAATCTAATTTTATCCAATTTAACCTAAAACTAGTTACTATTCAAAGAGCATCGATTTGCGATCGTTTCAAACGCCGTCAAACATCATAAGCCGTTGCGGAAGTCGGTAGAGCTCTTACAAATCTCATATTGAGAAGTTGAAGATATATCTTTTTGGCATGTGTAGAGACCAGGCCCGCCGAGAGGGGGGGGGCAGAGGGGCAAATGCACAGGGACCCGGCGATATTTAGAGGCCCAGCCGGGCCCGCAATCAACTTATGAAAAATATTATAATCGGTTATACAAAGTTTAAGATATATGCCTTTTTAAATATAACTTTACTGACACCACTACAATCAGTTTAAACTTCAACCACGTAAATATTTCCTTACTTATCATTTTCTCATAAAGCCTAAGGATAGTTTAGAGGCCCGCGACTGCTCTGCCTAAGGCCCTGGAATTTCTATCGGCGGGTCTGGTAAAGTCCTTAAGCAAGTCCTTTACGCACAGTTGCACAGCGCCATCGATGTTCTGTCGCATGGTCATGCGCACATGCACTTCTGAACTTTGTAAGGAGGGCATTACCAAATAGGCTTACAGTTGTTTCGCATTGTATATTGTGCATTGGCCCTGTGTGCTGGACTTTGGGATTAGTCCATTGACGGTTCAATGATCAAAGATTAGGAAATGGATGCCAGTCCTACGTTCGACATCGGTTTGACTGATGTACGTCTGTATTATACAATTAAGCAAGTGTGCAGCATTTATTTCCTGACAAGCGCACACGCATTAAACCGTATACAAAGATTATATACATATTTGAAATTGACTATAAAAGGAGGAGATTGTATATAAATCTACATGCACAACTAAATGTCATTTCATTCATTCATTTACGGAACATTTATATAGCGCCCCTTCAAGTCTGTCTACTCAGGAGCGCTCCCAGTTCAGCCACGGCTAAAGAGAACAGTCTTCAAATTAGTATAAAAAGTAGTAGAGTGATCTATAGGGACCAGACGGAGCGCTATTGGGAGCCCATTCCAGATCATAGGACCAGCAACAGAGAAGGAGCGGCGCTGCATGATTGCGGTACGCAATCATGTAGATGTAATTCGAGTTCACATCGATTAACAAAACTACAAACAGTTTAGATTTAACAATAGGTAGCATGAGAGGGTGTCCTCTCTTGCAAGCGAGTACTTGTCCTCACGAAGAAGTGGCAAGAGCTGATGAAGGCAGTGGCCGAGGAACTGCATCTTCTCGAAAAGCTTCCTATCTGCTCGGGCAATCAGCTGTTCTGCAGCATATAATTATCTTCCCACATTATTTGCCATATGCGACGTTTTCAAGACTGAATTACTGCGTGCAGTATCGTGTGAAGTAAGAAATCCAGCATATATAGGCTGGTAGGCCTAGTGCATACATGATTCTCTAGAGAGAACGATCGCTTGAAAAATGACGTCCAGTTTCGAGATATAATTTATAGGCCTTGTTGTCTTAACTGGTTTAGAAAAAAAGCATCGATGGTTAATGAGACTGAGGATGTAGTTAACATGATTTGAAAAAAGTAAGGTTAGACTGTATAGTCATTACAAGCAACTGGACACCTTCTAGCTGTTCGATACCAGATGAGGACAGACAGTGGTCTAAAGGACGCTCGATACCAGGCCCCCAGAAAATTCTCTTTCGTCATGGAGATGTCTATGTTAAGTTTGTTGAGGGTGGACCACAAATTGATATGATCAAAATCTTCATTAAGCCCAGTTTCCTGCAGTTTCAGGATTCAACAGAATTAAATCATCGGCATATTTATACATGGAGTTGTCGTCCTATAAAGTGCAGACAGCTGCAAGGAATAAAATAAACAGAACTGGCAAACAACCCAATTCCTTGGACAGTCCTCTGGGAAATTGAAAACTAGTTTGATAGTTTTCCGTGTAATATATTTATGCATGCTACTTACAGACATGCATACGTCTGCTTTTGATTTTAGGAGGAATATTGGAGGGCTATCAGTCTCTGCAGAAGAATGAGGTGGTTGATAGGGTCGAATGCCTTTGAGAAATCGGTAGGCAGACAACAAACATATGTGATCTGTTCAAGAAGCGTAGTTAATAGTATGTAATTATGTAGGGCTTATGATGTATGTATGTATGTATGTATGTGTGTATGCATGTATGTATGTAAGCATGCATGCATGTATGTATGCATTTATGTATGTATGTACATGCATGGATGTATGTATGAATATATGTAAGTATGTATGTATGTATTTAAGCATGTTTGTTTGTATGCATATATGTATGTACGTAAATATGTATGTATGCATTGATGCATACATCCATGCATGCATCTATGCGTACATGCATAACGGTAAATAATTATGTTTGTCAGCATAATCACATGTTGTCAGCGGGATTTTCCGCCGATGAGTCAGAAAGTTTTCCAGCAACTCAGACGCACAAAGAGGGTTTTCGTCTGCAGCGGAATTTTCCTGTTGTTCAAGGAATTTCTCTTAATAACTCACATGGAAGTGGTTTCTAAATGTGCTTATAAAAGTGAAAGCGCTACACGTAGTTCATTCAACAGGCAAGAACACAGAATCGTTGGAATTCAGACCATCGTGAGTCAGAATCAAATGCTATAAAATAGTTATTTATGTGTCTTAAAGGAATAAAAGGCAGGAAGAAAATGATTTATATTTAATATATATAATTACTTTATTTCGCTCAAAGCAGAAACACGACGATTAGAACGCAAAACGAAAAACCGAAAACACAAAAAAACACAACCAACTCAAGCTGCACCTCCCCACAGGCATAAGCATTATAAACTTCTTCTTCTTTCCCTTCAGGCTCGAATTAATCCCTCTTTGGAGAGGGTCAGCCACTCGGATCCTTCTCTTCCACTTGTTTCTTTCTTGTGCATCTTCTTTCTACAGTTTGAGGAGTTTTAGGTCTTGTTGTATCGTGTCTTCCCACCTCTTCCTCTGTCGTCCCCGACTGCGGCGTCCATATACCTCTGCATTCATGATTCTTTTCACACATCTATCATCCTCTTTTCTCATTACATGTCCATACCACCTCAGCCTAGTCTCTCGTACTTTGTCAGTTATACATGCCACCCCGAGCTTTTTTCTGATGTCCACATTTCTTTTCCTGTCCTTCAGTGAGATCCCATCGTAGCATTCTCATCTCTGTTCTCTCCAGTAGCCCTTCATCCCTTTTTTGCCAGCGCCCAGGCCTCTGCTCCATATAACATCACTGGTCTTACCATTGTTTTGTATACCTTTCCCTTGAGTTGAGTTGGCATTTTGGCGTCACACAACACTCCCGTTAGTTCTCTCCATTTCTGCCAAGCCACCTTAATCCTGTTCCTGATGTCATGCTCGCAGCCACCCTGTGCATTCACGGTCGATCCCAGATATTTAAATGTTTCAACCTGTGTCAGTGACTTTCCTGCAATGTCTCTGATCTCAATTGCTTCCGTTGTTTTGAGCAGACCATGGTTTCTGTCTTATTGATGTTTATCTTAAGACCCTTGCTCTCCACTGCCATCTGCCAGTCTGTAAAACGTGCTTGCATCTTCGCCTCTGCATCGTCCGCCAGTATAAGATCATTCGCATACAGCATGTCCCAAGGTACCTCTCTCCTTACATGTTCTGATATTGCATCCATCACAATAATAAACAGTAGAGGACTCAGGCACGATCCTTGATGTACACCCACTCGTATCTCGAATTCTCCTGTGTTGCCTATACTGCTCCTCACTGTTGTTCTTGCACCTTCATACATTGACTTTACCAAGCGCACAATTACCTCCGAGATCCCTTCTTCCTCAAACTCCAGTAAACGACATCCCTTGGAACTCTATCAAAAGCTTTTTCTATATCCACGAAGGTCCAGTATCTTTTGTTGTTTCCTTCTAAAACCTTTTCCTGTACCTGTCTCAGTATGAACACTGCATCTATTGTACCCCTCCCTCGCCTGAAGCCAAACTGGTTGTCATGTAGCTCAACCCGCTCTCTGATACGCCTCTCAATGATCTTTTCATACACCTTCAGTCCGACCTCCAACAATTTGATTCCTCTGTAATTCCCGCATTCCAGCACATCTCTTTTCTGCTTGTATAACGCTAGTATTTCACTTTCTTTCAAATCTTGGGGTAGTTTCTCCTGCTTCATGAAGTTGTTTAAGATGACATATAACCATTCAACCCCATTTTGTTCCAGTGCCTTAAACATTTCGGCCGTCATTCCAGATCGCCCCGGTGCCTTGTTGTTCTTCATCATAGCAATTGCTGTCTCAATCTCTTTATAGGTGATCTCCATCTCTGGTCCTGCTACAGGGTTGGTCTCCTGTAGAGGCTCCCTTGGGTTTTCTTCATTTAGCAGTTCCTCGAAGTATGTTTTCCATCTGGATCTGATTGCCTCCTCATCGATGAGTATTTTACCATTCTTGTCCTTAACCCGTTAGTGCCCAATGAAACCATTTGGGAACAACAGTTCATCTGCCCAAATCTATTTCATTATTGACAAACTTTTAATTTAAAATACATGGGAACACATGTTTACTTAATTAACTTCCAATTAGTCTAATTTTTTTCAGTGAGAATTCTACTTCCGGTCTGTAGTTTTGTCGACCAACGTGGCGAATTTTGTGTACTGACATCAAAATTATGAATAATTTCACCACAAGAGGTACTATGATTATTTTCTACAACTTTTGCCTGAAATAGTTAACTTAATGCTACATCTTACCAATTTCTTTCTTAAAATACTGATCTGAGCTGTTAGTGCTATGCAGCAACTTAAAGTTTGCGAGTGTTCCCTTTTGGGAACATTGGGCACAAACGATGTCTGTTCCCAAAAGGGAACACATGCTAATTAGGCGTTTGTTGCCATGTATTTATGCGTATGGTTATTGTGTCTTGTTATAGGCTGTGAAGAGGAGTTATTCACGAGCAGACGTGTTGGAAGATTTAGATGTAGAACCGGAAAACTGTGATGATAGTGATGTGGAGTGCACTACATTACCAGAAGCTGCCGAAATAGCTGCGTCTGATAATAGACGAGTCGGTATTTTCATTGTCCCTCCATCAGCAACAGGTGCAGTTTCTGAAGAAGAAACAGTCGATGAACAGGGTCTTGTTCACCGGGTGGTTACTTCACTGTTGTCAGTGGTCACCATCCCGCTGTGTCGTGAAGTGTTCTTCGACAATTTCATCACGTCTCATGATCTACTTGACCACCTCAAAACTCTGGGCAGCAAAGCTTCAGAAGCAGTTCGAGAAAACAGTCTTAGACAGACTCCGCTTCAAGACACAAAAGTCAAGAAAAAGACAGCGCATGTTACATAATTATGACACCAAGTGTTATGGCATTGTTGGACTTGTGAAATGGAACGACAATCGCTGTGTCAATGTTGCTACAAATTGCGACATGGTTTATGCTATCGGCAAAGCGAAACTTTGAAGTACGACAAAGAGGGCAGTAGTTGAAGTTCCACAACCGATTGCGGTAAATAATTATAAAATGGCCAATTACCGGCTGACATTTCGGAATCAACATGCTTGTCATGGCAGCTTGGCGAATCCATGTGGAAGTAGGAGGAACATTTGACAGGCTCTCATTTCGTCGCTACATTGTGCAGTTTGATGCACACTGTAAGGTCCAACACAGCTGCTACAGGTCCTCGTCCCATGGGGGAGGTTCGTATGGATGGAACCAGTCACCATCTTGTATTCAATGGGAAGCTTGCATGAAATACTGTAGACTAAAGTGCACAAGTGTGATGTACCACTGCATCTTATATTGCTCAGTACGAAAAAACTGCGTAGCACATTGTTTTCGGACTGTGGTCTTTTGAGTCTGTATAACTGTAAATGCTTTAGTTTGAAGTACAACAACCTGTTCTTTTGGTTTACACAAACATTTTTACTGTAGCACAATACAAATGATCTTGTAATTGTGCCGCAATATCTGTTGATGAAATCAGAGTAATTCTTAAGCTATGTTCCCATTTGGGAACATGCTTAATCAAGCTATGTTCCCATTTGGGAACAGACTCCATCTTGGCCCAATGTTCCCATTTGGGAACAAAGCGCCATCTGGCGGCCTCAAAACTCTGGGCAATTATAGCAATTGATGATCTGAGTGTATTTCTGACTTTGTCTCACTCAGAACACCCAGAAAATGCAATTTCACATGTGTGAGTTATGCGACCATCATTTGGGCACTAATGGGTTAATAACATTTACTGACTGTTTATCTTGTCGACTTCTTTGTCTTGCCCTTGCTATTTTATATATCTTGCCCTCCCCTTCTTTGGTGTCTAGCTCCTGGTACATATGTTGTAACGCCCTATTTTTGGCTATTGCCATAAGCATTATAAACATGCGAGCTAATATAAGACATATTGTCCTTTAGTGACACACCAAGACCATTAACTAGAAAATTGAATTCGTTTCCATAACTAAGTATCAACGTCAACATGTTGAGTGTACTATTACCATTAAAAAGCATTTTTAAGTAGTTTAAACATAGCAATAACTCTCATAGATTTAAAATCCAAACTGCCTAGACCTACAATAAATTCTCGTACTGATTCCCATTTATGGAAACCAAACAGTTTACGATACACATTATTCCAGCAAGTATTTAGTTACTGAGCTGAGGTTGGGAAAACCTCACTGCTACTGAGCCATATCTTAGAACTGGAAGGCAACCTTGTATCCAGATCTTGCTTTTATCATCTACGCCAGCTCCGTTCCATCCGCAAGTCTCTTTCATTTCATGCTGTTACTACACTGGTCCATGCTCTGATCTGCACTAGGGTAGACTTTGGCAATGCTGTGTACATTGGCCTTTCCTCCTCCAATATGCACAAACTCCAGACTATCCTTAATGCTGCTGCTCGGCTTATAGGTGACATTCCTAAGTTTGCCCACATTTCTGCCTTTATCCGTGATTCTCTTCACTGGCTCCCTGCTCAACAGCGAATTCAGTTTAAAACCCTCACTCTCATGCGCAACTGCCTTACTGCCTCTGCTCCTTCTTACCTAATGAATTTTTGCATCCCAGTTTCTTCCTTGCCTGCGAGGGCTTCCTTGCGATCTTCGGCTCGCGGCCTTATGGTTGTCCCTCGCATGCGATCTTCCACGGCACAATCCAGAAGTTTCGCCTATGTTGGCCCCTCTGCTTGGAACTGTCTCCCCTTGTTTCTCCGCCAAGAGCTTCTTGCCCTCTCCCCTCTCCAGTTTCGTAGACGCCTGAAAACTTTCCTTTTTGCCAGTGCCGGCATTGATGCGGGTTGAAAGCGCCGCTGATTTGAGTGGCGCTATATAAGTTTTCGGTTACAATTACAATTACAATTACAATATGTCTGCTGCAAGTGAAGCTGCATTAGCTCCGACAAGCCCGAAGAGTTTGCTGATAATATTATTACTAGCTGCATAAAAATTGCACATTATGCTATCCACATGGGACCCGCGTATTTGTCATTTTGTACATCGGCCGTGCACATATGTACGCCCACCGTTTATACAAGAAAAATCGATATATCTTGGTCCCCGTTGGGTCATAGCTACATCAATGATAATTGCAACACAATATATATATAGGCCTAGCTGACTGCATGCGTGGCATAACTCTGTTTCGTGAAAGCCAGATGCAGAGACTTCGGCGAATGGTGGGGGTCAAACTCGGCCACCGTGCTGATGCGCTTAATTAGAGCGGCAGCAACGCAAATTGGCACATGATAGGAAAACGGCTAAATATTTAGACCCTTAGAAGCTTAAAATCATAACTAATAAAATCCATTAAGAAAACAGGAATGCTAGAATACTATACAATAAAAATATGCAGACTTCAGAGATCAAAAATAACAACAGTAATGCTAATAAACTCATTAATGAAAAATATCAAATAATTAGTTACCCTAAACATATAAATTAAACTCTCAACTTTGAAATGAAGGAACTTTGCCCTTTCCAGGCCAAGGATAAAAAGTAAAGCAATTAGACCGTTTCTCATGAAGACAGATTCTGGAATCGATGGTTGCTGGCAAACTGTTCGAGAATGATTACAGGATGAAGCACTTATAGTCTGAGACGACGAGGAAACGATGGAAGTTGATGGTGATAGAGCCGACGTACTAGGCGTCGAACCAGAAGAGTGAGCAATGAAGAAAGTGACCATGGTGTGTAGCGTTGACGGCAGTGGAGAAACTTGAAGCTGTGAGCGAAATTTCGTGAGCGAACGGTGAGGTGCACATGACGAAGTTGATGTGAGGCTCAATGGCGTGGGCTCGCGAAATTGACGACGAAAGGATCCGGTAGGTAGCAGGAAGTCGTAGCTGTTGTTGGCATCGCCAGCGGTCGAGAACATAGGTACGAAAAGGATTCGAAACTGTGCCTTCTCCACCAGATGTAGCGGATGGTGAATGGTCACCGCTAGATGTAGATTCACAGAGAGAGCGAAAACACGTTGTCGTTGTCAATGTTTATTCAGACGATTCTGATACACGCAAGGACCCCGTGTCCCGGTTGACAAACGGGAACGAGTCCGGCCTATAGACGTGAGATTAACGCGCTGGATCTCTCTCTCTCTCTCTGTCTCTGTCTCTCTGTCTCTGTCTCTGTCTCTCTCTGTCTCTGTCTCTGTCTCTATCTCTGTCTCTCTCTGACTCTCTCTCTGTCTCTCTTTCTTCTCCCTTCTGCCTCAAGGGCTACCATTTATATAGCCCTATCGAAGCCTTCCAACATGGCATACCATTACATGCGCCAGTCTGCACGTGCATCTGCAAACTCCCCACGCCTAGACTGTAGGTCTGCCTTGCCCTGACGACTGGCCACCCACTGGCAAAGATGATTTTAATGACCAGTCCAGACGGATGCATCTTATAGGCCTACCCCTACACATATATAGGACCTGTTATAGGACCTACATTCTCAGACAGGACCCGTGTAGAGTCCCCATATAATGTCATGGTTGGAAATGCTGGTTGGCCAACATTCAATGTTTTGCAAACTATGAGCCTAAAAATCTATATATATAAAGAAGAAACTCTGTCTGTCACAGATCTTTGACCGCGATGCATTTCTACAGCTTTCGAGCTTTTCACTCCAAACCTTCACTGCTGTCTCGGGGTGGGCATTACACACCCAGTGTGAGGCTTCGCGTTCCCCGTTTTCACCGCCATGGTGAAAACGGGCGAAAACCTCCCAAACCCCCACTTCTTAAAAATTCGAGTCGACCTATTTTCATTCGCCAGATGGCGCCACCCGAGAAGATTCTGTGTGTTTCACCGAAAATTCTCTGTCACCGGCACGCATTTCTAAAGATTCGCCGTAGAGTTTCACTTCACATTAACTGGTGGTGGTGGCTTATAACCCCGGGCAACGCCGGGTAAATCTGCTAGTTATTAATAAAACAAATCCTTTGGTGAACAGGAAGCCAATTCTAAGATTTCAGCATAGGGGTTATAATATTCATACTTAGATGTATCAGAGAATATTAGACAGAGAGTTCAAAACGCCTTGGACTTTCATGTTTAACTTTATAATAAAAACGAATTGAGTTACAGTAATCGAGGCGACATATAGAGTCAGTAGGCCTAAGTGACATAGCTATAAACAACGTCCGAGTTACAAGCATCATTAGCCAAGGGCATGTTTCAAGGAAAATTTATCACTGCACATGTCACTGTTGTTCAATAATAAAAATCATAAATAATTATTGTGAATTACAATTCATTTACTGCACAAACAGCATTTCATCACTGCACATTTTGAGTATCACTGCACGTTGAAACAAGCCCTGCGTTAGCCAAATTAAAGCTAAAGAATCAACCATGTTTCAAGACTTAATCCTACGATCGATATAGATTTTATAAATAGCCTTGTAATCACAATCTCGAGATTTTCAGAGCGCACAAGAAAGCTGAGTGATGAAAACTATAGCTTATTCACACGCACTAGGTCAAAATAAAATCGATAGGTAGGTCAGATCAGAATCAGTTACAGCTCATGATTTAAAGGTCCGGCAGACGGTTATGGTAGATGATGTGCAGATTTGGAGCGGCGAGAGAAGTCGGCCTAAATGATAAATCAAATCAAATCAAATCAAATCCGTTTTTATTACTGTGAACTGAGTTTCGTGTACAGTCTTACAGTGCGAGATATTAGCGTATATATTTAGTGCGCTTACTTTAGTTCCACGTGTATATGTATATATGATAAATGCATAACGTTTAATTGTACTGTCTTAGTGACACGCGCGGCCGGCCGATCTGGGCAGCGGCGCGCTATATGTATATTATAAGATTTCGCTTATGCGCACAGAAGACAGGTGTGTCAAGAGGCGCGAAGAATTATGCTGACTAGAAAAGTTTGAATTCGAGTGTGTTCGCTGTAGTAGTGTGGCTGACTATTTGAGTTGTAATCGAATTGAGTTCTGTCTGTTTGTTTCTTATTAAACTGAAAAGATATTAAACTGTGTTGCTGATTAATTCAGGTTATACTTATACGTAGAATTAGTGTTCAAAAGGTGAACGTTAAATAGGCGTTAAGTAGAGAGAGAACAAGGATTTAGTAACAAGGATTGTCAACGGAAGGATTGGGTTGACATTATTGGTGGCAGCGTCGGTGTGGATAAAAACTCACGGTGGAACAGCGTCGGTGTGGATAAGAACTCACGGTGGATAAGAACTCACGGTGGATAAGAACTCACGGTGGATAAATACTCACGGTGGAATAAATACTCACGGTGGAATAAATACTCACGGTGGAATAAATACTCACGGTGGATTAAAATTCACGTTATCACCTCCTTCGGCGGATAGAAGAATCTACGACGGTGATAAAAGAATTTACGCGTTGTGTGCTGTGTGACGAATTTACGATATCATCGACGGTGGAACACGAGAAAACGGTATAAAAATTTCGTTGTTTTCCACGAACAAATATAAAAGAAATCCCGTTTGTTTATCGATTCACACACCAAGAAAAACCGTGACTTCTTTGAAAAGAGAAATCACCAAAGTAAACAAGTAAGATGGAGAAACTAAGTGCTGAAAGACAAGCACATATTAAGAAGATGTCTACGGAAAGGCTTAAACAGCGTTTGTTGAAAGCCGGTTTTAAAGAAGAACAATTAGAAGGTATGTCACGTGGTGACATGATACAGGAACTCGCTGAAGTGTGGGTTAAAGAAGAAGTCGAAGAAGAAGGTGCCGTTGGCGGTGCCGTAGAAAAGGCTATTGAAAAACCTCCTGCGCCTATGTCTATGGAGATGTTGATGCAGTGGATGATGATGACGAGGCAAGAAGAGAAAGAAAGAGAGGAGAAACGGAGACAAGAAGAGAAAGATAGAGAGGAGAAACGTAGACAGGAAGAGAAAGAAAAAGAGGAGAGACGAAGACAAGAAGAGAAAGAGCTGAGACAAGAAGCAGAACGTGCAAGGCAAGAAGAATTGCGCTTGCAGCGAGAGAAAGAAGAGAAAGCGGAACTTGCAAGGCAAGAAGAATTGCGCTTGCAGCGAGAGAAAGAAGAGAAAGCGGAACTTGTAAGGCAAGAAGAATTGCGCTTGCAGAGAGAGAGAGAAGATAAAGCAGAACAAGTGCGTAAGGCAGAACTTGAATTGCAAAAGCATCAGTTTGAGATTCAGTTAGAACAGTTGAAACGAGATAGAGAAGATGCTGAAAGAAGAAGACTGGAGCAGATGATTGAATTTGAAAGAGCTAGAAAAAGTGATGAAGAGGTTCGTCAGCAACAGATTGAAGCAAAGAGAATGCGTGAAGAAGAAAAAGAAAAAGCGCGAACGTTAGAGTTAGAACGCGCAGAACAGATAAGACAAGAAGAACTCAAATTTCAGAAAGAAAGTTTGGAAAAGGCAGAGGCAGAAAGACAGGAACGTCTGAAACTGGAGAAATCAAAATTGACATTGAAAGAAACGCAAATGAGAGAAGAACGAGAAGCAGAAAGAAGGAAGCAGCAAGAAAGTGAAACTTTGGTGTCAAAAATTAAGAAAATAGGTGATGCAATGAAGCATGTATTGCCTCAAATGCCAACTGATATGATGGAGGTACCATTATATTTTGAAACAGTCGAGAACGCATTTCGTAGTTTTGCTGTGGAAAAGCCGTTTTGGGTGAAATTATTACTACCATTGATGACGCCGAAAGCTCGAACCGTTCTGAATAGATTGTCATACGATGATCTAGACAATTATGATAGAGTCAAGCAGCACTTATTAAAAGAATTTAAATTGACCTCGAGAGAATACAGAGCCAGATTTGTGGATGCTAAGAAGACGACAGAAGAGACTTATACGATGTTTACGGCAAGACTTAAGAACTTGCTAAACTATTACGTGAGAAGTCGAAACGTGAACAGAGAGTATGATACGCTCTTTGATTTGCTGGTAGCGGATAAGCTAAAAGAATGTTTACCGCCAGGTCCACTACAGTTTGTATTGTCGAAGGAAGGAACTGACTGTCTTCAAGCTAGTGCAGTGGCAGACCTAGCAGACATTCATGTAAACAATCGAATTGGGTTTGCGTTCCCAAATATAAACAGTTATCCTTCTCAACGTTCCGTAAACCAAAGCCAGAGTGGAAAGTGGAAAAGTAATCCAGAAACAGGGAATCAGTTTAAAGGTAAAGAAGTCAAGGCTAATGTCCCTGTACCCAATGAGACCAGAGAAGTGACGTTTGGTCGTCAGGGATTTAACAAATCGTCAGCGCCGTTTGCCAAGAGGGAAGGCAACACATCGTTTACGCAGTATAAGAGATATGAAGGCAATGAACAACGAGGTATGGTGGCGAAGCGTTGTCATAACTGTGGTTCAGACAAACATTTGGTTAAATTTTGTCCAGTTCCAGTGGCAGCAGCTAGTTCTAGCAGAAATCAAGAACACACAAGGGTGAATTTGATTCAAGTGGTTAGTGATACAGGTAATCAAACCACGGGTTAAGAAAACCAAGAGACTGAAGTAAAGTCAGTAATGAAATGTGGTATTCAAAAAGAAATTCTATTGGATGCTGAAATTCAGAGAGAAGTCATAGGAAAAGATGACAGTCGAATATTGAAGAAATCGTTCTTGCAATATGTCGAGGTTGAAATTCGTGCAGTAGACGGTAAAGAGCCAGTGAAAGTCAAAGCACTGAGCGACTCGGGAGCAGAAATTCCGGTGATTAGTGAAGAATTACTGGAAGGCATGAAGGTGGAACAAATTGGAAAAGTGAACTTGCAATGTGTGGCAGGAGATGCCATTCCAGCGAAATTGGTGAAGGTCGATGTTAGACTGTGTGGTAGTGACGTGGAAGAAGAGGGATTTCCGCGTAAAATCCAGTGTTCACTTACACCTTATGTCACCTTGATGTGTGCTAGTATTGCAAAGATGGGCAGTACAGAAAGATTCTTGTTGCATCCAGAGATAATTGCCGAATTAAAAGCCGTACCACAGATGAAAGTTAAAACGATACAAGGAGATGTGAGTGTACAAGCAAATGTAATGACGAGAGCGCAGAGTCGGAAACAGGAAATGGTAGATGTGGATGAGAAGAATGAAACTGAAAGTTCAAGTGATGAGGAAAACGAAAGTAATGAGCAACGAAGCTTATCGCGAGATGGTGTAACATTAGAGATTAATGAGCAAGAGATGGTTGCATGCGAGAATGGCACATTAAATGAAACTGAAGAAGACAATGAATGTGATGTGGGGATAGGAGACTTGTATAGAGATGAAGAAATGGATGAAGAACAAAAGGTGCAGATTGCCGATTCGAAGAAGTTTGAAGAGCAACAGAGAAAGGATGAATCGTTGAAGCCGTGGTGGAAGTTAGCACAAGAGAAAGAATCTGAATTCTGTGTGATCAACGGTTTATTGCATAAGAAATATCAGATATTAGACCAGACGATATATCAACTAGTGTTACCAAAAGAGAGACGAATTAAAGTGATGGAGTTGGCGCATGAATCAGTGTTTGGAGGACATCTAGGAGAAGAGAAAACAAGAGAACGAATAAAGTTGTCTTTTGTATGGCCAAAGATGAGAAGAGACATTGTGAAATTTTGTAAGTCTTGCGAGAAGTGTCAACTAAAGGCAAGGAGTTTGGTGATGGATAGAGTGCCTATCACTCCGGTCTCAAGAGAAGAGGTCGCCTTCAGGAGAATGACAATGGACCTAATAGACAACCCGAGGAAATGGCACAAGATAATTCCTTTTCACGAAAATCATTTGAAAGAACTCAAAGAAACTACGGAGAAAGCATTATTGTTTGCAGAATCTTACTCTCAAGAAAAGCAGTTACAATACCCAAATCAGTATAACAAGAGAGCAAGGCACAAAGGAATTTGCAGCATACCGAATTCCTTTGATTTATCGATCAGAAGTGGAACGTCAGATCAAAGAAATGTTAAAAACAAACATTATTAAACCATCATCGAGCAGAATGGCAAGCCCTTTGGTTATTGTCAAAAAGAAAGACGGATCTTTAAGACTTGCCTTTGACTACAGATACATTAACTCATTCACAGTGGATTGTAAATATCCGATGCCGATTGTCAGAGACGTTTTGAACAAAGTTGGAAAGTCTAATGTGATTTCTATTTTGGACTGTCGAAGTGCTTATTGGACTTGTCCTGTAAAACAATCTGATCAATGGAAGACAGCTTTTCTAACACATAATGGACTGTATGAATTTACTCGTGTTCCTTTTGGAATGATAAATTCTGGACGAACTTTTGTTAAAGCGATAAATTTAGTTTTACAGCCTATAAGTGACTTTGCAGAACCGTATGTTGATGACATTGCTGTGCATTCTGACAGTTGGAATATTCACTTGCAGCATCTAGATGCATTTTTGATGCAAATGAGATTGCATAACGTTACCTTAAATTTGAAAAAATGCATATTTGGTAAGTCTGAAGTAAGGTTTATCGGTCATGTGGTTGGGTCTGGTAAGATAAAGATGAATCCAGACAGAATTGAAAGTTTGACTAATTTGAAGATCCCAGAAACTAAGAAGCAAGTTAAGCAACTGCTTGGATTTTTTAATTATTACAGACAGTTTATTAAGGACTTTGCACAGATTGCGAAACCTTTATCTGATTTAACTAGTAAACGTGTTTCTGATAAGATTGATTGGACTGTTGAACATCAGCAAGCATTTGATTTACTTAAAGAGGCTGTGCGATCCAAAGTAGTGTTATATGTTTTTGAAGTGGGAAAACCATTCAATTTGTACTGCGATAGTAGTGACTTTGCAGTCGGTGCTGTTTTAACACAGATGGACGACAAGGGAATAGAACGCCCTGTGTCATTTATCAGTCAGAAGTTAACTGATACCCAGAAGAGATGGGCTACTGTGGAAAAGGAAGCCTATGCTATTGTTTGGGCTCTAAACAAGTTAAAAGAAATTATAATTGGATCGAAAATTTTCATTTTTACTGATCACAATCCTCTTACATACTTGACTGAGTCAATGTCTAAGTCTGCTAAACTTGTGCGTTGGGCGTTAGCCTTACAAACTTTTGATGTTGAGGTGAAGTACAAGAAGGGCAGATTGAATATTATTGCTGATTGTTTGTCAAGGTTATAAGTAATCGTAAGACTGTTTATTGATTAGCTAGATGTATATTTGTTTCATGTATTTTGGTAATTTCGCAATTTTTTAAATTTAATTTGCTCAATTCCAGAAAAAGGAAGGAGGTAATGTGAACTGAGTTTCGTGTACAGTCTTACAGTGCGAGATATTAGCGTATATATTTAGTGCGCTTACTTTAGTTCCACGTGTATATGTATATATGATAAATGCATAACGTTTAATTGTACTGTCTTAGTGACACGCGCGGCCGGCCGATCTGGGCAGCGGCGCGCTATATGTATATTATAAGATTTCGCTTATGCGCACAGAAGACAGGTGTGTCAAGAGGCGCGAAGAATTATGCTGACTAGAAAAGTTTGAATTCGAGTGTGTTCGCTGTAGTAGTGTGGCTGACTATTTGAGTTGTAATCGAATTGAGTTCTGTCTGTTTGTTTCTTATTAAACTGAAAAGATATTAAACTGTGTTGCTGATTAATTCAGGTTATACTTATACGTAGAATTAGTGTTCAAAAGGTGAACGTTAAATAGGCGTTAAGTAGAGAGAGAACAAGGATTTAGTAACAAGGATTGTCAACGGAAGGATTGGGTTGACAATTACAACACACAAACTGCAGATTAACAGTGACAGAAAACAACAGTTATCAGTTTAGTGTTATAAAAGGATGTCCCAAAGGGACAAGTCCCGCTAAAATGGGACACCCTGATAGTTCACAGGCTGAGACGGACAGTATAGATACATATCTGGTTGAAAATTTACAAATCTTAACTAACAGTGAGCCAAAATTTAAACACAAAATAAAGCAAGCATTGAGAGTAGACATATTCATATCCAAGGTATAGCTATTTTACTATCTTAAAACCTTAAGTGATTAATCAGTTAATGAATGGTAGTAATAATTAACAAATTATAAAACAGATAACATCAATGATAGGATTTGTGGATAATGATCGAGTGGTTTCAGTTTTGATGGAATAACCACTGCAGAGATGGCAAGAGGCGCAGTTTTGGTGAGTTCGTTGAATGGATCACTAAATACTCGCTATTCTGACGAGAATTAATTCCAGAAGGACAAACAGCTGTGAACGATTTCCAAATTTCGTGACGAGCTAGGTGACCTAAGGGCAGCGGAGGCCTTTAGGTTTAATGTTTCGTGTAGGGTATATTTCTAATCTGTAAGCCTAAGCTCGATTCATAGTTTCTAGGCTTCTCGATGCGCTTAGGCTGTGGTCGCCTATTTTCTCCATGGAAATCCCTTTCCGTCTGGATTCTGAGAGACATCCTCGTCGGCGCTGTCGTTGATGGTTTCACCAGTCTCCGCATCCAAGAGAACCAGAGTGGGTATGCCAGAGATGCCGTACTTGGTTTCTATGGCCTCCTACATGCAGACAAGCACAAACACGGACGATTAGACGGACAAATAGACAGACAGACAGACAGACACACAGACACAGACAGACACACAGAAACAGAGACAGAGACAGAGACATAGAGAGAGGCAAACTGCCTGTTTGCCTCTCTGTCTGTCTCTGTCTGTCTCTGTCTCTGTGTCTCTCTGTCTGCCTATCCAACAGAGAACCATGCAGACAGACCATCAATTAGACCATCACCTTTTGAGGCTTAAGGAACACAGAAGGATAAATAATTACCATACGATAAATAGTTAGAGAAAGGCAGACAGACGATAATTGGCAAACAGACAGCATTGACGCATGTTCAGTAAGCATCATGGCTGTATTATAAATTGACCAGTTGTTTGGTTTCTGGAACCGAGGTGCATAAGTTAGGATGGGTCGCAGCATCCCTTACCTTTCTGGATTGGTCGGTGAATGGTAGGGCGAGCCAGGGCATTTCTGCGAAGTAAGCCGACCACTGTGACTCATCTTGGTCTGAGCTGACAAAGACGACTTCAAAGCCGTTGGGATTAGACACCTTCAGCTTCAAGTAGAACTCGGCCAACGCCGGAGTGAAGCGACGACATGGAGGACACCAGTGAGCAGAAAAGTAGAGACCTACAAGCACCATGAAGCAAGCAAATCTAATACATGTTGTGATTTAGAAAGGGATTTGATTTGACTTTATTTTTTATCTAATATAATCCAATCAAACCTGATCTTCTCTACTCTACTCTTCACTACAATGACATAGGCCTAGACTATACTACTCTATACTAATCTACACTATACTGATCGTCGCTTGAAATTGAACCGTGGGAAAGAATTGTATTTCTTCGGTGAAGCGTTATCCAAATTCAATAGGTCAGGAAAACCTGAACTCGGGCAATAATAAACAAGTCAATTTTCTTAGAAAGAGAAATTTTAAATTCAGACACGGGTAACACAAAAGAACTGATAGAATAAATTACAAAGCTTTACCCCAAGCACCGTAGCTAAACACCAATCTCATGGTTTCTACTGAACCCCCAGAAAACTTAAGGTCGCAGGAAGCAGCTTTTTCTACGGGCGCTTAGCCAAAACAAAACCTATAGGCGTGTGAGGTAAGGATCTGTTCCAGGTCAAGATCCAAATGATCAAACAAGCAGTTGATGTTATTTTGAATTTGGGCGCAACAGAGACCTGTAAGAAGAAGAAGAAGAAGAAGAAGAAGAAGAAGAAGAAGAAGAAGAAGAAGAAGAAGAAGAAGAAGAAGAAGAAGAAGAAGAAGAAGAAGAAGAAGAGGAAGAGGAAGAGGAAGAGGAAGAGGAAGAGGAAGAGGAAGAGGAAGAGGAAGAGGAAGAGGAAGAGGAAGAGGAAGAGGAAGAGGAAGAGGAAGAGGAAGAGGAAGAGGAAGAGGAAGAGGAAGAGGAAGAAGAAGAAGAAGAAGAGGAAGAAGAGGAAGAAGAGGAAGAAGAGGAAGAAGAGGAAGAGGAAGAAGAAGAAGAAGAAGAATGCTAAGGAAAGAGAAGGAACCTAGAGATTAAGGAATCAAGTGTACTATGTTTTGGTATGGACCTGCCGTTTTACTCTTGACATGCCTAATTATGACCTGCCTATTTTAATCTTGACCTGCCTGATGTCCTGCCTACTGCCTACTGCTGTGTAAAATTCTTTGGAATTTTTAGTGTCTTAAAGTAACCAAAGTTTAACGTTTTAATTGCTGAATTGATTCAAATTTGAATATGCTACAACAATTGGGCTATAGCGTTCAATAAAAAATTTCTTCATTTCATATATCTATCTAAGTTATGCTGCTTATTCATTCATAGTGGACATTTATATAGCGCCTCTTCAAGGAGAACTACTCAGAGGTGCTCCCGACTCAAGCACGGCTGAATAGAGCGGTCTTAAGGTGAGAAAAGAACGTGGAAGAAAAGGTTCTGGGAAGGAGGCGGTGCGATAAGGGAAGGCTATTGCAGGTTAGAGGGCCCACCACCGAGAAAGCGCGATGCTGCCTGGTAGAGGTACGGGCAAAAGGAACAGAGAGCAGGCCCTGCTCAGACGAGCGAAGGGATCGAGAGCCACGAGTGCTAAGAACCGCAGACCTCGCGGAGATAGAGCGGAGCAAGGTCAAGCAAGCAGCGCCAGACTAGGGCTGCCAAGCTATACGTGATACGCTGCTCAAGAGGGAGCCAGTGCAGAACATCAGGCATGTAGCTCGAGACATGGCCAAATTTTGGTTTGCGGCCTATGAGGCGGGTAGCGGAGCGTAGGACCCGATCCAAGCACCTCAGACGGGTAGCAGGGAGACCAGCGTAAGTGAATAACAATAGTCAAGTCTAGATGTGACAAGGAGTGGATAAGTGTGGATGTAGCAGAGGGAGTAAGCGAGCGAGTAACAATACGCAGCTGGCGTAATTAGTAGAAGTAATCACGACTGATGTGGTTGATGTGGGGAGCAAAGGTGAGCTCTTGGTCTAAGGTGACACCAAGGTCGCGGACAACACTGGAGGAAGTGAAATGAGGGAAAGCAGCAGCCATGGCGGCCATGTCCAGCTTAGTCAGTTGCTGGCGGGTACCCAGCCAGATGAAATGGGTTTTCGAAGGGTTGAGCTGCAGCCGATTAGACGATATCCATTCCTCCAGCCTCCAGGTCTCCCATTATCAGGCTTATGTTCTTGGCAGCCAAAATAGCCTCTGAGGTAGAGCAGTGCAAGTATGCCTGGACATCGTCAGCATAGATCTGGGCCAAGGCGGCATATGAGGCAAGGAGAGGAGCGAGGTCAGATGTGTGAATGAGATAGAGAATAGGACGCAGGACATAGCCCTGTGGTAGCCCATAAGGAGCAGGGACCCATTTGGACCTAGAGGACAAACGGACCACATAGCGGGAGCGCTCACAGAGGAAGAATTCCAACCAGCAGAGGAAGATACCAAACGGGCCAAAAGATGTTTTCAATTGCTAAATTAGTATGCTTAGTATGCTTATGCTAAGGTTATGCTGCTTTATGCGTCAAACTCAAACATTAATTTCTTCGACCTACTGAATAACTCACATAACCCGGACGCTACCTTTTGAAATTGTATAGGCGGATAGGCCTAACTGTCGACGCCACTGGTATGTGGGGTAAACAACTATTGTTGATCGATTGATTTAAATGTAACACGTTGTAAAGTAACTATGAGTCAAATTTTAAACTGAGCATCTTCATGATTGACAGCCAGTGCTTAGTGAATGCATTACGGGAGTAACATGTTATAATTCTGGTCATTGTACGGGAGAACATAAGATTTACTAATATATTACTCGCACCATACTGAAACTCTTAGTTCCTTACGGACATACCTACATGCTGACAAACTTAGGCACGAGAATACTCACAAACTAACATACATACTCGCATGCATACTCACACGTCGATATGCATACTTGCATACTTTGACATTTACGTATACGCGTACTTACCGAGTACCTTTCCCTTTCCACAGATCGACGCCACGGATACTGACTGCTTCTTTCCGTCGAGTACTTTTGCTCCCAGAAGATCCTCGATGGGACTTGTCCCACTGGATGACATCCTACTTGGCGACAAAGGTTCCTGCTTCAGGTACTTGGAAGACGTTGACTCTGGCACTGAGACAGAACCACGATTGAAGTCCAAGTGGGTCAATCAATGTTTATATAACTACGCCGAGTCATGAATAAGAGGATGCGCAATGACGTATCTCTATTTATATCTCTGGTAATGCCGTCCACGAAACGAGGCATGGCGAGAGATATAAATAGACTGGTTGCGCATTCCTCAGTTTCTCGCTTCGTTTTGTTGGTTTCTTCTGAAAAACAAAAACTACCGAAACGTTATCCAACTTCGCTCCTGTTACTATAACTTCTACGCCGGTCCTTCATTCAAAGTAAAAGATTATTTTGGAAACACAGATCCTGATTTCCAACATATTCTTCTCATCAATTTCTCGACGCTGCAATGTTTCGATAATTGGAGTTTCGCCGAGACAACCATTATCACATTTGCGAATGCTACACCAGAGCATCATCACCACCACCACCACCACCACACAACCACCACCATCGCCACCATCCTCCTCCTCATTATCATTACCAGCAATACCACCACCGTCACCAGCACCAATATCACAACCGCCGCCACCTTCACAACAACTACGATCAACATCCCTCCCCTCCTCCTCACTATCAATAACAGCATCCCCACACCCACCACCAACGTCATCATCATCATCATCATCATCATCATCATCGTCATCATCATCATCATCATCATCATCATCATCATCATCATCATCATCATCATCATCATCATCATCACCATCACCATCATCATCATCATCATCATCATCATCATCACCATCACCATCATCACCATCACCATCATCATCATCATCATCATCATCATCATCATCATCATCATCATCATCATCATCATCATCATCATCATCATCATCATCATCATCATCATCATCATCATCATCATCATCATCATCATCATCATCATCATCACCATCATCATCATCATCATCATTTCTTTCTTTGATTCTAAGTGGGAAGATCACTTCAAATGCTGTACAGTTAAATGCCATGCAGTGAGCTGCGTACCCAAACGAGATTTCAGTCTTCACAAATCCGATCCGCCAATCAATACAATAGCAATTGAGATGGCTGTTAACTCAGATCCAGAATATTCTACTGTATTTAGAAAAAAGACAACCCATGAAAACGGTGTATCTAAAAACGCAGCCTCCTCAGGTCAGCGATAATTTATAGGGCCTAGACACTATTGTCCTAAGTGCTCATGATGAATGCGAAATAAACCGGCTCATCTTACCTAACTTAACAAAGCACACTAAGGCTGACGTAGCAAAATGAGTCGAGTCTATATTTAACGACTCGTTTATTGCAAACTCATAAATTAAAAATGCAATTATGTACAATTGTAAATACATAGGCCTATCTGTGTGCATGCTTTCATACTAGGAAAACTGTCACCAATATCCTGAAAATCTAGCCGGTGTACAATCATTAGTTCACACTCAATGTTCAGAGCCGCAGTGTTAAATTTGTCAGTCTATCATGTCCCATCGTAGGTCTTAAAGCATTTTTATGCGGTTTTCGTGACTAAACGATCTTTCACCGCTGCAGTTAGAGACAGGAAGTAATCGTAATATCCAAACTTATAAAGTGCCACTTGAAGGCCAAGAGCAAGGCACCAGCCTATTCAGGAGCGTCACGTCAAATCAGAGGGGGTTTTCCAAAGAGTAGTCCAAAAGAGGTCCGAGTCCGGTTTCCAGAGGGCCAGGTCAAGACAGAAGGCAGAGCAGCTGTTAAG
This sequence comes from Allolobophora icterica, assembly GCA_963556255.1. Classification (NCBI taxonomy): domain Eukaryota; kingdom Metazoa; phylum Annelida; class Clitellata; order Crassiclitellata; family Lumbricidae; genus Allolobophora; species Allolobophora icterica. The sequence continues at coordinate 8,626,806 of OY744615.1, read as the reverse complement.
GCATGTGTCATTTAGGGCGAAAATAATTGGAAGGCGGAGGATCAGATGAGTCAGGATAGGAGTACTTGAAAAGGTGAGACTTCAGTTTTGATTTTAAAGCCCAGGGGGTGATAGATAGATAGAGGAACACGAGGAGGA
>OY744615.1:8436668-8621668 GCA_963556255.1 Allolobophora icterica | reverse complement strand
AGAGCTTTCAGTTTCTGCAGAAGACTGAGGTGGTTCATAGAGTCGCATGTCTTTGAGAAATCGATAGACAGACAACGAACGATGTGAACTGTTCAAGAAGCTTAGTTAATAGTGTGTAGATGTGTAGGGCTTCTGATGCATGCGTGTATGTATGTATGTATGTATGTATGTATGCATGTATGTATGTATGTATGTATGTATGTATGTATGTATGCATGTATGTATGTATGTATGTATGTATGTATGTATGCATGTATTTATGTATGTATGTACAATTGTACATGTATGGAAGTATGTATGAATATATGTAAGTAAGTATGTATGTATGTATACTATGAATGTTTGTTTGTATGCATATATGTATGTACGTAAATATGTATGTATGCATCTATGCGTACATGCATAACGGTAAATATGTTTGTCAGCATAATCACATGTTGTCAGCGGGATTTTCCACCGATGAGTCAGCAAGTTTTCCAGCAACTCAGACCTACCAAGAGGGCTTTCGTCTGCAGCGGAATTTTCGTCTGGCTTAAGGAATTTCTCTTAATAACTCACATGGAAGTGGTTTCTAAATGTGCTTATAAAAGTGAAAGCGCTACACGGAGTTCATTCAACAGGCAAGAGGGGGGGATAGAGTAGTGGTAACACTCATGGCCAGGAGAGCATAAGGTACGCGGATCGACTCCCGTAACCCCCTCTAGGGCGGCGCCTTGCATAGCTGTCAAACCGTGTTTTAATTAAGATATTGATTGTACTTTCATGTTGCAATGTAATCTTACTGCGTCAGTCGGTTTGAAATAATAAAGAACATCATCATCGTCATCGTCATCGTCATCGTCATCGTCATCGTCATCGTCATCGTCATCGTCATCGTCATATCATCGTCATCGTCATCGTCATCGTCATCGCCATCGCCATCGTCATCGTCATCGTCATCGTCATCGTCATCGTCATCGTCATCGTCATCGTCATCGTCATCGTCATCGTCATCGTCATCGTCATCGTCATCGTCATCGTCATCGTCATCGTCATCGTCATCGTCATCGTCATCGTCATCGTCATCGTCATCGTCATCGTCATCGTCATCGTCATCGTCATCGTCATCGTCATCGTCATCGTCATCGTCATCGTCATCGTCATCGTCATCGTCATCGTCATCGTCATCGTCATCATCATCATCATCATCATCATCATCATCATCATCATCATCATCATCATCATCATCATCATCATCATCATCATCATCATCATCATTATTGTATTCGAGCTGTCCCTTTAAACTCTGCTCAAATGACTTCTCGAGCTGTGCTAAGACTCAATTGTTCAGACCGCTTAGGCAGCCACGTCCACAGCTCTGCTTCCTGAATTGCGTTTGTGAAAAGCCCAGATTCATACACACACACACACATATATATATATATATATATATATATATATATATATATATACGTATATATATATGTATGTATATATATATATACCTACATGGTTGCCACCGGAAGCGTCTATGAGTGAAGTATCATTATGGTTGGTGTAATTTAATCGCGGCTGTATTGAGTGCCTTTAGAGCCTAAAGGCCCAACTGCCATTATTTGGGCCTGTGAGTTGCAAGGAATGTTAACCCTGCTGATACGACTTTCATTAATAGACTTAGGCCTAAGTCGTAAGGTCTGTTCAGCATGTAGGCCTAATAGATGTAAGGCTTAAAGTCTAACCCATTATTATCCTAACCCTAATATTTATGATTGCCTAAATATATTTATATTCTATAGGTCTAGTAAGTGTCTAAATAATTACCTAAAGCCTATGACCTATCAAATGTCTTCAGACAATGCATATTTGTATATCAATGATCTACGCATATAGTCTAAAGGCCTATAGGGACTATCTCAAAGCTGAATGCCAAAGGCATCCCTGTCGGCATACCGCTTTGGGCCCATGTGAACCATATCCCATACGGGACTTATGAGGGTCCATATAGTTTCAATCAAAACCTCATGGGTATGCTGGAGGTTTTTACTTTAAGTAAAGTCTATTTTAAACTTAAGGCCTGTTGTATTTTGTAACTAACGGCCGCAGGTCTTTGTTAAACTCAAACCTAAGATCCAATTGTTGCTTAGTTTGTTGACTTGCTGTTTAACGACACTGTGTCATAACAAAGATGATTAGCGCCGTCCTCCTCCTTTCTCCAGGCTTGGAACTGGCACTGTCAGAAACGAACAGTGGCAGAAAAGACCCAATTGAAACTCAAGGCCCATGGTTTACATGAAACCTTAAGGCCTATGGTCTATTCTAGTCTGTACGCTTAAGATCAATTCTTAATTTAAGGCCTAATTTCTATTTGGTTGGCCTAAGGCTCCGGATCTCTCGTGGTTGGAGGCACCTTGACCAGCAGGCCTTCCGTGCTGGCCTCCTTAGCAGCCCTCTCTGTGGTGACCTCTCGACTCTAGCAGACCATTCGACTGACGACCTCTTCGCCCTCTATGACTCGACGATACAACCTCTCATCGATGCCCTCCTTCCGTTACGTCAACATCGAACTCGCGCCAGACCGCTACAGCCGTGGCTTGACCATCACTGCCGTACACTACGACGGAACGTTAGACGTCTTGAGCGTAGATATCGCCGTACATATGCCCCCTCTGACCGGCTTATTTGGATTAATAACCTTCGGGATATGTACCGTGAGTTCCGGATAAAGGAGACTGCATATTGGGAATCGTTAATTGATCGTGAAAAGGGAAATCCACGCCGGCTCTGGGCGACAATTGCTGACGTGCTCGGTCGTTCTACTGTCTCCTGCTCTCCGTCTCAGACTCCTTTCACGGCGGACGATTACCTAAACTTTATCCAGACCAAGATCGATTCTACTCGCAAATCAACGGAAAATGCACCACCTCCTTCCTTCACTTCTACTACAGCTACCCTCTCGTCATGGAAACCACTTGAGCCATCTGTAATCCGTCAGCTGATACTGGATTCTTCCTCGAAGTCGTGTGAACTAGACCTGCTTCCTCCATTTCTAGTTAAGGACTTTGTAGATGAATTGACTCCATTTTTGGCTTTACTTTGTAATTCTTCTCTAGCTCAAGGTTATGTCCCGACACTGCACAAAAGGGCTGTGGTTTTCCCTTCCATCAAGCGCCAAGGCCTTGATCCTAACTCTCCTTCAAACTATCGTCCTATATCAAACCTCTCTTTTCTTTCAAAGCTTCTGGAAAAATGTGTCTCTTGTCAACTGATCTATTACCTTGACTCTAACTCTCTTATGCCTACTCTTCAGTCTGGGTTCAGGAAATTCTACTCGACAGAATCGCTTATACTGCGCCTTCTAGCTGAAGTATTTCAAGCCTTTGATCGTGGCCAGGTCACTTTACTTGCTCTTTATGATATCAGCGCTGCCTTTGATACTGTAGACCATACCATCCTCTTAGACCGTTTATCTAAATCTTTTGGCATTGCTGACTCTGCTCTTCTTTGGTTTCGCTCATTCCTTACTGATCGCTCTGTTTCTGTTGTTTTTGGACCTACCCGCTCTCCTTGGACCCACATCCCGTATGGACTACCTCGGGGCTCTGTCCTCGCCCCCCTTCTGTTCATTTTGTATACCTCGGATCTAGCTGGGGTTCTTGGTCCAATGGGTGTTTTGTCTCACCAATACGCTGATGACACACAGGCATACCTCCATGGTCCAGCCAACTCAGCTGCTCTTATGGTTGAACGCATCCTGGAGGCTTCCTCTGCTCTTGATCTCTGGTTGTCCTCAAATCGCCTTCGTCTTAACTATGATAAAACCAAGTACATTTGGCTTGGCAATCGTGTCCAGCTTGCCAGGATTGATGCTGACTCTCTGCGCCTCAGGTTTCCCAATGTGTACTTCTCCTCCTCTGTCCGTGATCTTGGATTTGTCCTAGATCCTACTCTTTCTCTATCTGATCATGTCAATAGTGTCTCTCGCTCGTGTTTTTACTATTTACGCCAACTTCGTGCCATTCGCCAGTCTCTTCCGCTGCATGCGATTGTGACCTTGGTTCATGCTCTGATCTGTACTAGGATTGACTACGGAAATGCTGTCTATATTGGCCTGTCCTCTACTAACACATCTAAACTTCAGTCCATCCTTAATGCTGCTGCTCGCCTTATAGGGGGCATCATGAAGTTTGCCCATATCTCTTCCTACATCCGGGACTCCCTTCACTGGCTTCCCATTCACCAACGCATTCAATTTAAGGTCCTTTCCCTCATGCGTAACTGTCTTGTTGGCTCAGCTCCGCTGTATCTCAGGGCTTACTGCACCCCAGTTTCCAGTTTGCCTGGTCGGGCCTCTCTCCGGTCATCTGCCCGTGGCCACTTGTTAGTCCCATGGATGCGCACTGCTACTGCCCAGTCCCGTAGTTTTGCGGTTGTGGGCCCTTCCAGTTGGAACAGCCTCCCTCAGGGCTTTAGGCTTGTCCTCCTCTCTCTGTCTCCTGCCCAGTCTCGCAAGCGCCTGAAAACATTTCTCTTTGTCTGTGAACTGAGTTTTGTGTACAGTCTTGCAGTGCGAGATATTAGCGTATATATTTAGTGCGCTTACTTTAGTTTCACGTGTATATGTATATATGATAGATGTATAACGTTTAGTCTTAGTGACACGCGAGGCCGGCCAATCTCGGCAGCGGCGCGCTATATGTATATTATTAGATTTCACTAGGCGCACAGAAGACAGGTGTGTCAAGAGGCGCGAAGAATTATGCTGACTAAAGAAGTTTGAATTCGAGTGTGTTCGCTGTAGTAGTGTGGCTGACTAGTTGAGTTGTAATCGAATTGAGTTCTGTCTGTTTGTTTCTTATTAAACTAAAAGATATTAAACTGTGTTGCTGATTAATTCAGGTTATACTTATACGTAGAATTAGTGTTCAAAAGGTGAACGTTAAATAGGCGTTAAGTAGAGAGAGAACAAGGATTTAATAAGAAGGATTGTCAACGGAAGGATTGGGTTGACATTATTGGTTTTGAGTTTTGTGTACAGTCTTGCAGTGCGAGATATTAGCGTATATATTTAGTGCGCTTACTTTAGTTTCACGTGTATATGTATATATGATAGATGTATAACGTTTAGTCTTAGTGACACGCGCGGCCGGCCAATCTCGGCAGCGGCGCGCTATATGTATATTATTAGATTTCACTAGGCGCACAGAAGACAGGTGTGTCAAGAGGCGCGAAGAATTATGCTGACTAAAGAAGTTTGAATTCGAGTGTGTTCGCTGTAGTAGTGTGGCTGACTAGTTGAGTTGTAATCGAATTGAGTTCTGTCTGTTTGTTTCTTATTAAACTAAAAGATATTAAACTGTGTTGCTGATTAATTCAGGTTATACTTATACGTAGAATTAGTGTTCAAAAGGTGAACATTAAATAGGCGTTAAGTACGAAGAGAACAAGGATTTAATTAGAAGGATTGTCAACGGAAGGATTGGGTTGACATTATTGGTGGCAGCGTCGGTGTGGATAAAAACTCACGGTGGAATAGCGTCGGTGTGGATAAGAACTCACGGTGGATAAGAACTCACGGTGGATAAGAACTCACGGTGGATAAATACTCACGGTGGATAAATACTCACGGTGGATATAAACTCACGGTGGATTAAAATTCACGTTATCACCTCCTTCGGCGGATAGAAGAATCTACGACGGTGATAAAAGAATTTACAACGGTGTTAGAAGAATTTACGCGTTGTTGCTGTGTGACGAGTTTACGATATCAACGACGGTGGAACACGAGAAACGGTATAAAAATTTCGTTGTTTTTCACGAACAAATACAAAAGAAATCCCGTTTGTTTATCGATTCACACAACAAGAAAAACCGTGACTTCTTTGAAAAGAGAAATCACCAAAGTAAACAAGTAAGATGGAGAAATTAAGTGCTGAAAGACAAGCAGATATTAAGAAGATGTCTACGGAAAGGCTAAAACAGCGTTTGTTGAAAGCCGGTTTTAAAGAAGAACAATTAGAAGGTATGTCACGTGGTGACATGATACAGGAACTCGCCGAAGTGTGGGTGAAAGAAGAAGTCGAAGAAGAAGGTGCCGTTGGCGGTGCCGTAGAAAAGGCTATTGAAAAACCTCCTGCGCCTATGTCTATGGAGATGTTGATGCAGTGGATGATGATGACTAGGCAGGAAGAGAAAGAGCTGAGACAAGAAGCAGAACGTGTAAGACAAGACGAATTGCGCTTGCAGAGAGAGAAAGAAGAGAAAGCAGAACGTCTGCAGAGAGAGAAAGAAGAGAAAGCAGAACGTTTGCAGAGAGAGAAAGAAGAGAAAGCAGAACGTTTGCAGAGAGAGAAAGAAGAGAAAGAATTGCGCTTGCAGCGAGAGAAAGAAGAGAAAGCAGAACTTGTAAGGCAAGAAGAATTGCGCCTGCAGAGAGAGAGAGAAGATAAAGCAGAACAAGTGCGTAAGGCAGAACTGGAATTGCAAAAGCATCAGTTTGAGATTCAATTAGAACAGTTGAAACGAGATAGGGAAGATGCTGAAAGAAGAAGACTGGAGCAGATGATTGAATTTGAAAGAGCTAGAAAAAGTGATGAAGAGGTTCGTCAGCAACAGATTGAAGCAAAGAGAATGCGTGAAGAAGAAAAAGAAAAAGCGCGAACGTTAGAGTTAGAACGCGCAGAACAGATCAGACAAGAAGAACTCAAATTTCAGAAAGAAAGTTTGGAAAAGGCAGAGGCAGAAAGACAGGAACGTCTGAAACTGGAGAAATCAAAATTGACATTGAAAGAAACGCAAATGAGAGAAGAACGGGAAGCAGAAAGAAGGAAACAGCAAGAAAGTGAAACTTTGGTGTCAAAAATTAAGAAAATAGGTGATGCAATGAAGCATGTATTGCCTCAAATGCCAACTGATATGATGGAGGTGCCATTATATTTTGAAACAGTCGAGAACGCGTTTCGCAGTTTTGCTGTGGAAAAGCCGTTTTGGGTTAAATTATTACTACCATTGATGACGCCGAAAGCTCGAACTGTTCTGAATAGATTGTCATTCGATGATCTAGACAATTATGATAGAGTCAAGCAGCACTTATTAAAAGAATTTAAGTTGACTTCGAGAGAATACAGAGCCAGATTTGTGGATGCTAAGAAGACGACAGAAGAGACTTATACGATGTTTACGGCAAGACTGAAGAACTTGCTAAACTATTACGTGAGAAGTCGAAACGTGAACAGAGAGTATGATACGCTCTTTGATTTGCTGGTAGCGGATAAGCTGAAAGAATGTTTACCGCCAGGTCCACTACAGTTTGTATTGTCAAAGGAAGGAACTGACTGTCTTCAAGCTAGTGCAGTGGCAGACTTAGCAGACATTCATGTAAACAATCGAATTGGGTTTGCGATCCCAAATATAAACAGTTATCCTTCTCAACGTTCCGTAAACCAAAGCCAGAGTGGAAAGTGGAAAAGTAATCCAGAAACAGGGAATCAGTTTAAAGGTAAAGAAGTCAAGGCTAGTGTCCCTGTACCCAATGAGACCAGAGAAGTGACGTTTGGTCGTCAGGGATTTAACAAATCGTCAGCGCCGTTTGCCAAGAGGGAAGGCAACACATCGTTTACGCAGTATAAGAGATATGAAGGCAATGAACAACGAGGTATGGTGGTGAAGCGTTGTCACAACTGTGGTTCAGACAAACATTTGGTTAAATTTTGTCCAGTTCCAGTGGCAGCAGCTAGTTCTAGCAGAAATCAAGAACACACAAGGGTGAATTTGATTCAAGTGGTTAGTGATACAGGTAATCAAACCACGGGTCAAGAAAACCAAGAAACTGAAGTAAAGTCAGTAATGAAATGTGGTATTCAAAAAGAAATTCTATTGGATGCTGAAATTCAGAGAGAAGTCATAGGAAAAGATGACAGTCGAATATTGAAGAAATCGTTCTTGCAATATGTCGAGGTTGAAATTCGTGCAGTAGACGGTAAAGAGCCAGTGAAAGTCAAAGCACTGAGCGACTCGGGAGCAGAAATTCCGGTGATTAGTGAAGAATTACTGGAAGGCATGAAGGTGGAACAAATTGGAAAAGTGAACTTGCAATGTGTGGCAGGAGATGCCATTCCTGCGAAGTTAGTGAAAGTGGATGTTAGACTGTGTGGTAGTGACGTGAAAGAAGAGGGATTTCCGCGTAAAATCCAGTGTTCACTTACACCTTATGTCACCTTGATGTGTGCTAGTATTGCAAAGATGGGCAGTACAGAAAGATTCTTGTTGCATCCAGAGATAATTGCCGAATTAAAAGCCGTACCACAGATGAAAGTCAAAACGATACAAGGAGATGTGAGTGTACGAGCAAATGTAATGACTAGAGCGCAGAGTCGGAAACAGGAAATGGTAGATGTTGATGAGAAGAGTGAAACTGAAAGTTCAAGTGATGAGGAAAACGAAAGTAATGAGCAACGAAGCTTATCGCGAGATGGTATAACATCAGAGATGAACGAGCAAGAGATGGCTGCATGCGAGAATGGCACATTAAATGAAACTGAAGAAGGCAATGAATGTGATGTGGGGATAGGAGACTTGTATAGAGATGAAGAGATGGACGAAGAACAAAAGGTGCAGATTGCCGATTCGAAGAAGTTCGAAGAGCAACAGAGAAAGGATGAATCGTTGAAGCCGTGGTGGAAGTTAGCACAAGAGAAAGAATCTGAATTCTGTGTGATCAACGGTTTATTGCATAAGAAATATCAGATATTAGACCAGACGATATATCAACTAGTGTTACCAAAAGAGAGACGAATTAAAGTGATGGAATTGGCACATGAGTCGGTATTTGGAGGACATCTAGGAGAAGAGAAAACAAGAGAACGAATAAAATTATCTTTTGTATGGCCAAAGATGAGAAGGGACATTGTGAAATTTTGTAAGTCTTGCGAGAAGTGTCAACTAAAGGCAAGGAGTCTGGTGATGGATAGAGTACCTATCACTCCGGTCTCAAGAGAAGAGGTCGCCTTCAGGAGAATGACGATGGACCTCGTTGGCCCGATCGATCCAGTATCTGCTGCAGGTCACAAGTATTGTTTATGCATTGTGGACTCGTGCACCAGATGGCCTACAATCTTCTTATTGAAATCGCTGACAGCGAAGGCTGTGTGTGAAGCGTTGACGGAACTGTTCATGAACGTTGGTGTACCGTCAGTGATTACAAGTGACCAAGGAACGAACTTCACAGCCAGTTTGACAAGAGAATTTCTCAATTTAATGGGCTGTAGTCCACGATTCGACACACCAGGACACCCAGAGGCTGCTGGATTAGTAGAAAGATGGAATCAGACATTTAAAAAGATGATCCATCATGTAATAATAGACAACCCGAGGAAATGGCACGAGATAATTCCTTTCACAGTGTGGGCATTACGAGAAGTGCCGAATGCAACTACTGGAGTATCACCATATATGCTTGTCTATGGGAAAATTCCGAGAGGACCATTGGCAATATTAAAAGAGAGTTGGACTAGAGAAATAAACTTACCACCTCATGTTGGAGTTAAACCAGAAAAGTATTTAAAAGAACTCAAAGAAAATATGGAGAAAGCATTATTGTTTGCAGAATCTTACTCTCGAGAAAAGCAATTACAATACACGAATCAGTATAACAAGAGAGCAAAGCACAAAGAATTTGAAGCTGGTGAGAAAGTCATAGTTTTGTATCCAACGTCAACAAACAAACTTATTTCTCGATGGCATGGTCCATGTACGATCATACATCGAAGATCAAAGTACTCTTATTTAGTCGATATGGGTGAAAATGGTCGAAAAATAATTCACGCCAACAAGATCAGAAAATATGTTACTCGAGCATTAAGTTGTGGTCTAATCGTTGAAGAAGATGAAGATTTTGGTTCAGTGGTTGAATTACCAATGAGGAATGAGGTTCAAGATGACAAGAATTCACTTAACCTCGATCCTGAACAAATTAGCCATTTGACAGTAACTCAGCAAGAACAGTTGTTGAAAGTCTTGAACAAATACTGTGACAGATTTTCAGAAAAACCTGGATTATGTACATTGGTTGAACATGAAATTGAACTAAAACCAGGATTTCGTGAAAAGGAATTTGCAGCATACCGAATTCCTTTGATTTATCGAGCAGAAGTGGAACGTCAGATCAAAGAAATGTTAAAAACAAACATTATTAAACCATCATCGAGCAGAATGGCAAGCCCTTTGGTTATTGTTAAAAAGAAAGACGGATCTTTAAGACTTGCCTGTGACTACAGATACATTAACTCATTCACAGTGGATTGTAAATATCCGATGCCGATTGTCAGAGACGTTTTGAACAAAGTTGGAAAGTCTAATGTGATTTCTATTTTGGACTGTCGAAGTGCTTATTGGACTTGTCCTGTAAAACAATCTGATCAATGGAAGACAGCTTTTGTAACACATAATGGACTGTATGAATTTACTCGTGTTCCTTTTGGAATGATAAATTCAGGCCGAACTTTTGTTAAGGCGATAAATTTAGTTTTACAGCCTATAAGTGACTTTGCAGAACCGTATGTTGATGACATTGCTGTGCATTCTGACAATTGGAAAATTCATTTACAGCAGTTAGATGCATTTTTGATGCAAATGAGATTGCATAACGTTACTTTAAATTTGAAAAAATGCATATTTGGTAAGTCTGAAGTAAGGTTTATCGGTCATGTGGTTGGGTCTGGTAAGATAAAGATGAATCCAGACAGAATTGAAAGTTTGACTAATTTGAAGATCCCAGAAACTAAGAAGCAAGTTAAGCAACTGCTTGGATTTTTTAATTATTACAGACAGTTTATTAAGGACTTTGCACAGATTGCGAAACCTTTATCTGATTTAACTAGTAAACGTGTTTCTGATAAGATTGATTGGACTGTTGAACATCAGCAAGCATTTGATTTACTTAAAGAGGCTGTGCGATCCAAAGTAGTGTTATATGTTTTTGAAGTGGGAAAACCATTCAATTTGTACTGCGATAGTAGTGACTTTGCAGTCGGTGCTGTTTTAACACAGATGGACGACAAGGGAATAGAACGCCCTGTGTCATTTATCAGTCAGAAATTAACTGATACCCAGAAGAGATGGGCTACTGTGGAAAAGGAAGCCTATGCTATTGTTTGGGCTTTAAACAAGTTAAAAGAAATTATAATTGGATCGAAAATTTTCATTTTTACTGATCACAATCCTCTTACATATTTGACTGAGTCAATGTCTAAGTCTGCTAAACTTGTGCGTTGGGCGTTAGCCTTACAAACTTTTGATGTTGAGGTGAAGTACAAGAAGGGCAGATTGAATGTTATTGCTGATTGTTTGTCAAGGTTATAAGTAATCGTAAGACTGTTCATTAATTAGTTAGATATATATATATATGTTTCATGTATTTTGGTAATTTCGCAAATTTTGAAATTTAATTTGCTCAATTCCAGAAAAAGGAAGGAGGTAATGTGAACTGAGTTTTGTGTACAGTCTTGCAGTGCGAGATATTAGCGTATATATTTAGTGCGCTTACTTTAGTTTCACGTGTATATGTATATATGATAGATGTATAACGTTTAGTCTTAGTGACACGCGCGGCCGGCCAATCTCGGCAGCGGCGCGCTATATGTATATTATTAGATTTCACTAGGCGCACAGAAGACAGGTGTGTCAAGAGGCGCGAAGAATTATGCTGACTAAAGAAGTTTGAATTCGAGTGTGTTCGCTGTAGTAGTGTGGCTGACTAGTTGAGTTGTAATCGAATTGAGTTCTGTCTGTTTGTTTCTTATTAAACTAAAAGATATTAAACTGTGTTGCTGATTAATTCAGGTTATACTTATACGTAGAATTAGTGTTCAAAAGGTGAACGTTAAATAGGCGTTAAGTACGAAGAGAACAAGGATTTAATTAGAAGGATTGTCAACGGAAGGATTGGGTTGACATTGTCAGTGAAGACACTGACACGGGTCGGGAGCGCCTCTGATTATGAGTGGCGCTATATAAATCCTCGATTACAATTACAATTACAATTACAATTATCTTAACACTGAATTCTTTCAAACTTATAAGGTATCCCTTTACTTAAGGCTTCAGAATATATATATATATATATATATATATATATATATATATATATATATATATATATATATATACATGTATATGACAGATATTGTTGCTGTTACTCGTAATTCTTGGATTGTTTGATTTAGTTAGTATAAATAGTCTGTATAGAAATCTCAGATAATTTACTTCACATGTTTCAGTTTTGTAACTATACGTTTCGGTTTCAAGTTCTTTGGTCTTATCTATAAATGCTTCTATTGTCTTTATTTCTGATTGTCATTGATAGCAATAAAGAGATTGATTGATTGATCTAAACTTTAGCACCTATAACGGTATTGTTTTAAAGCTTGAGGACTAGCATCGATTTCCTATCGGCAATTATTATTTTATATTAATTAGTAACTTCTTTTGCGCCGTAACGCCGCCGTTATCAATGCACAAAGCATGAACCGATGGCCCAATAAGACCAATGCGGTAATCAGGAAAATACACAGACGATCAATCCGTAAAGACAGAGTCAGCCTTTGGTGGACAAACAATCTGGGAAAGGTAAGTCTTATGCCTATTGAAGTTCACTTTGTAATAAACAAGAAACCAGTTACAATAATCGAGGCGACTCGAAGTCAATGCGTTTGCCAGCGATATCCTTGAAAAAATAAAGCCTAATTAAAAAGCCAAATTCGGCGTGTTTCACGAATGTGTGTAATTATATGATGATTTATTAATACCATGCATATAGTAGGATCAAGCAAAACACCCAAGTTACGAGCATCATTTGCCAAATCGACAAGAGAGTCAAACATTTTTAAATATAAAGCCTGTGATGGATTTATAAAAATGCATATAGTAGTCATAATCTTTAGATTTCTAGAGGTGATCTAAGGGCAACGGAGGCCTTTAGGTTAAATGTTTCGCGTAAGGTCTATTAAGTATAAGTCTGTGGGCTTCATGATGCGCTTATGCTTTGCTGTGGTCGTCTATTTTCTCCATGGAAATCCTTTTCCGTCTGGATTCTGGACGACGTCCGTTCTGGCGTTGGCGTTGATGGTTGCACCAGTCTCCGCATCCAAAAGGACCAGCGTGGGAATGCCAGAGATGCCGTACTTGGATGCTATGGCATCCTACATGCAGATAAAAACAGACACCGACATTTAGACATACAGAGAGAGAGGAAGAGAGAGAGAGACAGAGAGAGAGACAGAGACAGAGACAGAGACAGAGACAGAGACAGATAGACAGAGAGACAGAGAGACAGAGAGAGAGGGAGGGAGGTAGGTAGGTAGGGAGAACAACACTAGTAAAAGATTTTAAGAGTGATCGATAGAGCTACAGAGAAAGACAGAGAGATAAATACAACGACAAGCGAACAAATCCAGACAGACAAGCACACAGAGAGACAGACACAGAGATTTAAACTTGCAGACACATATTAACAGAACAAACATATTGATGAGCACACAGACAGACAGACAGACAGACACACAGACAGACTAAGAGAGCTAGGTGGATAGATAGATAGATAGACAGACTTACAGACGCTCAAATCCAACATCAGCTTTTTGGTTCAAGAAACGCACAAAGCCTATTAACTTGACAGCCTACCGAATCTGTCTGATGGATGTATCGACTGTCAGAGAACGACATTCAACAGCCGCAGTATGTGGCTTTACTTTAAGATAAAATTAGCAGTGCCATAGGTTTTGGGCAGTAATGCAAAAGTTGGGGTGGGTCGCAGGGCTTCTAACCTTTTTGGCCCGGTCGTCGAATGGAAGAGCAAGCCAGGGCATTTCTGCGAAGTAGGCCGACCACTGGGAATCATCTCGGTCGGAGCTGACAAAGACGACTTCAAAGCCGTTGGGATGAGACACCTTCATCTTCAAGTAGAACTCGGCCAACACCGGAGTAAAGCCACGACATGGAGGACACCAGTGAGCAGAAAAGTAGAGACCTATACAAGCACCACAAAGAAACAAAGCAAATGCAATGTGTAATGTAGAAAGAGATCTCATTTTACTTGACATGATGTAATATAATATACTATAGTATCGCTGGTAAATGAGACTGAGGATGCAGTTAACATGATTTGGAAAAGAAATGTTAGACTTTATAATGATTCCAAGCAACTGGACACCTAGCTGTTCAATACCAGATGAGGACAGACATCGAGCGTCTAAAGGACGTTCGATACCAGGTCGCCTGAAATTTTTTTTATGGAGATGTTTATGTTAAGTTTGTTTAGGGTGGACCATAAATTAAAATGATCAAAATCTTCATTAACCCCAATGCAGGCAGTTTCAGGATTCTGTAAACTTAAATCATCGGCGTATTTACGCATGGAGTTGTCGTCCCATAAAGTGCAGACAGCTGCAAGGAATTTAGTAAATCGAGTTGGGAAACAACCCAAGGTACTTGGACAGTACAATGGGTAATTGGTAAACAGGTTGATATTTATCCGTCTAATGTATGTATGGATGCATGCTACTTATCGACATACATACGCCTACTTTCGATTTCAGGAGGAATATTGAGAGCTTTCAGTTTCTGCAGAAGACTGAGGTGGTTCATAGAGTCGCATGTCTTTGAGAAATCGATAGACAGACAACGAACGATGTGAACTGTTCAAGAAGCTTAGTTAATAGTGTGTAGATGTGTAGGGCTTCTGATGCATGCGTGTATGTATGTATGTATGTATGTATGTATGCATGTATGTATGTATGTATGTATGTATGTATGTATGTATGCATGTATGTATGTATGTATGTATGTATGTATGTATGCATGTATTTATGTATGTATGTACAATTGTACATGTATGGAAGTATGTATGAATATATGTAAGTAAGTATGTATGTATGTATACTATGAATGTTTGTTTGTATGCATATATGTATGTACGTAAATATGTATGTATGCATCTATGCGTACATGCATAACGGTAAATATGTTTGTCAGCATGATCACATGTTGTCAGCGGGATTTGCCAAAGATGAGTCAGCAAGTTTTCCAGCAACTCAGAAGTACCAAGAGGGCTTTCGTCTGCAGCGGAATTGCTCTTAATAACTCATCCATGGAAGCGGTTTCTAAATGTGCTTATAAAAGTGAAAGCGTTACACGGAGTTCATTCAATAGGCAAGAGGGGGGATAGAGTAGTGGTAACACTCATTGCCAGGAGAGCATAAGGTACGCGGATCGACTCCCGTAACCCCCCTCTAGGGCGGCGCCTTGCGTGGCTGCCAAACCGTGTGTTTAATTAAGATATTGATTGTACTTTCATGTTGCAATGTAATCTTACTGCGTCTGTCGGTTTGAAATAATAAAGAATATCATCATCATGATCATCATGATCATCATGATCATCATCATCATGATCATGATCATGATCATGATCATGATCATGATCATGATCATGATCATCATCATCATCATCATCATCATCATCATCATCATCATCATCATCATCATCATCATCATCATCATCATCATCATCATCATCATCATCATCATCATCATCATCATCATCATCAAGAACACACAATCGTTGGAATTCAGACCATCGTGAGTCAGAATCCAATGCTATAGAATAGTTATTTATGTGTCTTAAAGGAATAAAAGGCAGGTAGAAAATAATTTCTATTTAATGGGTCATGAGCATTTGTCATTTTGTACATCGGCTGTACACATATGTACGCCCACCGTTTATACAAGAAAAATAGATATATCTGGATCCCCGTTGGGTCATAGCTACATCAATGATAATTTCAACACAATAGATTGGTTATTATCACGATCGCCTACAAGATGATATAGGCCTAGAGGTCGAAGTTCGGCTGTGGTATCGGTTCAAAGCTATGTGAGGTTCAAGATGGCGCTTTTTATTAATGTTAATGCACACGTGCATACACACATGCATACATAACAATAACAATAATAATTATGTTCTTTATTACTTCAAACCGACAGACGCAGTAAGATTACATTGAAACACGAAAGTACAATCAATATCTTAATTAAACACACGGTTTGGCAGCCATGCAAGGCGCCGCCCTAGAGGGAGGCTACGGGAGTCGATCCGCGTACCTTATGCTCTCCTGGCCATGAGTGTTACCACTACTCTATCCCCCTCCCCACGTATGCCTACATACATACGTACAGAAGAACGCAATGCATGCACACCTAAAATGCACACGTAAATACGTACATATATACATAGATACAAATATACATTCAAAATTACATACATGCAAGCATACACATATGCATACATATTTACACACATACGTCGTACATACATAAATACATGCATAGATACATACGTACATGCATAGGCCTACATGCGCACATACATACGTACATACTTACATAACTACGTGCATAAATACATACATAGATACATACATACATAAATGCATACATAGATACATACATAGGTCTACATTTATAGCTACATACATACATACATACATGCACGTACATACATACAAGCATTCATACAGGAAGATCACTTCCTTAAATTAAGCAGTTATTTAAACTCCGTTCTTTACTGATATGCCTACATGCTGACAAACTTAGTCATGCAAAAAATATTCACATACTGACAGACGCGTATGCATACTCCCATGTTGATTTGCATACTTGCATACTAAAATAAACTACGCGTGTTCATACTCACCGATTACCTTTCCCTTTCCAGAGATCGACGCCACTGGAACTGGCTGCTTCTTTCCATCAAGTACTTTCGCTCCCAGAAGATCCTCAATGGGACTCATCTTACTTGGCGGCAGAGATTCCTGCTTCAGTAACTAACCTTACATGTAAGATTTAGGTCCAGGGACAGACCAAAGACGAGCGACCGTAGTCCGAATGAGTCGACCAAGCGATCTGTTTACATATATATCAGTGTGCCGCCCACAGACGAGGCAACCTGAGATTGGCTGTGCAGCCATCGCAGTGTGTAGCTGCCTTCCAGGACTCGTTTTGTCAGCCTCTTCTGAAACAGAAGAAAACCTAACGTATCTCAAAGTGGCTTCTGTTCTAATTTTGCGACAGTCTTAATTCAAAAGTAAAGAACGTTACTATCCTGATTTCCACCCTTCTCATAGCCAATGCCATCAATACCACCAATACCACCAATACCACCAATACCACCAATACCACCACCACCACCACCACCACCACCACCACCACCACCACCACCACCACCACCACCACCACCACCACCACCACCACCACCACCACCACCACCACCACCACCACCACCATACATCATCATCATAACCGTCATCATCATCATCATCATCATCATCATCATCATCATCATCATCATCATCATCATCATCATCATCATCATCATCATCATCATCATCATCATCATCATCATCATCATCATCATCATCATCATCATCATCATCATCAGCATCATCATCGTCGTCGTCGTAATCATCATCATCATCGCCATCTATGTCCCGAGTCAGAATGATGCTACTTCAAATGCAGTTCGCAATCGTAACCGTAAACTGCACCAGCTTAATCACGAGGGCTATGCAGTTAAACGGGATGAAAAGTAGCTGCATAGCCAGAAGAGATTTCAGTCCCATAAACCCATTCCCCAATTAATACAGCGGCAACTCAATGTCATTCGACGCAGATTCAGAATACTCTTCTTTTTAGAAAAGACATCACATTAAAAAGAAAACCTAAAAACGCAGCCCCGTCCTGCTCAGGCCCGCATGCATCGTATAGACGCTGTGCCTTCCGAACGCCCAGGCCAGCGCACAACGGATCCATCATTGAGTAATCTGGCGCATGTACCCTAGACGCATACTACGCGGAATGAGTCGAGCCTATAATTATTAATGACTCGTTTACTGCACAGTCATGATGCGCAGCGGAAAAATTCCTCAATCAGCAACGCAAAAATTGCGTATAAAAAATGCGTATATATGCATGTCTGTATGTATGCATATATGCACGTATGTCAGTTTGTTTACTGTCCGATGTGTCTATGTATGCATGTATAACCATACCCATAACCATTCGTTTGTTGTACCAGTACAAAGAGGATATAGCAAGACAGTATATGCTGGGATACAAGAGGAGGACCCAAAAGGGACCAAGGTTCCGCTTATTAGCGCAGCAGAGTGCAAGCGGATGAGAGATTCTGCTTATTAGCGGTGCCCATGAATCATACAATAAAGGTCCTGTATTAGTCTGACTGGACTATGAAGCACAAACGGAGCCAGAACAGAACAACAATGTACAAGAAAGACAAAACCTTGAATATAAACGCATTGACTTTTAAAATGAAAACAAATATCGAGTCTAAGAATAAATATATGTGTGTATATATGTATGTATGTATGTATGTATGTATGTATGTATGTATGTATGTATGTATGTATGTATGTATGTATGTATGTATGTATGTATGTATGTATGTATGTATGTATGTATGTATGTATGTATGTATGTATGTATGTATGTATGTATGTATGTATGTATGTATGTATGTATGTATGTACGTATGTATGTATGTAAAGGCTCTCTTTCGCCGGGGATGGGCTGGGAGCGCCTCTGAATAGTTGCCTTGAAGGGTGCTATATAAATGCTTAGTTGATTGACTGATTGATTGATATGCACGTACATTTGTATGTATGTATGTAGTAACACTGTATGTATATATGTAGGTACTAGGTAGGTAGGTTGGTTTGTTTGTTTGTTGGTATGTGTTATGTATGTATGTTTGTTTGTATGTATGTATGTATGTATCGAAGTTGTTTGTATGTATGCATTACGCATGTCTAGTGGCAATCTTGCTACTGTTGCTATAGTGTTGGGTCTAGTGTAGCACGGTTGCCCGAACTGGAGGATGGTCTCATGCCCTCAGCCACATTATGATCAACGGTTGTAGGAAGATACGATGTTTTCAGGATGTTTATTCAGCACGCAGAGTAAAGTAGGACAACATCTTTATGTAGCGGTCGACTTTCTTCCTGGGTCGACAGTGCAACGACACCTTATGGCAACAAAAGCCGTTGGCGTCGATAGAACTTATAAAATTATCATGGTCAGTTCTTATCGTTCCTATGAATCAAAATACAGCCTCATTGTGCGGCTTAAGATGCTTATACAATGAAGTGTAGACTGATTGCTTATAATTACTGACCAAGGTTGGGGCCAAAAAACATCTTGTTTGGTCAGGTATTTGAGGCCATCACATCGATATTGCCATTTTTGGTGAGGCATCCATTGTAGGGCTTAGTTAACTCTCTTGTTCGTCTCCTGTAGGCCAGTCAACTTGAGTCAATGCCTTCGTTAATATCTGTCTGTGTATGTCTCCCTCTTTCTTTCTCCCACGTTGCTCCAAGCGTGTGCTCTCCACGCTATATATATGTATGTTCATGTGCATTTATGTATGTATGTACATTGTATGTATGTATGTATGTATGTATGTATGTATGTATGTATGTATGTATGTATGTATGTATGTATGTATGTATGTATGTATGTATGTATGTATGTATGTATGTATGTATGTATGTAGGCTATGTATGTATGTATGTATGTATGTATGTATGTATGTATGTATGTATGTATGTATGTATGCATGTATGTATGTATGTATGTATGTATGTATGTATGTATGTATCACGAAACAATGTGTGTTTTATGATAGGCCTACCCAGGGCTGAAGTGGTAAAATTTGAGGTGAGTATACGCTACCGGTGAGCAACGGCGTCACTAGGGCAGGTGTGACCCTAAAAAATTTGAAGACCTTTTTTAGGAATTCGTCTAAGAAAATTTTCAGACTTTTTACCAATTCTCTGAAAATTTTCTGACTTTTTACGATTTCGTCTCTGAAAAAAGTTGATGACCTTTTTTTTAGTCATTCGCCCTAAAACCTTTCAAAACCTCTCTTTTTTCTCAAAATTTCATTGCTGAATGGCTATACGGTCTCTACAGAGGTAAGTATACGCTGTATACCCGCGTATACCCTCGTCTCGAGCGCTGAGTATACGCTCTCAAATTTCTCTAGAGGTGAGTATACGCTGTATACCCGCGTATACCCTCGACTACAGCCCTGGGCCTACCATTGTTTCTATAGTTGATTAAGCTGGGCTAAGCGATAACGAAATCGTGGAAATGTACGTCCTGCATCTGGGAAATTCCCCAAAGATTCTTAGCTGCCTGCTTTGTGAAATCGAAAGGTGTATGTATGTATGTATGTATGTATGTATGTATGTATGTATGTATGTATGTATGTATGTATGTATGTATGTATGTATGTATGTATGTATGTATGTATGTATGTATGTATGTATGTATGTATGTATGTATGTATGTATGTATGTATGTATGTATGTATGTATGTATGTATGTATGTATGTATGTATGTATGTATGTATGTATGTATGTATGTATGTATGTATGTATGTATGTATGTATGTATGTATGTATGTATGTATGTATGTATGTATGCATGTATGTATCACGAAACAATTTGCGTTTTATGATAGGCCTACCATTGTTTCTATGGTTGATTAAACTGGGTTAAGCGATCTCAATGCAATTAAACTGATAACGAAGGCGTGGAAATGTATGTCCTGCATCTGGGAAATTCCCAAAGATTAACAGCATCCTGCTTTATGAAATCGAACAGTGTATGCATGTATCTATGTATGCGTGCATATATTGTATGTATATGTGCATCTGGACACTTAAGATAGACATCCGGTGATAAGGTGCAAGCTTGCTAACATACATACGTACATACGTCAGTACGTACGTACATACATACATGCAGACATAAAATACATGTATAAAACTTTGACACATACACATATACATAGACACATACATACTGACATGCATACATATGTGCATACACACATACATGATGTAAAACGAGCAATCTCTTTATGTTGGTTGCTCATCGTGTCTGTCACTAAGCAGTATGTAATTTTGATGACGGCGTAAGCTTCGATTAAACGGCAAGTCCTGGCAGGCTGTCCTGCGATGCTCCGTCCCCGCGTCCATGGCCTCCGGATTCGTCCGCTGCAGGCACAAAGGCCGAGTGAATGAAATGAGCACCCACCCTACGCTTAATTTGTTCCAAATATGAGAGTTTCACTTAATGGTCATGCCGCTCCCATTGGATTTACTCGGAAGGCACGTTTTTATTTAGCCATATATTCGGCAGAGTGTTCCACAAGGTAGCTCCTGCCATCTACTGAACGGCATGCTATGTTTTTGTAATACTACTATGTCGGGTATGTTATGCTTTAGTGTCATGTTATGTCCTATTAAACAATGTTGCAATGTTGCCTCATGTCATGCAGTATTGAGTAAAGTTTTGCTTTGTTATAATATATTCTTTTAGCCTATGCTATTATATCATGTTATCTTAAGAGGGAGAACCGTATAAATACGGCAGTATATAACCGATGTTAGTTGTTGTAATTAGCGATCACGGTAGGATATAATTGAGCAGGAAGCTGTTATTGATCGTTGTGTAATTTTCCGATGCGTATAGGTAATGTACGTTAACGATTTCGTTAGCACGTGTAGGATGCAGATGCATTGGCGTCGTTTCACTAAGACCTATTTCATCAGCACGAAGCAATGACAGTACTTGGTGTGGACCTTATTAGATGTTGACCTGATTACAAGTGGTGTTCACACGATTAAGGCTGATGTTGACTTGATTATGGCTGATTACGGCATGGGTTTTATGCGCCGCGGTTGATGCCTTGTGTGCTATTGCAGTCGCTAATTCATAATAACTTTACACAACTTTGCTTGGACATCAGAAAGGGTTTTTCTTGGACACTAGAAAACTTTGCTTGGACATTAGAAAGGGCTTTTATCGGAAGGGCTTTTCTCGGAAGAGCCTATAACCTCCTCTTAAACCTGTAACGGGTTTCGCAAATATAAAAGAAACAACAACCGCAAACCAACAGGTTGTCATAATAATAGGAATTGGCAATTACTTTGTCTTGTACTGCTTTCCTTACCCTACCTACACATCTTGCCTTATTTTACCTTACATTACTTCACATTGCCCTACATTAGCATACCATATTTCACTTAGCTTAGCTTGCCTTATATCACCTCCGTATTCCTGATCCCAACCTCACCGTTTCATGTTTCACATCACCTCATTTAAACTGGAATTACCTCATCCGAAATCTCAAGGAAGGTACGTTGGTTTGATATGGCTGATGATGGAACGTATGCTGTGCGGGAAGCGAGGCTGTTCGATGCCTAACACCTTATGCAAACCATATAATGACTCAGTCGTTGGCTTTGTAGTGCGAAAGTACAAAGTAGATAGATGGGAAGAAAGACAGAAATAAAAAGACGCACAGAGATGGAGAGACATAGATGGAGAGGAGAAACTGTTGCTTCTTTTGGCTGGTGACAGTTAAGGAAAACCTAGACCAGTGAGATTTCAGCCTCCAACCTACCTATGTTCATCAGTTATTACAATCCAATCGTCGCGCTCATCACGCTCCTCTTATTCCATAAAACATCTGCACCATCTCGGCATCGAAACCCAAACATATTTCGGTTATTCCGTAGCTCAAAACTCAAAGGTTATGCTTGCAGAGATTTGTTTCAGATGCTCATCAGAACAGAACAATACTTGCCCTGAAACAGAAAGTTGTTTTTTGTATTAAAATTATTCTTACTTTTGGAGAATTACAGAAAACACAAAGGCAGCAAATTTGACACAACACTGGCCATCATTGTCTGTGGTGGACTTATAAGTAGGCCTAGGCCTATTCGTGCAGAAGGTTATTCAGTGCAGCTGTCAGGAGCGTTGCCATTTCCAAAACATACAGAAATGCCAGGCATATAATTAATCTTATATTAAATTACATTAATTAAAAATGTAATTCCAAACATAAAAAAGAAATTTTGAAATTGCCAGTTTTGACGACGCTAAGCAGGCACAGGCTATAAGTTCTGATAGACGATAATAAACAAGTGATGGATACGAGCTAAACGTGAACCAATATTGTGCTAATATCCGCAGCTTCAAAATAAAAATGGAATATTAAACTTAGAATAACGAAAATATTTTGTCGGAAGTGACTTTCCGGAATTTCACATTATTTTGATTGTGCTATTAACGAAATTTGTAACTACGTCAATATTCTCAAGGCGGCTTCAATATGCACTTTTGAAATTTACTCGAGAGCCACTCTTAGATTCATTTGTTTTGCATTGTATTGTTTGTATATCATACCGTACTTTTCTTTAAGACTTCCAGGGTCTTGGTTGGCTGTTGTCAAGGTCATGATCGGTATATAGAGCTGGTGTAGGCCGAATATAGAAGCACTGGTGAGATCATATGATTCATTGTCATGTGGGTTTCAAGAGCGCATGACCAGCTGCTTCAAGAGTGGCCTTGATCAGTTCCATATACAAGTTCGGTTTGGACAGGGTAAGATTGTGCTAAATTTGTTTCATGCTAGCATCATGTAAAATTGCTCTGAAGATGATCACGTTAATTGATTAGTACTTGCTATCGCGCCGGTGTTTAATCCACAGGTGAAGACTATTCTTATCGTACTTGATTTTTCTCATTAAAAAATGATTCAAAGATGTCAAATCAAAACCCAAGACGTCATCAGACAGCTATGGAAGATAAGCAATTTGAAAGAGGTAAGTCGTCTTAAGTTGAGAACGAACTAACAAAAGCGATTGAGCATGCAGCGTGAACAGATGCAGGGACAGAATTCTAAACGCTATAGGTCCAGCAACCGAAAAAACTTGTTCACCAAGAACAGTTTTATGTGTCTAGCTCCTCTGTCTCCGGTCTCTCGCCTAACTGGCAACTGAAATCGCTTCTTCAATTGGCATCACTGACACGACGCTGGTGCCTTGCGCTGATGCCTTACTTTGCCCTTGCTTTAGACTAGAGTGCCGCTTTAGAAATTTGGAGTTTATTATTCCAGTTGTGTATAGGTATTGAAACTATTGTAATTCTTTAGTTAATAGCCTTGAAGTGTCTGCCACGTACACTATTAGACCTAGTTTGCACATTTAAAGAACTTGAGGTGCGCTATTCAGCCTATCGCCTTCCTTCTCTTTTTTCTAATCTTCATCTTATATTCTCGTACATTACCATGGCTTAACGTTACCATATCCTCTTACATGACCCTTCGTTATGCAGATAATACGGGATAATGAAGTCACATCTGATATGGGCAGACTATTTGATAATGGTCGGCTTCCTCGTCATCTCTCTGGCCATCGGAATCTACCATTCGCTGACAGGAGGTCGACAGAAAACGACCGCTGAGTTCATAATGGCCAATCGACGACTCAGCGTCATTCCGACGGCCATTTCCTTGTTTGTGTCCTTCCAGTCGGCCATCTTGTTGCTTGGCCATACTGCCGAGATATACAGCTACGGGGTCCAGTTTATTTGCCTAGCCATGCTCACTAACGCAACTGCTTACTTCTTAGTCGAGCGACTCATTGTCCCGTGGCTCTATCCGTTGAAGTTGGTCAGCATCTACGATGTAAGTTTGCTCTGCATTTTATTTCGTAACTACTTTCTTCGTCATCCTTATAACCAACATCATCGTCGCCGTCATCATCATCGTCATTGCCATCGCAACATTTTTATCTTAACTTCAAGAAATCTGCCCAATCTGGTTATCCCCAACTATTATAACTATAGGCCTAGTCAATATAGTCAGGGTACTTCAAGCAGTTGAAATTACCATCCTAGGCCCACCGTGGCTTTGGGAAGGTGGTTACGAGGGAGACAATTTAGAATACATTATCTTTTGACGGGTTTACTCTAGTATCGAGTGATTAATTAAATTTTTATGAGAGTATTCCAATACTCAAATGACATGACCTCTAGTTGAACTTTGTCAGCTTCTTATTGAATATATCTACAAATCTATATGTTAAAACACTGTGTTTATTGATCTATGATTACTAACTATGGGCCTGTATGCTCTGCTAGTCTTGAGGGCAGTCAGTTAAATATAATAATAATAATAATAATAATAATAATAATAATAATAATAATAATAATAATAATAATAATAATAATAATCTGGTCTTTAATTAAGCGCCTGCAAACGCACTGCACTGTACAGTGAACATACATATAGTAGAAACGGCAGCCCCCGCAGGGCGCCTTACATACATGTATACAGTAGAAGCACACGATAACAGTTGTACAGGAGTCGAATATTACTGTTTAAGCGGCAGCCACACGGCGCCAATCATGGCCTACATTCATTTTAACCACTGAAGCCTAGCGAGTTGAAGGCTGAATAAACCTTACGGGGCTACCGGGTTCGATCTTGGTACCTTCAGCTCTTCACGCCAGTGTGTTATCCATTACTCTACGGGCCCCCAACGTAACTCTAAAATCCTAAGTGCAAAGACCCGTTACAACCACCATATCTTCTGTATGTGTTTTAGTACTTGGAAAAGCGATATATGTCAAAGATCATAAGGATTTCTGGAGCTGCGATGGGCATTTTATATGGGGTAAGGGAAAATCTGAGTGGTTCTTATGTGAAAGATTTCAACTTGCATTTCCACAAAAGCAATCCATGAGATCATTGTAAGCTCAAGGTTTGTAGGAAGGATGGGCACAGTTTTCTGTCCTATCTTCAAATCAATTATTGGAACTTATTTTCGCTAGCAGTCCATATTCTATGTTATCGGAAGTTTCGGAGACTTGTTAGTGGTCTTTCAAAAGTCTTATTTTTCAATAGTCGCCAAATGTTTTAAAGAAAAATCTACTGGTAGTCCGCCCCTAGTACCTGCAATCCTGCATACTGATCGAACACACAATAGAATCACCGGGTGAGGTAAGGTAAAGATAACGCAGGCTAGGCAAAGGAAGACAAGAGGAGATAAGTTCATGTAGGCAAGGTAGGGTAATCAAATTCTGGTAGGGTAAGGTCAGCTAAGTTAAATGTTCTAGGCTAGAAAAGGCAAGTAATGTAAAATAAGATGAAGTCTGGCAACGTTCAATAGGTAATCTGAGGTAGGATATCGTTAAGGCAATATAATATATTAAGGTAGCATATGGTAGGTTACGGAAAAGAAATGTTCTGTATTGTAGGATAAAACATTGGTAAAGTAGTATAGCGCAAGGAAAGGTGACATACGGTAGGGAAACTAAAGTATGGCAAAATATTAGCATCTTGGGGTAAGATATGGTAGGCCCCGTGAGTATTGTAAGCTAAGGTAAGAAAGAGTAGGTAGAATAGGGCATAGTAGGTTAGTAAGATAAGTAAAGGAAATGGAGATGTTGTTGCCGATGATGTTGATGACGTTAACGATGATGATGATGATGATGACGACCTTGAGTATGAGGGTGATACAAACAATGATGACGATGCTGAGATTTATGATGATGACGACGACGACGATGCTACTGTGTTAGGGTTGTAAAATCTCTAAGGTGAATTACAATCACAACCGTAGCTGAAATAAGCTAACCAGCTTTCGTTAGGAAAATCACGGTTTTGACAACAAATTGTCAACTTCACATAGCAAACCAGGATTCGAACCTTAGCGTTTCTAGGGTTTTCATTTCCACATAGAAGCTGGCATGTAATGATGGTTTGTAGACCGCATGAAGATAAAAAAACACAACAGCAGCAATTGCCAAAAAAAACAACACCATGGCACGGTGTGTGGAAGATGTCATGATTCGATTGAGGAGCACAGGTGGTTGTAGCATTCACTAACGCCAGAAGACATAGGTCAAAATTTAATACGAAATAACCGGATTTTTTATACCAGGTGTTTCAGAGAACGTGGGGCTGACAATATGAATTTTAGCGGTGGACCGAAGTGACTAAAGATGCATAGTGAAATGTTCTATTTGAATTTTTTAGATTATATTTACAGGAGCTGTGATTTATGCACCGTCAGCGGCTTTGGAATCTGGTATCTATAAACAACACCAATGCCACTTCTGTACTATCATTACGATCTATTTTACTGTCATTATCATGATCGCAACTATACCACCAACACCGTCCTAATCGAAGTACTTCTGTGGCACTTGTGTCATAATGTTCTCAAGGCATCAGTCGATCATCGCTGCAAAGCAAATAGTTTGCAAACCAAATTCCACGTTGAGCACGGACAAGAGCCAAGAAGGGAATCCGGATAGACAGCTTGAGGAAGTGAGTGAAAAAAGACAATATTTTAGTCGAGAATTATACAGCAGAACAGATCGAAGTTAGCTGGGAGAAGCTCTAAAGTAGAACAGACAGCTGAGTATTATTATATGGAGATTTATAAAGCGTAAATTAATATAGAGAAATACGCTGTAAATGTGCCAAAAGAAGTCAAACTATATCGGCAAGTAGTTCTGGTCTAGTGGAGAGATGTCTTTGGAGTCGACCTAAACTGAAAAGAGTAAGATTGATTGAAATGTGGAGTCTCGTATATAAATAGGCAGGTCCTTAAAGATGTTAGGGTCGGTGATAGGCTATATTATGCTCATATCTTGTAGCTTCAATGATAGTGCTGGCCAAGATATACTGGACTCTAAAGCTTCATCGAGTTAGCTTATGATATGCCAGTTAAAAGCGAACACTAGTAGTCGAGTCGGCTTGAGACTAGGGTATTCACCAAATAAATCAGTGCCGAATAGGAAAGGTGGCCTGTAGTCCAACAGGACCACGAATGTGGTTGTGGGAAGATAAGTAAACAGAGTTAATATGTTCTATGAAACATAGATTTGAGTTAAACACAACGCCCTAAACACGGAAAGAACAAGTGTTTTGTAGGCTATGTGAGAAATGCCTGGGTAGATAGAATTCAGAGAATTTAAACTGTTCAATTGCTATGAAGTTTCAGAAAGTAGAAACCCAAGTTTAGATGACTTTAGAGCAATCCTTTACCTGCCTTTCAAGAATTAACTCTTTTACCGTAATCGCAATCTCGAGATTTCTACATCGCCCAACAAGCGAAGACGCGGGAACCAGCTCAATTATGAGGCGCTTAGTCAAAACAAGATCGATAGGCGGGGTGGGTGAAAATTGGGTTCCAGGTCAAGATCCAAAGGGTCAGGCAGTTAGACAGTCAGACAACTAAGGCGTTAAAGACGCTATAAAACAGAGCGAGAGAGCTTGATGGCGAGGAATCATCAAATTGTGTTAAGTGTCATCAGCATGAAGGTGGTGTTTTAAACCCCTTTGACTCAGTAAAACATTTAGCGTGTGTAGAAACAGAAAAGCAAGGGGCAAGAACAGATCCCCCAAGGAACATCGCAGGTGAGGTAATCCGGTTTGGCATTGCTCCATTGATGAAAACAACATGCTTGTGGGAGATAAGACATGATTTGAACCAGTTGAATGCCAGACCAGATAGAACAAACCGTTGCTCAACGTGATAGGGCAAGAGAGCAGATAGCGGATTGACCGTATCGAAGGCGGAAGATAAGTCAAGATGAGCAAATGCAGTTACTTAGTTACTTGACCATTATCTATAGAGCAGATAATGTCATTCTGGACATAGAGATGAGCTGTTTCGGTGGAGTGGAATTTGCAGTGTGCTGACTAGAATGGTAGGAATTCAAGGACGAATGGGCTTCCAGTTAACAGTCAGCAAGACGTTCAAAAGGTCTAGAAATAAATTTAAGTTTGAGGTTGATCGGTAGTTTTACATAGTATCAGCGTCCAAAGATAAATAATAAGAGACAATGACATGGAAAGCACATGATCGGAAGTAACCGTAAGACAAGAAACCGATTGATTAGTGCCACTGAAGCAGTTTTGAGAAGTTGAGTTGGAATAGCATCTATAGCAGGTGCTGCTTGTCAGGAGATGAGAAACAACTGACCAACGTTTATCCACCGCCACCACATGGTAGGCCTATCTATAAGTTACAAAGTTACCAGTTTAATCAAAATCATCACTGTCACCACCAAACAAAATATCACCACAAACTTAACTATAACTTGAACGAAAAAAAAACAAAATAACATAAAAAACTGGAATAAATAATCGGTGTTTGTTCTTTCCTCAGCCACTGACTTGCCACTAGCCGTTTCAGTACCAGTTATGACCGTTATATCCGTAGCGTATACAGTTCTCGTAAGTACTTCTGATAAGAAATAATTAAAGGCTAGTAATGCATACAATGGATCTCTTAAAGATTACTGAGTGAATGACTGACTGTAAGAAACTATTAATGAATATATAAATGAATAATAAACCAAAAACAAAAACATAATCAGTCACTCAGTCAGTCAAACAGTCAATCAAGCAATAAATCAGTCAATGAATGAATGGCTTAATGATTGAACCAGTTAGTCAGTCAGTCAATCATCATCCAGTCAGTCAATCAATCAGTCAATTAAGAAGAAGGATTTAATTACACAAAGAATAAGCAAGAATTTGCGAAAGATCGGTAACGATCTTATGTTACATGTATTATCTTACCAGTGACCCAGTCACTGGCCTCCAAACCGCAATAAACTATTAGCAATTGTTGTTGATATCTGAAGGGCGTTTTATGATCGTAGGGTGGAATGCGAGCTGTGATATGGACGGACGTCTTTCAGTTCCTGGTCATGATGGGTGGAATACTTGCCATTCTCGTTAAGGTATCTTGTAAAACTATATCATGAGGAAAACGATGAGGCTAAATGTGAAAACGCTGAATGTTATCTTTTTGGATTACCAGTGAAAAATAATGTGAATGATAGACTAACTAACATGAATTATAATATACGCGTTATTTGAAGATGAAATTCAACTGACATGGTTTTCTCTTTCGAAGGGATTGATTGTCGTCGGTGGAATGACAAACGTCTTCCGATTGGCTGAGAAAGAAGGTCGACTCATTTTCGCTAAGTAACTATGACCATTAATCATTACAATCATCATCATTATTAATATTCTTTATTGATAAACCAATATAAAGCACATAAATAATAGGAGGATAATAATATTTGAAAAAAGGAATGTAAATTTTAAAAAATATTTCTATTAATACTACATCAAAAACATAATTAAAACTATGACTATTATCTAAAATTGGTAGCAGAATAGAAGTTTAACTAATTAAACAACATCAAAAGCATCCTGGATCTCTTTATGGTAACTATTCTTTTATGACTACCTCATAACTATAATTGTATACCGTTAGATAATACTCACTTAACGAAAATCCATGTTGTGTTTGGCAGTGTTAGCTTCGACCCGCGAGAACGCCACACTGTCTGGAGTATTCTCATTGGAACCGTACTCAATTTGACCACTACTTACGGTCTGTCACAGGCTGCCTTTCAGAGATACTGCGCCGTCGACAAACTATCCAAGGCAAGGAGGTAGGTAGTGAACGAGGCCTCCTTTCCTTTTATTAGCCATTGTTTATGTTTAACATAATCTTTTGTTATTAAGGATTACAAGGCTTGACAAGACGGTCTTAATTTGGATAGAAATGTATGTAGCCCAGGGGCCCCGGCAGGCTTAAAAAATTGGACTCAACCCCTCTCGTCTCCTCCCATCCACACCCGTCCTCTGTCTGCCACTCGTAGTCATACACTGAAAATGAGTCAGAGTGACTCATAAAAGTACAGTGTCACACATGCATATGATATCATATATGATATTATTTATACATAATGTATGGTACACCAAAACTACACAGGGAAATTGTCAAAAATATCGATGCGATGCCTAATCCTTGTGTGGATTTGAGTTAGTAGGTGGACGCACGTGCGTCCAGTGCGTCACGCTGCCGGCGCCCCTGATGTAGCCTGATCATGAAGCACCGTCGACAACAACAACGTCATCATCATAATCGTCGTTGTCGTCTTCGTTGTAGTAGTCTACATCATCACCGTTGTCATCGTCGTTGTTAACTTAATTATCGTCTTTCTCTTCTTCATAATCGTCATCACTAATGATCATCATAATCCTCCTCTTTCCGTCTCCTGTTTCTCAGGTTAGTATTTTCAAGAGGTTAGTAATGCCGGAGCTTAGTGTCTTCATGCATCCGCACATATACACATTACATACACATGCATCAGTTTAACGCACTTGTATACATACTGTGCCATACATCGTGAACATCGTCTTTCTTTGTTGGCTTTCACGGACAACTGATTTTGATTTGCAGAATGGTTCTGTTAAACATTCCTTCAGTGATCATTACATATGCCATAGTTGGATGCATTGGACTAATCGTCTTGGCTTATTATTCGATCATCGAGTGCGATCCTCTGGCCAACAAAGACATCCCAAATGCTAACATGGTCAGAAAACTACTATACTTCTCGCTTATATCACCCTGTCGGCTTGCGTTCGTAATGCACTACATTGTTTATAGGTTAACAATACGTTGAAATAACATACGAAATTGAGTGAAACCTTCTTCAATAAATCATATCAAGTTGTAACAAATTATTAATGGCAATGCACTAATATTTACAGTTTCTCCAGTAAATTACACGATCTCATAAACGACCTTAATATAACATCACAAATGACAATAATTATGCTTGTCTCATCTGTACAGTTGCTCCCAAATTTTGTTGTGACAATTTTCACTGATTCACCTGGATTTTCTGGGCTTTTCCTCTCCACACTTTACGGAGCAGCTTTGAGGTAATGACCTCTATTTATTTAATCAGTTTAACCTCTATTATGACCTCTATTAATTTAATCAGTTATAATCTAAACAAAGTAATCAGAAACTGTAAAGGCATACTATCGCAATTAAGAACTAAAGTGTCATTGTTTTCAAATTAATTTGTTTTGCGAAAAAAAGCCTGAAACTAAATGAACGAACGAACGCTAATGCGTATGGTATGAGTATCAATGCGAAGTACTTCCTCTGGGTTTCGTACTTGATGAGATGCTAAACTGCAACGTAGTAATTCATCTTACTTTAGATGACGTTTTTACGGCAGCTAAGGCTTCGCTTTCCTTCCACCTCTTCTTGTGTTCCGTTCTCTATATGGGTCATTATCCGAAAAGTGCAGAATTGATGTCCCATGACGGTTAATTTCTTCAGATTTTTTGCCTTTCCTTCAAAGAATGAGCAGATTAATATTTCCCATAACTGTTGCAGCTGCTAGATTTTGGAAATTTAGAAAAAATTACTAAATGTATACAAAATTTCACTACCATCCTCTGTCCGACACGGTGTACAATGCATTAAATTGAGCTTTTACGCAAATTTATGGTATTACTACTTATAACAAATGTATATTTTTTGATTAATTAGTGGCTAGCATATGCAATAATGAAACACTTAGAATCATTTTCCTAATATTTATTTTTTAGAGCCTATTTATACTTGTTCATAAAAATAAGCATCATAGCCATCTCAATTTTTGGGAAGCCTATAACTTTTACAGAACTGCTTACTTACTAAAAGAAAAACATCAGGAACAAGATATTGTCAACTATTAATGGAATCACACAGATTTGTGTTTAAATTCATAATGTTTCATTTTAAATTTAATTGTTGTGTTGCAAATTACAAAAAAGTAAATTTCTGTTTCAATACCATCTAGTGCTATATTTCCTGGTCTAGGTAGATTACAACATTGATAACTTATTTTATTTACTGCTTTTTGTTGAAATGATTGAAATTAGTTATCTGATAGAGTAATTCACGTGAAAATGTTTGACAGCTGTTATAAATTTCAATTTTGTCATTTGACGTCCACTGTTGTTTTTCATCATTACCGTCCGTTTACATAAGATTTTTGTTATTTTCTCATGACAGTCTTATCTTGTCACGGATGGTAATGACGCATTGCTAAGAGTGAATAACATGTATTTTTAAAGGTCATTACCATCCGTATGTGAATTGTTTGATATAAAAATAAATTTGCAAATAATTAGAATTTACTAACAACTTTTAAAATGTTGTTCAACTTGTATTTAATGCATATAACACAGTTAGAGTCAATGGTGCACAGATTTTTTCTGTAGCTGAAAATACTACAGCTCTTTCTTAATAATTTCGACAAATGTCTTAATTTCTTGACACCAGGCTAATACATTATGTGAAGGAAAGGACTGTTGCATTCCTACTTAATGCAAGTATCACCTACTTTTAAGAAATTGCCATTATGTAAGCACCAGAGGAATATTTCATGTCCCTGTGATTAAATATGATTACACAAAAAGGGCGGACGGTAGTGACAAAAAAAAGAAGTTTTGATTTTATAAATTGCGAAAAAAATTAACTTATGATTAAGATATATAGTGGATTTCTTTCAAGTTAGTTAAATTTAACTATGTACATGACTAAAGAAAACACTTGCAACCAATTTTGGGGGAAAATTTATAACATTTCGGATAATGATCCATATCGCTTCCCTATTCCGCGCAATTACCTTGTTCCTTGTTGTTTGTGTGTGCATTGTGAAGTACGGTGTCTACAACGCTGAGCAGTACAGCCGCAAACTGTTGGGAAGATATGTTGAAATGGAAACTTAACCACCTGTCCGAAACAAGGAAGGTTCTCATCAACAGGCTCCTAGGTATCTATTCGACACTTGATTCGTTACCCTTGGCAATTATTCTGATATATTCGGTACCAATTTTCCGTCACTGTGTACATTGTTTGGTACATTTAATGCTTTAGCGGATGTACATAGTACTTCTGGCATATTCAGTAATTTATTGTGGTACACTCGATACTTAATTTGGTGCTCGTTCAATCATTCGACATCCTAGTAAGACTCGTATACAGAAGCAAAGGACTCATCGTCTATAGGTTTACAAATTATTAAGGTATCTTTTAAGTTAGGGTATTCTGACCATTGATCTCGTCCTCCGTGTTTTGCAATATGATTAGATTTTATTTTTTTGACAATTACTTCCCCTAATTGCATTTGCATTTTTCAAGAATAAAATGGCATTTTCACTACCACTTCATATGGCAGGAATTCAGAAGTTATTTTGGGAACGTGATGCGCAGTATTTAGCCTTACATTCCCTAACTGTACACTCTGTCCTTGTATTCAAGTTACGCTGTTCGGAGCTATAGCCAGCGGATTGGCTTTCCTCGCGGCTTCCGTTGAAAGCCCCATTATACAGGTAATCCTCTCATCGATTAGGATCAGGTAACTCCTAGTACTTATCAGATTTTCAATCAAATTTGAGCAATAATCAATTTATCGGACACAAATTGGGTGTGTGAAACTGTCATTTGGTAACAGTAGTTTCTTTCGAATAAAATATGATCACTCGGGCCCAAAACATCTGGAGTAAATAAAAAATCATTTGGCTTTCATCCTTTTCGTCAAGTTCACGCACGACAAAAGTGTTACGAAAGGTCATGCCATTGAAGCGCTGAATTGCTACAACAAGACGCTTGTAAATAGATAATTATACTACTATTACTACTGTTACTACAACAACAACAACAACAACAACTACTACTACTACTACTACTACTACTACTACTACTACTACTACTACTACTACTACTACTACTACTACTACTACTACTACTACTACTACTACTACTAGTACTACTACTACTACTACTACTACTACTACTACTACTACTACTACTACTACTGCTGCTGCTGCTGCTGCTGCTGCCACTACTACTAATAATAATAGCAATAATTATAATAATGATAACAACAAATATAATAGTAATCGTAATCGTAAAATCCCAATTTCTGCAGAGCTACTCCAGACCAAAGAGCAGGGCACCAACTTGTTCACGAACGCTGCGTGGTATCAGAGGGGTTGTCCAGAGGTTGTCCAGTGGAGGTCCGAGTCCGGTTGCCAGAGAGACCAGAGTGAGGCAGAGCAGCTGTTATGGAGGGTTTCGTTGACGACGGGAACGCTTAGAAGGCGGAGGATCGGATGGTTTAGGATAGGAATTCTTGAAGAAGTGCGACTTCAAAATGGAGTGAAAAGCCTGTGGGGTAATAAGTAGAGGATCCTGAATAGCAATGATAGCAGCTTTACATGTAGTAACAGTAATTATGGTAATAATAATGATTCAACCCAAATAATGATCATAATGTTGTTGTTATTCATAGCAGTAGTAATAGTAGTAGTAATAGTTGTGTTGCCCAGAGTGATTCTCGTTAACGTTAACGATAACGAAAATGTTCGTTAACGAACAAAAAATGATTTCGTTAACGATAACTATAACTATAACTAAAAAATATCATTAACTATAACTATAACTATAACGAAAATAACACTAACGAAAGTTCATTGCTATTTTCGTTAATACGAATAAAAAAAGTGCAATATCAACTAACGTGAGAACGTGAAAATACACCCGTTAACGAAAGCAAAATGACTCCTATGTTCGCCTTGGATGTCGGTGAATATGGAGCGCTGCGTATTCATGAAGCTGAATGCACCCATTCGTCAAAGCTCTAAGCAAATTATTGTGTAACACGTCTTCATAATTCAGTGTGATTTTCATTAACGATAACGGTAACGAAAATGTTTTCGTTAACGAAAGAAAAATGATTTCGTTAACGATAACTATAACTGTAACTAAACAATGATATTAACTATAACTGTAACTATAACTAAAATGAAAAACCATTAACCATAACTGTAACTGTAACTAAAATAAAATCTGTAAGGAGAATCACACTGGTGTTGCCTGTACTACTGTTAGCCTACTATACTTTAATTATTTAGTTGTTCGTCGGCAGGTGCTAATAACCACTGGTAGTTCTTTGATCGGTCCAACGGCTGCGATTTTCATCCTTGGTGCAATCTCCAAACATGCTAACTGGAAGGTTAATATTATTTATCAATCTTTGATGACTCTTGGCTACTGGGGTGGACTCATATTGTTCCCCCATTATAATTAGAATAATTTCATCTAACACCAGGATTGTCAAGGTTATCAATCAATCAATCAATCAATCAATCAATCAATCAATCAATCAATCAATCAATCAATCAATCAATCAATCAATCAATCAATCAATCAATCAATCAATCAATCAATCAATCAATCAATCAATCAATCAATCAATCCTTTTATTGAGGCCATATCAAGTACATGGAAAATACAACATAAAGTTTGAACTTTGGCAACAAGAGGAGACCCAAAAGGGATCTTGATCCCGCTTAGCAGGGCCACCTAGTTAACATTAATTTTATCGTAATACAAGTAAATGGCAGCACAATCAATACTTTGAACGGTAACATCGATCAAGTTATATGATCAACAGGTAAAAGAAACAACAATAGAACTCTTTTGTGGAATCCAAAACAAAATTAGTGCAATTGCAGTAAACGGTTAACATTATACAATCATTAAGTGCATTAGACATGACACAAGTGCACACAAACAAATGGTGAAAAACACGAAAAAACACGAATATCACGAAGTTATGATGATGTCGACGACGAAATCGATGATTATGATGATGTTTCTTATCTCATAATTCGCCTACGTAAACTGCATTGCTAATTGAAATTTGCTGTTAATTCATGTAGCCTCTAATGCAGGATGCATATTTTACGGCGTTGTGCAAAGTAGAGGCAGAGGTATCTGAGAAAGAAGACTTAGGGAAGAAAGATGAAAAGGGAGTTTCCGTTTGTAACTTAATATATCCTGGTCTCAGATAGTTTTTGTCAACGGTGGAAATTCTCTTAACAGCTGCATGGGAAAGACCTTAAACTTGACGCATGGAAATTCAAATCCTAAAACTAAGGTCCAAATATTGTGGCGCTCTATCGATCGAAACTATGACTGCCCACAAAACAGAAAAACACGATCACCTTTATTTGCCCTTGCTATAGATCTGGCGGAAAGGGGTGGAGACGGCAACTGTAATTTTAGCCTCTTACATGACAGATTTTGACCAACCTATTTCTACGCCGTGTTAATTTTAGACTGCAGTTACACTTATAAAGGCCATCGATTAATGTCTAGCACCGGCGCTACATAAGTCTTTGGACTAAATTAGACTTTGACGTTGAAAGGACTGATGTCATGAATACTGTAATCGTAACAAAATAACAGACCGCCGATAGTGAAACAGATGATCGTACATTTTATGTAAGAGTGAATGAAAGATGGTGATGTTGTTTTCTTCAAGGGCACGTTACTAGGGGGCTTCGTAGGTGTTTCGCTTACCTTCTGGTTGACTATGGGATCTCTAACAGTGCGAAAAATACATCCTTCTCTGCCTCCTGTATCCGTGGAGCAATGTGCCTTTGGAAACGGAAACTCAACTATCTTCCACTCCTCACTGAACTACACCAACTACACGTCAGTGGAAGTCTTCGATGGAATCGACGCCATAGACAACTGGAACCAAACAACTGACGCTCCAAGTCACGTGGTGAGCATTTTCTAAGAAAATACATTACGTTACAATACATCTCAGTCTCTCAGAAACTAAACGCACTGTCATTGCCTGAGATATTATATAACACTGCATTTTAAATTCCAGCAAATACATAACGTTACATCAGACTACTTGAGTTTAAATGGTCCATTTTTTTCTTTCCTCAGAATCAACTTCGAGGTCTGGAGAATTTCTATGGAATGTCTTATTTGTTGTTTTCACCATTTGCTGTCGTCGTCACAGGAGTCGTCAGTATGATAGCATCCTTTATTATGAGTAAGTGTTATCCGATCTTATTCAAGGATTGATTCACATCCTTCAGTTTATGTAACATCACCTCAAGTGATCCAAATCTCCAGTTTCCTGAGTAACTCCAAGGCGATTAATTCCACCCCAGTCTAATAAGTATAATTTGATTGACTGTAATTTAATCTAAGATTCTAATAGCGATGTTTCCACGATATACCACGTAGGCAGCGGTTGTGCTTTCAAAGCGACAATTTCATTGACAGAAATTGCAACCTGATCTGATTTGAAATGACCTGAGCCTTTTATGGCGATGTTACCACAATGAACTACGTAGCAGACGATTGCCTATATAATTCGAAACAGGATTAACTCACGAAATCCAAATAAATTTCAGCGCAGATTTGTGTTTATTTGAGCTTTGCTTTTAAAACAGGGGACAGAGAACTGGAGGCGAAGGTGGATGAACGTCTTCTTCTGTGTTTCCACGGCTGCGGATGGGTGGACGAGAACAAAAACCAGGAACACCTAGATGATGAGAATACATCGCAACAGAAAGATAAAGTAGGGGCCACAAAAATGCAATCATCGTCTCTTTTAATAATTTTCTAATCAGCATCGTTATCATCATCAGTTTCTACGCCACAAAATATTCGGCCACTGATGTAAATCAATATCTCCATTTTCACCCACATGTCAAATTCCACGCTTTTCAGAAGTTTGTTTTATCTTACCCCGAACAGAGAAATTCTTTCAGTAGCGCGATGGTATCGACGCCAGAGAAGACATTTGGCTTTGTTACTTTCAGGGTGTGAAGCGACCAGAAGCTGAGTTTCTTAAGGACGTGCAAATGACGGATTCAAAGAAAACTAAAAATCGGTTTCACAATGAAATGAAAGACGACGCAGAGAAAGAAACGGAAAACGGTTTCACAACAGAAACGTCCTGTGTCTAGAACAAATGCCTATATTTAATAAATGCACCAATGAAATTAATGTCTGGTAGCAGCACACTAATAACGTGGCTAGAACGCATATAGGCATTTCAATACTAACCTTTGGCTAAGAGAATGCTACCGCTGTGGTTGAAGCCAGTTAAAATTTTTCGGTTATGTAAAGCAAGGAAACGTCAGAAATACAATGGGAGGTAAGGTATGGTAATCCATGGTAAGCTAAGTCAAGTCATAATCATGTATGATAAAGGTGCCATACCTTACCTGATCCTTACCCTGATTAGCCGTGCGAATCAGGGTGGGCCTGATGCTCACCCTGATAAGCCGTGCACCTTCAGGTAAGGAAAGGCGTACGGTTATAAAGCTGAGGATTAGGTCACCTAAGGAGCACAGCTTATCAAGCTGAGGATTAGGTCAGAGAAGGTGCACGACTTATCAGGGTGAGAATCAGGTAATGTATGCTGAGTATCAGGTAAGGGACGGTAAACGGCTACCGCAAAACGTCATGCCGCTTCTAATGCACTAGAGAAGAGTAGATGTGATTTCTTGCTATATTGCTAGATAAAATGTTAACTTCCCTAGCTGCATAAGTGGCATAAGTGAAAGATAAAGTAGACTTCCTTCCTATAGGGTATAAATCAGTCACTCTAGTGTCTGGCACGCTTTTAACAATGGAAATTATGAAGGAGATGTCTAAGCAGAACAAGCGTGTCTCTTTGTGTGGTTGACCAATTCGTCCTTTTCGTTTGGCCCGGTGTTTATCAGATGCTTGGTCAGTGCTTCCCGATATTCATCCATTCGATCGTTCATTCACTAATTCATTCTGTTCCAAATTTGTATAGAATGACTATAATTCAATACAAATCTGAACTCTACAACTCTAACGTAGCAGCGACATCATAATAAAAACAGAAAGGTTACGCATTCAAAAGGATATTAACAAAGTAATTAGTCTTTTGAACTACATCCTTTATTCACCCATCCATTCGTTCATTCATTCTTTAATTCAGAGCACATAAATATCGCCCCTTCAAGATGTCTAACCACCAACACTTCACAACTTACAAAAAACTTGTCTAGTATCCGCAGCTTCGAAGTCAAATGGCAAATGAAACTTCGTTCAACGAAAGAAAATAATTTTTTCCAAAGCGACTTTTTGGTTGATTGACATTTTGCGCTGTTAATCAATTCTTTTATTAGTTACGCATTTACTAAGCGTCACTATCTAATGACTGAGGATCACTCGAAAATCATCCGCGTACAATGCTGGAAATTGTCCTCATGGAAAATATTGTTTAACGTCCGATCTGATGTTTTCTTGGTTGGCAATTAAACAGTCACTTTAGACACCTTTAGAAAGGTTAATGCTTGCAGAGGTTGAAAGTAAAATCCTCGCTAGAACAAGGTGACATTTGCCATGATACAGAAAGTTGCTTATTTTGTATGTCCATTTGTTGTTAACATCACGGTAGTATGCACCATTAATTTTAACCCCAGATTCCACGAAGTGTATCGCTGTTCTGCCAAGCGCCGACACACCGACCGAAACCATATACTGTTTGCTGAATGTCGAGCGCGTGCGTAGCAATCGACTCGCAAGGATGTTTTTCTTCAGTGTTAATCCCCTGGACTACAAAATCTGGGGTGTGATGCAAGAAAAAGTTTACAAGACAAAGGTGCGCGATGTCGGAGAACTGCGTGAACGTATAACTCAGGCATGGGATGAATTTGATCAAGCTGTAATCGATTCAGCAATTAGTCAGTGGCGAGCGCGTCTTTGTGCGTGTGTTGAGGCCAAAGGAGGACATTTTGAACACACATTATAACTAAAAAATAATAGTTAGGGCCTATATGATTAAAATCCTTTAAACTGAAGTGCCACCACGTTTTATTAAAATATGTAAATTATTACAAAAATTATCGTAGTAATAAGAGATGTCTGGTTTTTTCCGTTCACAGTGTATATATATATATATATATATATATATATATATATATATATATATTTCATTAACATAGAAATAACATGTCATCTTCACGGAAGCCGTCTTTGCTAAATAAATATATATATAATATATAATATATATGAAATATATAAATATATAAATACATACAGCCAAGGTAACCATGCCTCAGATTGTCCATATCACGGCTTTGGGACGGCTGTATCTAGAACGTTGCTGTTTCCAGAACAAAGAGAAGTGCCAGCGCATATCATTCATCTAATATTAAATTGCAGTTTTCTTAATTTAATATCCGACATAGAGACGTTGACAAATTACCAATTTGTCAACGCCGACAAAGCGTAGCGACTTCTGATACCCGATAACAAACTGGTAATGTTTCCTAGCTGCACGTGAAAGAATAATGAGCAAATATCTGGGGGCTTCAAAGTTAAATGGCAGACAAAATAGTAGAATAATAGAAAAGGAGAGAGAGAGAGAGAGAGAGAGAGAGAGAGAGAGAGAGAGAGAGAGAGAGAGAGAGAGAGAGAGAGAGAGAGAGAGAGAGAGAGAGAGAGAGAGAGAGAGAGAGAGAGGAAGAGAGGTCACATACAGCCGGGCTATGCCCGGGAGCTGGCGAGAGGCGGGCTCCGCCCGTTTAAACGTATAGCCCAAAGTTACGCGACGGGACATTCAAAATTATCGTATCGCATTTGAAGATTTGCTTAGCGCCGCTCACAGCTGAGGCCACTCAGCAGCGCTCCCAGTGCGAAGGCCCCGAGAGAAGAAAAAGGTTTAAAGCACGGATTCCTCCGCTACGTCCACCAACCGTTCTGTCACTGTCCGTCATATCGCAATTTCGCTGCTCCACGTTTGGAATAAAAGCAGGTGACGAAACCGATCACGGACCCTACTTCTGGTACCAGTTTTGTCGCGGAACTGACTGGGCTGTGATTTCCTCTGTGTCGTCCCAGGCCCTTGGGTGCCGAGGGTTCAAAATCTGTATCAGGAGAAACCAACCTTTCCGGCCCAGAAATGCAGTAGTTTGCTGATTCTGGCTTCCGGAGAATAGCAGGAGGATTATTGATCAATACGTCACACCTAGAACAGTTCTTTTATTTCAACAGCAAGCCAATCACAATTCGTTCAGTCACTACACGAGAATCTCATTAATTGCAGCTTCTCTACAAAAGTTCAACTAGAAACCCGCAGACGCCCGATCGAATATTGTCTGTATTCACACTTTTTCTCTCTCGTCTCCATCGTTCGACAGTTCTGCTTTCGATCTTTCGACCCTGTCTGTCTTCTTTCGCTCTTCACTCTCTTAGTTGTATACCACCTTATGGCTCACAAAAGAGCATCTGCTAGATCAATATCATGGTTGACTTTCTTACAAAGCCACCGTATCTCTTACCATAGTGACCCCCAAGCGGTGCACGACAAATAGTTATCGACGGTGGTAATCTTCAAGAGCCACCGCATACTTTAACATGGTCTCTCCATAGGTACCTTTCTCAAAACGTCACCCTTTCTCTTAACGTAGTGTGTTGACTTCGAAAAGTCACCCTATCGATAATAATGCACTCAATTACCCCGTGAACACCAATTTAAGTGCAGTAGCGAACATTTCGCCACAATATGTAAAATATAAAAACGGTCACTTTTTCTTGCAACAGTTCTGTCGTGTGCATCTATCCAGGCAATTCCTACGGCTTACAGGGCAGCGGTCTTGAGCGTTGCCGTTTTCAGAGCACATAGAAACGTTAGCACGAATCATTACCATTTTCGATTAAGATCTTAATATCAAGCATAATGAGATGCATTGCCAATTTACGATGACAACTACGCGTCATCTGCGACAGGCGACAGGAGACTAGCGAGTTAGCAGTGCAAGAATAAAATGCTAATATTTGCAGCTTCGAAGTCAGATAAAGCGTACAACAAGGAGAGAAATTTATTTAGCAAAGACGACTTCCGGGAAGATGACATGTTATTGCTATGATAATGAAATTTGCAAACACGTCAATGTCTCAAGCATGGCACAATTTGCACAGTTGTGATCAATTCGTGAAGCGATTAAGCCAACATTATTTTATTGATTATTATTGGTCACCTTCCTAAGCATGCTTCTGTCTCTGCCTATATGCGGATGTCCTTCACTGGCTCCCTGCTTCTCAGCGCATCTCCTTTCGGGTTTCTGCACTTGTCTGGCGGTGCCTTCTAGGGTGTGCTCCATCCTCCCTGTCTGATCTTTGTCGGCCTGTCTCTGAACTTCCAGCTCGTCGATCTCTCCGCTCTTCGGCAAGGTGCTAGACGTCATTAAGAACTGAATATTACATCAGTGTGTATTGATAACACGTTGTTGACACGGTTGACTGAGTTATACACAAGAGCGTTGTCAAGCGATCGATCTGACCTAGGACTGGTGAGATAAGTCGGTGAGGTGAAATTAGTTAAGTTGCGAGGCGCTGCTAATAACTGGACAGTGTTTATATGTATTACAACTTTGGGCGTTGTTAGAGTTTATGGACGCAACTTATTCGGTGTACTAGTCCTCATGTGAGCGAACATTTTTAACATTTGTATGTAAACCACGATCTGTGTATGTAGTGTTAGCTTGATGACAAAGCCGCTGTCTGTGCAAACGAGACTTAACGTAACGTACTGTAACAAAATCTTTACGAATATATTCTGTGTAACCAATGAACAATCAACGAATCTCTCAGAAAGGATTATTCTAAGAATACAAGTTATTATTATAATTAAACCATTGTACGCCCAGAAGGTCGCGTAGAAATGCAAATCTGTGATCCGGTTAATATCCTACAGGTGAGATGCGGTTAGATATCCAGGTGTTAGAAAGACATTGGGAATTAATGAGTTTTAGGACGTTTGTTAAAAGCAGAAAAGAATTCGTTCATTGGAGAAAGGTTAGTAGTCGGTTTCATTCCATAATGCTCGACTGTTGTGGTTAGCGTGCTTGACTGTCAATCGAGAGGTCGAGGGTTCAAATCCCCGCCAGAGCAGAAGTTTAGTTCGAGATTTCTGCTCCATCAGCACTCCTATCCAACTGAGCTATAACGAGCACACTGACTGTACACTGACGATGGGAAGATGAGATATCGAGGATGAGGACTGGCCACTCGCCCTCATATACGGAGGTCAAGAAAATGAAGTCGGTAAACACCTCATACCCTGGGCTGCCTCAGGGCTAGCTTATGGAACTGCGGTTCTTTATTCTAAAGGGGCAGCGGATTGATATGCACAATTGCCTATTACAGAAAATCCATCCATACTTCTCAGACAACAGTTTACCGTTTCAATAAACAACCAATACAGATTCTTGACAAATTCAAGTAACGTGGAATTTGATCAACTCCTAATGCCTTAGCATTTCTGGGTGAAATCTTGGGTACCTTTACAATAGTATTCTTGTTTGGCTTTATGAATGGCGCC
Source organism: Allolobophora icterica (assembly GCA_963556255.1). Classification (NCBI taxonomy): domain Eukaryota; kingdom Metazoa; phylum Annelida; class Clitellata; order Crassiclitellata; family Lumbricidae; genus Allolobophora; species Allolobophora icterica. Next base: position 8,577,702 of record OY744615.1, on the reverse strand, counting down.
TTCTCATTCTCTTTGACGTTGTAGCTGATTCACTGGTTCACTGTCTTCATAACCTGCGTCTTTCTCGTTCCAGCCTATTTCCAATTCTGTAGTGATGATGGATTGAACTTGAGCATCTTTCTATTCTTTGATTTCGCACAGCGGTTCGTTACGTCTCTTCTAACACAGATTACATGTCTTGTGAAACATTTTAAAGCCTTGCTATGTTGTGCTACGCTACATTCTATCTTACTGGCTTTTATTTTTATTTTCCCGTCTTATAATGATTGAAAAAAATAATATTCGAACATATTCCAGACAACAGAAATTAAACATTTATTAACAATGAAGTCAAATCGAATGTCCATTAAAGAAGGTGAGCAAAAGAGTTTAAAAGGCATCATCAAGCTCTGAATATTCTTTAATGTTTGTAAAATTATCTTTAACTTCGAATTTTATATATTGGATTTATTCGGAACCTCCCATTATGCAAAAACGAGAACTTTGCTTTTTACCGTAAAGCTATATGCATGGGCCATTCTTAGCATTCTACAAAGCCTTACCTTGTCGCATCTGCCCTCACATTGCAACCTGTGAAACGCCTTGCTTTGCAGATAATAATTGCACATGAATCGAAGCAATGGAGTCGCACTTGAAGTGGGCGGACTACCTGATTCTCGTCGGATTCCTCGTCATCTCTCTTGTCATCGGAATCTACCATTCGCTGACAGGAGGTCGACAGAAGACGATCGAGGAATTCATCATGGGTAATCGACGACTCAGAGTCATTCCGACAGCCATATCCTTGTTTGTGTCCTTCCAGTCGCCCATCTTGTTGCTTGGTTATACGGCCGAGATGTACAGCTACGGAGTCCAGTACGCTATCTTCGCCATAATATCTACAACACTGGCTATGGTTGTTGTCGAACGCACCATTGTTCCGTGGCTCTATCCACTGAAGTTGGTTAGCATCTACGATGTAAGTTTACTCTCCAATCTCTTTTGTCATTGCAATGTAGTGTGATGCGAACATTTTGATACAGCATCGTAGCCAGCCAGTTAGTTCTAGAATACTTTGTGATGTCGGACTGTACAGGTACAGGCACTAGATTGTCGTAGATAATTCTAGATATAAATCTACTATTGACATGTAACAGAGAGAATCAAGCGTAGAAGCCAGTCAGGCGCCCCTCCCAACATGTATTCAAGTCTATCATCGTCATAATCAGCAGCAGCAGTATCAGCATCATAATAGCAGCATGGTAACTGGTCAATTTGGCGCAAGAGAATTCGGCGCAGGACAATTTGGCGCAAGACAATTCGGCGAAAGACAGTTCGGCGCCGTAAATGCGGCGCAAGATAGGCCTATCTCGGCGCAGTTTTATTTGTATGTGTCCATCGCTGTATCAGTCTATATTGCAATATATGAGGCAAAATACTGGAGTTACTAATCAATTTGAGGACTGAACATTTCTAATTTTTGAAACACAATCATTGTCAATTTTTATAGAATACAAGTCTTAGCGTTTTGATAACTGCTTATTAAAACGCATTCGCATTTACAACATTGCCTTCATTGTGCGCAATAGAAATATAACTAGAAATGGGAGTGGGGTTAGCAATGAAGAAGCTACAAACTAAAGTCAACATAGAATAGAAACAGAGGCGTAAACAAAGGGCGCCGAATTCTCTTGCGCCAAATTGTCCTGCGCCGAATTATCATAGCACCAGCAGCATAGTCAGTGTCATCATCAACATTATGATCATCGTAATCATCGCCGTCATCGTCATCATAAGCATCGTCATCAACATCATCGTCATCATTGTCATCACCATCGCAACGTTTACTTGATATTTCGATCAATCTTTTCACACTGGTTGTCCTATGGTTAATATACAGTATAGAGTTAGGTTACTTCAAGCAACTGAAATTAGGTCATTTTAAATTCAAGGATCAACGGAGGTGCGTTAATACTAGCAGTTGTAATTGTAACTGTGAATTGTAACGGAACATATAGGCAGACACATAGCCTCTTGTTATAAGCACTGTCATCACAGCACGCCCGTCTTTCATAAATTACGACAGTGTATTTACACAACTGACAATGAACGATGAAGTCTAACCGTCTCTCGTGGTTGAACAATCCCATGTACACCTCGGCTTTGAAATAGAGGTGAGGAGGGTAAGCAGTTAAGAGCGCACTACCTTTTGACGAGAGCACTCTTTCACGATTGATTATTGCAATTGCCTACATACTGTATGTTCTGTATGTGTCTTAGTACTTGGAAAAGCGATATTTGTCGAAGAGCATCAGGATATTTGGAGCTTCGCTGTCAATTGTAAATAGTGTAAGTCACAACTTCTGTTCAAACGTCACTGACTTAAACCTACATTTATAATCAGTGAGAGTTCAAAAGTTAAGTGTAGGGTGCCATTTTCTGGTGGAAGGGATACTTTCCCTGTCAATTCTTTGACTGTACCTGCACTGGACTGTGGTCTGACATGCCAATGCAAGGAACTGGTTTCGCTAACAGTGCGTGTTCTTCATCGTCAGAAGAAGTTTTCGTTCAAAAGTCTTAGTAAAAATGTCGTCAAAAGAAAATCAACTTCTGACCCTAGGAATTGTCAGCTATACGAACCCCCAATTGATATCTTTGGTAAAGTAAGGAAAGGCAAGATGATGAAAGACAACGCAAAGAAAGGAAAGTTCAGGTAATTAAATGATGTAAAGTTATTGAAGCTTAAGTAAAACTAACGAGGGAAGGCAAAGTATGGTGAGGTAAGATTCGATTAGGTAAAGTCAGGAAAGATGCCATAACGTAGCGTAAGGTAAGATTAAGGCAATGGGGTTTAAAATAATTCATGACATGTCACAGAAAAGCGAGGTGAGGTATCGTGAGAAAAATCATAGATAATGTAGGCCTTCAAGGTTAGACAGTTTTGGGTAGGGAAAATAAGGTAGGGTAAAATACTCACGTATCGGCGATGCAAGGCAACATATAATTACGATGACGAAATTATGATGACGACGACAACAAGACGAAATGGACGACAACGACGATAATGATGATAATGTTAAAGTTTCAAAATCTGTCGGGCGAATTGCACATAATAACAGCTATAGCAGCAAGAACCGTACGACCGTTCAATTAGCCTTACATGGCTTTGCAAAAAAGTTAGATATGAAAAACCAAGATTCGAATCCTAGACGCAGAGACGAAAGACAAGCATATTAAACACCTGCGAAATAGGTAGCGCCATAAGAGTATCCAGGTCAGCATAGAAAAAGTTTTCATAGCTGCTTCCTAGACCCTTGAAGATACAATACAATACAAGACAAATGTAATTTGATTATGCCTCCTTACAAAGTTCAGAAGTGCACATTGAAGCCAGGCAACCAATAAGAGTCATAGGCAGATTGGAAGAGGTAAGTTTTCGGTTTAGAGCGAAAGACAGTCTCGCTAAGAGAGTTCCAGATGGAAGGACCGGCAACTGTGAATAAATGCCTGCCAAAGACAAGAAATAATGTAACAACATACTCTTCAGCGTATGCTGATTGAAGAGAGGAGCGACCTTTGACAGAGTTGCAAGGTGCGACCATGGAAGATAAGTAGGATGGCAAATGATGTGCACGTGATGTACACGCTTTAGCCGAAATAATCCAATAGTCATGGTGTGCAGAACATGCCATAATCCAGGTTAGTAGAACATATTCTTGTATACTATATCGCCCACGATCGCTAGAAGAGATGGGTCTAACTTTTAGTAAAAGACGACTAGAAGCCTGATTATGGATTTGATTGATAAAAGATGAACACTGTACTGTGTTATGGTCTTTGTTCTTAGGTTCTCTTTATGGGAGTGGTGATGTATGCACCATCAACGGCTCTGCAGTCCGGTATCTGTGAACAACACTAATACCATTTTCGTCTTTTTTCAGTCTTTTTCATGCCACCAAATCACCATTACATTACCTCCATCCTCAATATACATTATATAAGATGCCACAATTTGATCAACATTATTACCACCACCATCAAAGAAAATGAAGTAAAGTAAAACAGATGATTATAAAATCAAATCAAATAAAGAAAAAATGATTGGTGTTTATTCTTTCTCAGCCACTGGTTTGCCTCTTTCCGTTTCAATACCAGTCATGGCGGCTGTATCGGTGACATATACAGCTCTCGTTAGTAAATCAAATCAATAAAAATCAATTAAATCGTCATATAAATCAAACCAATCAACCAACTATTCAAAGTAAGAAGGCATCAAACATATCGATCGTTTCAAGCCATTCAATCTTGTCAAAGCCATTCAATCCATTATTGCATTGTATTGTATTTGGGTATTTTATCTCTTGCGGTATGGACCATTCAGAGGCGCTCCCCGTGCTAAAGACCCCGACAAAAGAAGCAGGATTTAAGATGAAAAAAGGAAGTTGAAGCGCTACCAGACAGACTAGTGGTCGACCAGGAGGAGAAAGTCGGTTCCAGTTCCATTGAATAAAACAATCAAAAGACCTTAATCACTTAACTCAAGAGTTGAGATTTTGAAAGAAAAAATAGAAAGTTAGACATTATCGGTTGTGATCCAAGCATATTGTAGCACGCAAACATGAAAAAAGCTGTTGTTAATAATTGTCATTGATGTCTGCATATTCTTTATAACCGTAGGGTGGAATGCGAGCTGTGATATGGTCGGACGTATTTCAGTTCGTGGTCATGATTGGTGGAATGGTTGCAATCTTCGTCAAGGTATCTTGTAAACTATGCACTGACGAAACCAATGATGTAGTTAACGACCTAAGTTTTTCTGATCGCATGTTCAAGTAAAAAATAATAGACCTATTGGTGGTGGAGTTGTATATTAGACAACATACGTCAATCATAGTTCGACCAGTATTTAATAATAATAATAATCTTCGTTTAATATCTTCAAACTGACAATAACGCAGTATGATTACAAATCAGTATGAACGGATGATCACAAGTTATTACATAAGTCGAATTTAACTGTACACAGCAGCCATGCAAGGCGCCCATCACGTCCTACATCTCATTTTAACAACGCGCCATCTCGCGAATGAAAGGCTGAGTGGACCTAAATTTGGAGAGGTTGCGGGAAGCGATCCCGCTACCTCTTGCTCTTCACGCCTGTAATGTTACCACTACTCTATGGACCCCCATAGAAAAAAACTTAAGTCAGCCCTGACAATATGTTTGAAGAAGTAACTAAACATAAATGGTCAAACCTACATGATTGGGGTATTTACCGGCACCCAGGTCTTGAAGAGTTTACCATGTATACTGATGGGTGATATAAACATTAATTTAAAGTCCTACAATTCTAATGCAGAAACGACATAATAATCTAGATATGCTATCGCTCCAAAAGGTTTCTGGAGGTCATACTTATGCCTACAAGAATAGCGGAAACTTCAGCTACTTTCAGTCATCATATTTACTTTTACTCTGGAACTCTGACATCTCCAAAAATAAATAGTGCAAATTTCTTTCTGGAAATTACTGGTCACTTGCTTAATTCTCTGGAATGTTTAAAAGAGATTTGAGCCAACCAAAGTACAGGCCAATTAAAACATTATTTAACCCTATAAATAAAGCAACGTTTTGTGATATGTTGACAAACATTGCTTGGTATAGTCTAATTATAAGTCACCCAGCAGTGGATATAGCTTAGGAAATATTTGAAAAAGAAATTAAAGATGTTTTGATTTTGTTTTTTCCATTGCTCAGTGTTACTAGAAGGCAGTTATGGACTAGTTGTGGGTTTAAAATTGTAAGTGGACGTAAAACCCGATTATACCGGGCTTAGATACCGTAAAACAAAAAAACAACAAGTGATATAAACAGAAACTATTTTAAAACAATTACTAAGGCAGCGATTGCTTTATATTACCGTGAGTTTTTCCAAACCAATGCTGGCAATACAAAGATGTTATCGTCTCAAATAAGTTCACTCTGCAGTTGGAATATGTATAAATGTAGACTAGGCCTAACTCAACTTAGTCTAAGTAACAGAGGTGATGGAATTAGTTATTTATTTCTTTATTCATTTATTACGAACCTTTTAACACCTGCAAAGTCAAATAAAAATGTGACTATGAGGCGCAGTTAGTCAGTTGCCAGATTAAGACAGTTTGTTATCCAGATGTTTGACAGCCACTGAGAGGTAGTGAATTTTGAGGCGTGTTTTGAAAGAAGAAACGGTCAAGCAACGGATAAGCATTGGTAGTCGATTCTATTCCTTGGGGCTGCAACACGAAGTCTATGACAGTGCTATATATAGGATCAACCAAAAGACCCGTTATAACCGAAGACCGCAGACTGCGTGGCGGGATGTAAGGATAGAGTAGTGGTTGGAAGTAGGTAGGAGTGCACATTGTGAGGGTTTTATAGGTCAAAGAGGCCAGTTTGAATCTAATTCTGAATTCCACAGGAAGCCAATGCAGATGATGCAGCAGAGTTATTGAGTTTGAACAGGAATACGCGGTGCTTCAGGCACGTAGCACCACATGAGCCACATATGCGTTGAATCCTGTTGACTTAAAGATCTGACATGCCTGTAAACACAGAGTTGGCATAATCGAGACGAAATCAGGCAAGAAAATAGGCTATGGTCTGTACCATGTCTTTGGTAAGGAAGACAAACTGTAGGAATGACTACTTCTGTAATATTGGACATGAACGATCTTCAAATTGGGCGTACTTAACACAATTTTCAACATTTAAGGATAGTTCCCTTATGAATAGTAATTACTATGACGAGATAAATAGAGAGGAGTCATTAAATCTCATGAGAGATCTAAATCTTCAAAAGTCGCCTGGTCATGACAAATTATTATTATCTCCATTATTATCTCATTATCTCATTATCTCATTATCTCCATTGTTAGTTAAAGAGAATGTTGAAGGTATTGGCCACCCTTTACAAATAACATGTAGCCTAATCTATCTATAAATTCGGGTAAAGTACAAACTAGTATGAATGTTGTAAAAGCAGTCCCTTTACACCAGGGCTGTAGATGAGGGTATACAGCGTGTACTCACCTTTAGAGACCGTATAGTATACTTACCTCACGAAATAGTTGTACTCAAATCTAATTTGTTTCGGAAAACTAACCGGTAGCGTATACTCACATCTAAGTTGTTTCGGAAAACGAACCAGTAGTGTGTAGGCCTACTCGCCTCTAATTTTACCACTACAGCCAGGCTTTACGCATAAATGGAGACCGAAGTACTATGTCAAACTATAGGCTAATTTCTCTTTTACCAGTGTTTAGTAAATTACTTGAAAAACTTGTTTATAATCTGGTTACGAACTTTCTTTAAATATAAATACTAATTTTGATTCAGGAAAGGTCACTCTATCAAATTACTATTGACGAATGTAATTTGTTCCATAAATATGGCATTATATAACAACTAAAATGTTATTGGTATCTTTTGCGATTTGCAACTAACATCTGAAATTGCAAATCATGAAATATACCTATGAAAATTGGATAGCAATATTAGAGATGAGTGGTTTCCATTAACTGATTAAAAACATTTTGCAACTATTAATGATGTTAACTCTTGTAAAAACGTAGTAAATTGCGGGAAGCCCCAGTGATCACTTTTGGGCCCTCTATTGTTTCTTCTGTAGGCCCTATATGTAAATGGTTTGCTCAACCCTTTTCGAGGTGCAAATATAAGATTGTTTACAAATGACACAGATATCTTCTTCCATGAAAATCATCTTGATATTTTAGTCTAAATCAACTAAATCTGCTTTATACCCTTTAAACATTTGTATAAATACCATTCTGCGTACGCTGCTAAATATTCCTCTTACTACACCTGTGGTTACTTTGCATCAAATTTATGAAATTAACGGAATTATTTAAATTTCAAACTTTATGTGTTATTCATAAATGTATGTATAAAATGCACAACACCGTTATTTTTCAAGATAATTTTAAACATAATTCTGATGTTCACTTTTATGGCACTAGGAATAGCAATAACACTTTCATTACAAACTTTTTTCCACAAGAGGACTGAAAACGCCACGTTACCGTGGAGCAGATTGGTGGCATGACTTACCTTTTAAAATTAGAAGTATAACATCGTATGGAACATTCAAACCTCTGTTAAAGTTATTAGTATATTGTGCAATTAACTCATTGAAGCTAAAGTTTTACAAAATTTATTTTGTTTCTTTACTTAAATGATCCATAGCCCCATATAGTCTTCAATTTGTCTTTATCCCATGTTGTAAGGTGATTGTGAATGCTCTATCTTGTTATTTGTCTTACCACAGGCTTGTGTTCTTATTGGCCGCCGGCGCGATGGGTCCTGCGTGACTGCACCGGCAGCTTGTCACTAAATTTGTAAATTTGTGTAGTAATGTTCATATACTTTCGTGAATGCGGCAAATAAAAATTATTTAAAATTACTTACTAGCTTGCAGTACAAAATACGATTGTGAGGATGGAGAATTTTAAGTAACTTTGGTTTCTGTTTTTTTCAAAGGGATTAAATCTCGTGGGAGGAATTACAAACGTCTTCAGACTGGCTGGGGCAGAAGGTCGACTCGTCTTGGCTAAGTAATCATCACCATTATTGCTAAATCATCATGATCACCATCATCGCTGTCGCAATCGTGACAATTTTTTCCTCTTTCCAATATCATCACCATCATAGTATTCTGCTAGATAGCATTCACTTAACGAATATTATAATGGTTTCTATATTGTGTTGAGCAGTGTTAGCTTAGACCCACGAGAGCGCCACACTGTCTGGTCTATTCTGGTGGGATTCGGAATCACTATGACCATTGGTTACGGTCTGTCACAACCAGGCGTTCAGAGATACTCCGCCGTCGACAAACTATCCAAAGCAAGGAAGTAAGTCGATAACGAGGCCTCTTTTTCTTTCAGCTTGTCACTGTATTACCTCATCTTTGTTTGTCACTTAAGGGAATTTCAATTGTAATTGGACAGACAAGGCTTCAAGGCAAACTCATCAGAGGCGCTCTCGGTCCGATGGTGATGATTATGATAAAAATATTAAAATTGATATTTGTTTATTAATTCAAACCGACAATTACACAGTAATATTACATGATATAGGAGTCGAATTTAACTGTATGGCAGCCTGCAAGGCACCCACCTATCCTACTGCTCATTTAACCTTCGCTACCTATGCAATAGAAGACTGAATCTACATTGTGGGGCTAGCGGGTATCGACCCGAGTGCTTCTGATCGTCGTGCCAGCTTGTTACCATTCAACCATGTCCCCGCCCCATTGTCGCAGAACTAGTGAAAAATAGTGTGGTCTTAGATGTTTGCGGAAAAGAAAAGGAGACACAGAGAGAGAGAGAGAGAGAGAGAGAGAGAGAGAGAGAGAGAGAGAGAGAGAGAGAGAGAGAGAGAGAGAGAGAGAGAGAGAGAGAGAGAGAGAGAGAGAGAGAAGCTGCAGTCTTAGCCCAGCATGTAGGGAGTTTTACGGGACAGAGTTACCAACTGCGAAGCTGCGGCCCTGTGCAGGCTAACTGCGGGTCTCGGGAACAACAAGGTCTGCGTGTGTCGCCGATTGCATAGGACTGCGGCCAAGGACATTGGACATTAGGACGTAGAATTCCTTTTTGGAAGACCGGGGTGCAGCTGGCAAGACAGTCCCGCATAAAAATCCAAGGTCTTGAATAGAATGCTCTCTCGAATTGGAAGCCAATAGATGTTCTTCTGCACGAATGAGGAGATATGGCGATAACTTGGGAATGCCACCAATCAAAGGAACGGTTGGCCTATCATTGACTGACTGTAACTGGGATTTGGTAGATCAGGATAACTGGGTTTTCCACAATTTTTAACTTATAGATAAAAATGTATTTATCCTGATTTTGAAGCTTCATCATTAGCAGCAGCATTAGCACCACAAACATAAAAAAATACAGAAAAATGATTTTCATCCTTCTCTCCTCATCCTCGAGAGATCAATGCATGCGCGCACAGAAATACATACGTACATACGTACAAACTTACATACATGTAGGCCTACAATTAACTGCACACTAACAAGAACAACACACACGTATACACACATATAATATATAGGCCCTACTTACGTAGTTTACAACGTCCTTCGTCTCCTTTGCAGAACGGTTCTATTAAACATTCCTCCCTTGATCATAACGAACGCGATGGCCGCCATAATTGGACTAATCGTCTTGGCTTACTACTCGAGCATCAAATGCGATCCTTTGGCCAACAAAGACATCGCAAATCATAACCAGGTCAGACAAATACGTTGAAATAGTAACAAGAATATAAATGGTACATTTCGTTTTTTGAACGGCATACATTTATAACACATTATTAATAACAACCAAACGTTTTAAAGCTGTCTTTAATAGCAGTCATTGAGATCAGTAAGTCATGCATGCAGCGACTTTATTAGGTACTGAAAGCGCCCTGTGTTAAATGTCTTGATACATATTGGGAGGGGGCGTAGAATAATGGATAACACACTGGCGTGAAGAGCTGAAGGTACCAAGATCGAACCCCGTAGACACCCGTTAATTTAAGGTTAATTCTGCCTTCCACTCGCTAGGCGGCGGCGGTGGTTAAATGAATAGTGACCCGTGATTTGGCGCCGTATGTTGGCTGCCGCATAAGCAGTTATATTCGACTCCTGTAAAACTGTTATCATGTGCTTCTACTGTATACATGTATGTAAGGCGCACTGCGTGGCTGCCGTTTCTACTATATGTATGTTCACTGTACAGCGCAGTGCGTTTGCAGGCGCTTAATTAAAGAAAAGATTATTATTATTATTATTATTATTATTATTATTTTTATTATTATTATTATTATTATTATTATTATTATTATTATTATTATTATTATTATTATTATTATTATTATTCTTTATTCTTTATTTATTCTTTTATTCCAGATATTTCTATAACGCCTCTCGAAGTCAACTACTACTCAGAGGCGCTCCCGACTACAGCATTTGATACTGTGCCGGAATTTTCACGCCGAAGCGCCACGAGCAATTGCGAGTGAAGGACTTGCCCAAGGTCCGTACGCAGCGGCTAGAGTGGGATTCGAACCTGCAACCCTCCGGTCACAAGGCGCCGAACTTACTACTGAGCCACCACGCCCCACAATAATAATAATAATAATAATAATAATAATAATAATAATAATAATAATAATAATAATAATAATAATAATAATTATTATTATTATTATTATTATTATTATTATTATTATATCCAGCGGAGTCGCCAGACCTTCAGGGTTGGAGTCAAAAGGCGAATCGGGAAAGTCCCAAGAAGCTGGAGACTTTTTGCATTAATAGCCGATATTTTTGTGTTAAAATTCAACAAGTTCTGAATAACAGAAATTCCCAGTTTTGTGGGAACAGCATTCGTTTCGTTCATTAACGCAGCAAAATCATATATGCTGTCCGACGATTTCAATAATCTCATTTTTGCGAAGTTGGCAGTTGCTCCTAAGTAGCATTAGCAAAAGCATCGTTCAGTCCGACGATTTAAATAATCTCATTTTTGCGAAGTTGGCAACAAGTAGGCCCCTAAGTAGCATTAGCAACAGCCTCGTTCAGATGGTCAGACAGCATTTTGTTGCCATTGTCAAGCTTTTTGTCATCTGTCTCTTAGGCTGTGTCCCGGCTTATCTGTGTGAGCTCTACCGCCCGGTCTCTGATTCAGTTGGCCGGCGTGCCCTTCGATCTTCTTCTGGGTGTACCTTTAGTCCCTCGGGCTCGCTCTATAATTAGACAACGCCGGGCTTTGTCTATTGCTGGACCCTGCATTTGGAATGGAGGGTCCAGCTTCCGTTAGAGACTCGCCTACTACTTCGGGTTAACAGGTCTGCTTTTTACAAGCTGCTCAAGTCTAATCTCTAATGCCGTGCCTGGGCTGAGAGCGCTTCTGAGTAGGTTATAGAAGGTGCGCTTTATTAAATTTCCGAATAAATGAATGAATTTCGTGTAAATACTTCTTGTGGTTGAATTGGACCATGTTTCATGTAATGTTTCAACAGCTCGGGGTTGTTTGGGACTCCGGAATTCAATGGTAGTGATCCATGATACAAGCTCCAAAATTGGGAGCCTGTATCATGGATCAGTACCATTGAATTCCGAACATTCGCAGTGTCATAGCAACAAAGTCAACAAGTGTAGGGCCTAATATAATTCTTTATGAGTTGAAGAAGGCAATAATTTACTCTTCGAGCGTCTGCGACCGATCACGTTATAAAGAATATGAACGCCCCAGACTCAGATACAATAGAATCGTGCCCAAAAGTTGAAGCTGGTAATATTTACTCTTAGAGCATCTATCTCCTCCCCGAACAGGGGAGGGAGATAGTTGAATGGTAACACTCTTGCTCGAAGAATATAATATTTTGAAAGACGCGGTTTGATACCCGAAAGCTCCATGTAGATCGATTCAGCCATCCACTCCCTATGGGTCAGCTGTAACAATATTAACAAATTGACCATATGCTTGTCTGATCTGTACAGTTACTGCCATATTTTGTTGTAAAAATTTTCGTCGATTCACCTGGATTTGCGGGACTGTTCCTGGCCACACTTTATGGAGGAGCGTTGAGGTAATGACCCCGATTAAATAATTAAATAAGTTATCATCTAAATCAAATTAATCAAAGCGTGATAAAGGTTTACCATCCTGAAATAAGAACCATTGCTTCAAGCATCATTGCTTTAAAATTATTTCTTTACAACATTGGACAATCTGTCCTTGAAACAACGACAGCGCCATTCAGTATAATTGAGCGAGCGTAGGAATAAATGAACAAAGAATGCTTCATAAAGCAAATGCATGCGGTAAGTATCGATACGAACAGAGGAGGGAGATAGTTGCTCTGGCACTCGACACATCCCTGGTCAGATTTCAGTATGTAATACATCGCCTTATTTTAGATAGCAAAATTGCCTCACATCACGCTTCTTTTTCCTCCTATTCCTTCCATTTTCTTCCTATTTAATCTTGCCTTTCATCGCCTTGGTTTATAATGTTGCTGTTGCTTGCTGTTTGTGTGCATCGTCAAGTACTTTGTCGTCGGTGCTTAGCGGCTCGGCCGCAAACACTTGGGAGGACATTCTCAATTGGAAACTAAACCACCTGCCTGAGACAAGGAAGGCTTTCATTAACAGACTCTTAGGTAACTATTTGGTACTTAAACCACTGTCCTCGGAAATTTTTCTCGTATATTCAGTACTTTCTCTTATGGCATATTCTGTACATTACTTTAGTAACTTAAACGTTGTTCTTCAGTTCGAGCTGATCATTTTATTTTTTAAAGCTGAGGCTTATTAGAAGGACAAAAGAGGCTTAATAAATAGGACAATGCATCGCCTTGAAAAGCAGGTTTACAAATTTATAAGGTGCAGATGCTGACGTATTGTTCTAAGATTTGAGCTCTCCTTACATTTTCCAAAACGGATCACAGTAATTGCTTACAACTATTTTTCCTTCTACAACTGCATTCTTCTAAACAAATTCTCATTTTCTAACTGTTACCACAACTGCTGTGGCAAGTGTACATACCCAGAAGTGTCCGCTGAAACCTATTAGGAAACTAGGAGTCCACTTCATTCTGTGGTCTATAGGTCTCATTCACAGGACAACACACCTGGCATACGAAGCTTTGATCTGTTCGCGTCATGTTCTCTTAATTCAAAGCACAGACTGCATCATTACAATTTTTATTTTCTAGTGTTCTTGAATTCCAGTTGTGTTGTTTGGAGCCTTAGCCACTGTGGTCGCTTTCCTCTCGGCTTTTGTTCCAGGTCCAATCATACAGGTAGGCCTGTCATCTATAATAATTTTTCAGGTTGCTCGTATAATAACTCAGATTTTCTTTCGAATTGTAGCAATAATAAGTGATATTTTGTGTGGGAAGCTCATTTGGTTTTATTTTATTTGCAATAGTCGAGAGCGGCATTGAGGACAGTTATGAAGCCCCTGCGCATCATCTGATCAAACTCGATAAGAAGCACTTGATCCCAGCATGGAAAGCATCGCAGAGTTTCAAGAACAGAAGATGAGCTGAGGGAGCTCCTGGAAAATTATTGTGCAATGTGTAGTAAAGGTGGTCAGACGGGAGTGTCAGAGAAAGTGTTGTGAGCAGCGTATCGTCATAAATGCCTCAAGAACTTCTCCTACAGGGGGAGAGGAATCGGGGAAAAGCGTCATCCGCAGGTGTGACAGTAAAAGAATAGACTCCATATTATAATGTTATTATAAATAATTGGACTTTTCGAATAGTAATATAATTAATTTTATGATTATTATTAGTTGTTGCTGTTGTGGCAATACTGCTACTACCACTACCACAACAACTACTATTACTACTACCACAACCACTACTATCACTACTACCACTACTATCAACGAAAGTACTTATTAATCAACTGTCTACATGTATTTTGTAAAATGTGAGCGTTTGACTTGCATTATTAAAAGTTAACTTACTTGCCACTACCTACTTATATCTCGGCAGGTGATGATAGCCTTTGGTAGTTCCATCAACGGTCCATTGAAGGCGCTATTCATCCTCGGCGCAGTCTCTAAACACGCCAACTGGAAGGTTAATATATATATTTAGGACCCATCAACTTTTGATGATTCTGCGTAATTGGACTAGACTGGACTTTATAAATTTAGGAACGTCTTGACTGCGGAAGTCATGATGATGACAGTGACGATGATAACCACGATTATCATTTAATATTTTGCTATTTTCAATCCAAATTATAATTTGTTGTTTGTTTCATCAATCAATCAATCAAATCCTTTATTGAAGCAGTTTGAAAACAATGCATTATAACATAGCAATATCAACATTTACAACAAAAGGAGACCCAGAAGGGATAAAAAAAATCCCGCTATGTAGGGCTACCTAAGGTTCAATACTATCACAATAAATGTCATTATAAAAGTCTTTCAATCAATATTCTAATCAATTGCTTCGATCAAGAAAAAAGAAGTGAACAAGGTAAATCTAAATTAAAACTTAATTAAATGGTATATGTGGAATCCAAAACAAAATTGGTGCAATTGCAGCAAACGGTTAACATTATACAATTATTTAAGTGCATTAGACATGACACGAGTGCACACAAACAAATGGAGAAAAACACGAATATCACGAAGAGCAAGTTAAGGAATCGAATACTAAGATAAGCAAAAAAAGAAAAAAAGAAATGACAACCACAAGTCTGTGCAAGAAAACTCAACGATAACCCTATATGAAACCCTATATGCTAAAAGAAACGGATTTTCTCTGAACAGCTGCCTATGTCTGACCTTAAATATCAATCCATGCGAATTCACATCAATATTCATATCGCGATATCCAAATCACAAGAGTCACGAAAGTGTGACGCTCTTGTGGGTCAAAGCCAAAACTGCCCAGCACAACAGCAGAATCCTGCAATCTTTTTTTAGCTAATGCTTACTGGCGGATTGTGGTATGGGTAGCAAGAGAAATTTCAGCCAGAGTTCTTGTTTTTTCACAACTCAGATTTTGCTTGATTACATTCATGTTGGCCATCAATTGGTGCTGTGGCTATGACTGAGGAGCTCTAGAGGATATTGGATTAGATTAGATTAGACTCTACAGTTGAAAGGACTGATGACATGTTTGCCATTATTAATGTGAAGTTGACAGTGATATCGATGATCATGATACAGTATAAGCCTACTATGGTGATCAAATTCCTGAGTATCTTTGGTGACATTTCTCTGATACAGGGAGCTCTGGTAGGAGGAATCGTGGGTGTACTCATTACCGTCTGGTTGAACATCGGGTCTCTGACGTTGCGCCACAAATACCCCCCTCTGCCTCCTGTATCCGTGGAACAATGTTCTCTTGGAAACAGCAACACTACTCTCTTCGACTCCTCACTGAACTACACCAACTTCAAAGTCTTAGATGGAATTGGCAGCAAAAATTACTGGAACCAAACAACTGATGTTCTGCCAGAAACTACAAGCCATGTAGTAAGTACCGTTTTCGAGAATACTTTGAATTGGAACAGTATTATTTTACACTGGATCTCCATCTCTCATAAACTGCATGTATCGTCCACGCTCAAATCATTGTATAGCATTGCATTGCTTTACATTATGAAAATTTACATGGCATTGGACCGCATCGCACTACATGATTCTAGAGACTCTGTTTTGGTGTTTTTAAGACTCAACTGCGAGGTTTGGAGAATTTCTATGCCATATCATATTTGTGGCTGACACCATTTGGATTTATCGTCACAGGAGTCATCGGCATAATTGCATCCTTCATTATGAGTAAGTATTTCCCTGGTCAGATTAAATCTTATCTTATCCGAAAAGTACGGCTGCTCTAGTATAATCTGATGGAATCCAATCGTATGTCCAATTTGCAGTTTAGTCCCATGCATCCTAATCCATCACAGTTTAATACAATCGAATTTAATCCAAATCGACTCTAATATGATCTATTTCCATCTGAACTGATCTTATCTCATTCAAATCTTCTGTAGCGATGTTACCATGATGCGGTAGGTAGCTAACGGTTGCCTGTCGAAGTTAAAGACACACTTACTCCTAATCCAAAAAAGGAGCGTTGTGATACCTTGAGCTTTGGTTTTTAAAACAGGGGACCGAAACTTGGAGGCAAAGGTGGATAAACGGCTTCTTCTGCGTTTCCAATGCTGCGGATGGTCAGGAGAGAACGAAAACCAAGAACAAGTGGACTATGAAAACTGTCCATCGCTGCATGGAAAGACAGAAAGCGCCACACAAATATGATCGTCAAAATTTCTCTCCCTCTCTCCTCCTCCTCACCTTCATCCAAAATCATTTTGATCATCAGTTTCTGACGCCACGCAATATGCGACCATAGGTGTGAATTGATGATCTGCATTTCACTCAAACATCAACTTCTGGGCTTTACTCGTTTGATATGATCACATACTGCTTCTGTTCCTGTATGACCTGTAACGGGAAGCGAGACATTTTGGCGCCGTAGACATACCAGATTACTTTGATATGGGGAGCCAATAAATGCATTTGTCAGGAAACAGTTTTTTACTTGCACAACAGGATTGCCCTTCTACACCAGGATAGATGGGTTTGATATGGGGAGCGTTAATAATTCAACGACGACACTGTACTAAAATCGACTGGGAAACCAATGCAGCTCGTTGTTAAAATGTTAAAACATATTCTCGAGGGCAATAGGTAAATCAGTCTTTGACCTGCAGAACAGATTGAGTAGCCCATTCCTACAGGCACATTTGTCTTCCATACAAAACCGGCTAATGATTGGATTGTTCATTGGGCATCTCGCGTCAAAAAAAACGTGTTTGACATAGAAAGTATATAGGCCTACTCGTAAGGCGGATTGTGGCCAATACGAAAGTCCGCTATCGCTAGGAATGTTTAGCGAGGTTCCTAACTTTAGCCCGGATGGCTTCAACAACGTAGAAAGTCGTTGTCAGACTAATGACGGTCGCTACTGGGTTCAATAGAGAGTAGTCCTTGCTCATAATCCCAGTTTAAACGTTCATGCACCCATTTCGATAGGCTGACTCATCTTCAGAAAAATCATCATACAAAATTGAAAGCTAGTCTCAGTATTAGAAAAAATGTCACAGATTTGTTAACTGTATTAAAACCACTCAAACACTAGTTGAAAGTGCCTGACATATTACATACAACATACGATATATTAAGATACAACATTGTTGATGTAATTGTGATCTACAGAGAAAGATAGGTGACATCGACACTCTTCTTCTTATTTCAAGTTACGCCTCAAAACTCACCATTTCTCACTGGATTTTAAACATATGGATACCTAATTGCTCTGCAGTGACTAACTAACCGCCCCTCAGATTCGCATTTCTGTGTGACTTTGCGTGCGTTAAAAATGTTCGTAATAATAATAATAATAATAATAATAATAATAATAATAATAATAATAATAATAATAATAATGATGATGATGATGATGATGATGATGATGATGATGATGATGATGATGATGATGATGATGATGATGATGATGATGATGATGATGATGATGATGATGATGATGATGATGATGATGATAATAATAATAATAATAATAATAATAATAATAATAGCTTATTGTACATCATGCACTAAGGGGTAATGTGAGTTTAATTTGTTGAATTTATGTATCCATAGAGAACATGAATTATATTCCAGAATTTCCAATTAAGAATCGACTCGAAATCGCAATATATCCGACATTGAATTCTCGCTGTAACACTACCTATTTCTACTTAAAAGGTGCACGTCAAATTCGCCCAATTTCACAACCATACCACAGATAACATTTCAAACTATAGCCAAACCACCGCAGCCAAATTATACGAATCTCGCGTGCTACACACGCTACCAACCGACGTGGTTTCACTAGGCAGCCGAAATTCGAGAATTTTAGTGAATTCTGATGCGCGGGTTTACATAGTACGGCCGTTGCTAAGGGCCCCAGCCCCTCCGCATTTTGGTCGATCGACAGCGATCTATTTTTTGTTTCTCTAAAACCACATCAAAAGACGTACTGAACCCAACTTCGCCTTTGAAGTCGACAAGTCTGTACATTCCAATGTATTGCTGTCCAATGGCGGCGACAGCGCAGTTCTTTTTATCTAACTTGTCCGTTTGCATGTCTCCTATCGTCATGCGTGCGTCTGTGTCAATGTCTCTCTAGTTCTCATTAAGCCGGCAGATCGAAATTTCCTTTCATCCTAGTGTCCGTGTCCATTTTGTTTGCCTGACCCTCTAGTCGTCGTCAATGTATCGCTAGATCCGTTCATCGGCAGCCCTTTTAAGTCAGATCGCAAACGGCTGGATGTTCACCATCAGCAACCGATTTTATTCGCACGAATACGGACGTGATTCAACTGAAGCAGTAATACAAATTGGCGCTAGGTAATTAAAACAGTAGCGAGGGTTATACCATCGTTAGAATACCTTGCTTTAATCTAAGCATCGACGTTCATTTCTAACCTCACTCCTTTCTAGGTTGAATTAACCTCCTTGTACTAGTAGAGGCGTAGGACATGCTTTTCGTTTTAAGCTGTATCTACCGCGGCATAGATTCACTTTGCCTACTTCTGTTTCATGGCTATTCGAGGTCCTGGCTGTTACACTTATTCTTAGCAAACAAGTGGTACTTCTTGTAAGTATTCATCGCCCACCATCCCCTGTTTAATTGACATTTTGAGTGAATTTCAGAAAATAGTTGAGTATTTGATTTCATCGTTCTCTGAAATAGTGATTAAAGGGAATTTCATAATCGTGTCGCTAATCATTGCTCTTAAGCATTTTTGGACAATTTTATATACTCGTTACCTATTCTAATAAAAGCAATACTTTGATTAGCTAACTTAGTTAGTCATATTAAGTCCTATAATTGCACTAGGAATTAGGAACACGGGAAAGGTCTCCCTAGAATGTTGGCAAACGTTTTAATGACAAAACATTGTTTAGCCCACTACCTGATGCCTTAAGTGATTGGAATTTAATTAGGCTCATTAGAATCGTTTACTTTGGGTTAGACTTTGTAGAGGTTGCAGTTCAAATCCTCGACACAACAGAACGTTATTTGCTAGCCCAATACCAAACGCAATGAAATGGGTACGTTGCCAACTTGCCACGATAACTAGGCGTCATCTGCGACAGACGAAAAGAGACTATAGCGATGTCTACAAGTTAGCAGTGAAAATTTATGTGCTAATAATCGCAGCTTCGAAGTCAGATAAAACGTGAGTTACAGCAACGATAGAAATTTACTTGGCAAAATTTACTGCACAAACATGGTTAATTTATGTAGCTGTAATTGAACATCTATAAAGCGCCAATAAATTGCAAACTAATAATGGTTTATCTGCGCTAGCCTATGTGGATGCTGAATGTCATTAAAACTAGAATATTAGATTGGTATGTCTTGATAAGGAATGTGTTGTACAAAAGCACAGACGCACGATTGATTTGACAGAGGATTTATGACATAAGTCGATGCGGTGGGAGTGGTTGAGTTGCAAGGAACTGCTAATAATTGGACAGTGTTGATATGCAAATGCACATCCGTCAGATTTTAGTATTACAACTTTCAGCGCTGTTAGAGTGTATGGACGCAGCCTGTAGTCCGCTACTACGTCTTCACGTGAGAGGGTACCTAAAATTTGTAAGTAAACCATGATCTATGTATGTAATGTTAGCTTGATGACAAAGCCGCTGTCTGTGTAAACGAGACTTAACGCAATATACTGTACAAAATCTTTACGAAGGAAAAGTTGAATATATTCAATGCAATCAATGAAAACAATCAACGAAACTCTCAGAAAGGATTATTTTAAGAAAACGAATTATTATTATAATTTAACTATTTTACGCCCACAAGGTCGCGTAGAAATGCAAATCTGTGGTCCGGTTAATACTTCTACAAGTGAAATGCGGTTAGATATCCAGGTGTTAGAAAGACATTGGGAATTAATGAGTTTTAAGACGTTTGTTAAAAGCAGAAAAGAATTCGTTCATTGGAGAAAGGTTAGTAGTCGGTTTCATTCCATAATGCTCGACTGTTGTGGTTAGCGTGCTTGACTGTCAATCGAGAGGTCGAGGGTTCAAATCCCCGCCAGAGCAGAAGTTTAGTTAGAGATTTCTGGTCCATCAGTACTCCTATTCAACTGAGCTATAACGGGTACACTGACCGTACACTGACGATGGGAAGATGAGATATCGAGGATGAGGACTGGCCACTCGCCCTCATATATACGGAGGTTAAGAAAATGAAGTCGCCAACACCTCATACCCAGGTCTGCCTCAGGGCTACCTTATGGGAACTGCTGTTCTTTATTCCATAGGAGCAGCGGTTTGATATGCACAATTGCCTATTACAGAAAATCCACCCAATATCTCAGCAGCCTGTGATATCAGAAAACAGTCTCCCGTTTCAATAAACAACCAAACAGATTCTTCAGAAATTGATGTGTCAGGTGCTGGCAAATTTCTCGATTTAGCTTTAGTGTTTGGCGAATGAGATTTCAACTTACTGACAAATAAGATTTATGACCTAGACTGCTATAGTTGGAGCAGAATCAGCAAAAAATTTGGTCTTTCTATGTCAGTGACTTTATTTCGATCGAAAACATCGGCCACCTGCTCGGTGATATAGGATTCTTGTTTAACATTTGGCTATCTGACTGTTGCCTTCTCATTCGCTTTGTCGCTGTAGCTGATTCACTGGTTCACTGTTTTCATAACCGGCGTCTTTATCGGTCGAGCCTAAGTCCAAACTCTGTAGTGATGATGGATTGAACTTGAACATCTTTCTATGCTTTGATTTCGCACGGCCGGCTCCTATGTCTCCCAGTGGTTCTAACACAGATTACATGTCTTATGAAACATTTAGAAGCCTTGCTATGTTGTGCTACGTTGCATTCTATCTTACTGGCTTTTATTTTCATTGTTCCGTCTTATAATGATAAAACAATTTTCGAGTATATTCCAGACAACAGAAATTAAAGATTTATTAACAATGAAGTCAAGTCGAATTTCCATTTACGAAGGTGACCAAACAGTTTAAAAGACCTCATCAACCTCTGTATATTCTCAAATTTTTGTAAGAACTTTGTAAAATTGTCTTTGACATCAATTTTATATATTGGATTTATTCGGCACCTTTCAGTATGCAAATACGGGAACTTTACTTTCTACAGTAAAGCTATATGCATGGACCACTGTACAAAGCCTTACCTTGTCGCATCTGCGCTCACATTGCATAAGACGATCCAGTGAAACTCCTTGCTTTGCAGATAATAACTTGCACATAAGTCGAGGCAATGGAGTCGCATTTGAAATGGGCAGACTACCTGATTCTCGTCGGATTCTTCGTCATCTCTCTGGCCATCGGAATCTACCATTCGATGACAGGTGGTCGACAGAAGACGACCGCTGAGTTCATAATGGGCAATCGGAGACTCAGTGTCATTCCGACGGCCATTTCGTTCATCGTTACCTTCCAGTCGGCCATCTTGTTGCTAGGAATGACGGCCGAAATATACAGCTACGGAGTCCAGTACATTATCTTCGCCATGGTATCTATAATAGTGGGTGTGTTTGTTGTCGAACGCATCATTGTTCCGTGGCTCTATCCACTGAAGTTGGTTAGCATCTATGATGTAAGTTTATTCTCCGATACCTCTTGTCACTGTAATGTAGTGTGATGGCGACATTTTGATACAGCATTGTAGCCAGCCAGTTAGTTCTTGAATACTTTCCGATGTCGGACTGTTCAGGTACAGGCACTAGACTGTCGCAGATACGAAATCCTAGATAAATCAACTATTGACGTGTAGCAGAGAGAATCACGCGTGGAAGCCAGTTAGTCGCCCATCCCAACCTGTATTCAAGTCTATGATCGTCACAATCTGCAGCAGCAGCATCATAATAGCAGCATAGTCAGCGTCATCATGATCAACATTATGATCATCGTCATCATCATCGTCATCATCATCACGAGCATCATCATCAACATCATGGTCATCATTGTCATTACCATCGAAACGTTTTCTTGATATTTTGATAAATCTGTCCATACTGGTTGTCCTATGAGGCATATCGTATCGTATCATATCTAGTAATTTATAAGGCGCCTCTCGCAGTTTAACCTATTCAAAGGCGCCCTCAGTGCAGGAGCCCCCTGGAAACAGAAACGTCTTGAGCGAGCGAGTAGATGCTGGAGAGATTCCCATCATGAGCTTAGTTCGTAATGGAAGGGGAAGACCATTCCAGGCAGAAGGACCGGTCACACCAAAAGATCGACGTTGGGCCAGGGTAGTCCTAGTACGAGAGACAAAGAAATCAAGACGGCCAATGGAGCGCAAAGGACGAGCAGAAGTTGCAGAGAGAGGTTGCCGCATAAGGTCAGAGAGGTATTTCGGGGTAAGTCCTAGCTGGGACTTGGAAGCCAGACGGAGGATCTTATATTGGATACACGAAGTGATCGGGCGCCAGTGTAGGACTTCAATCATATATGTGGAGATATGAGCAAAGCGAGGAAGATGTGCTATGATGAGCATATACATTATAGAGTTAGGCTACTTCAAACAACACAGATTAAGTTATTCTAAATATACTAGCAGCTGTAATAATTGAAGCTGTAAATGGGAAGGGAACATATAAAGGCATCGCCTCTGGCAAGCCTTTTATTATAAACAGTGTCACCATAGCACGCCCAGTGATGGGCATTAAACTATTTTTTTAGTTAAGCTAAAACTATTTTCCAACTTAACAAAAATAGTTTAACTAAAGTTGACAACTGATTTTGGAAATTAGTTAAGTAAAACTAAAAAAGATAGTTTAACTTTTTCCAACTTTTTTCCATCTTGTTACGACAAGCATTTTCCCAATAACAGAGGTTAAGTGAACTGTAATAATACAGAGCGTCAATGACAA
The DNA here is from genome assembly GCA_963556255.1 of Allolobophora icterica. NCBI lineage: Eukaryota > Metazoa > Annelida > Clitellata > Crassiclitellata > Lumbricidae > Allolobophora > Allolobophora icterica. The sequence continues at coordinate 8,554,186 of OY744615.1, read as the reverse complement.
TTTCACCTTCAAACTATGCAATGTGTACTGTTCTAGCATTCAGTTACAGGCATACTATAAGTAGTGCATGAATTTGAAAACACAGGCGGTTAATGCTAAAGCCATGCAGTGCTAATCAATAAGTTTGGCGTTGAGTTGTTGACAGTGTTCAATGTTCACTGCGGAAAATAGTTGCATATTGCTGATTTTTTAAGTTAAACTTTTTAGTTAACAAGTACAATTGTTTAGTTAAACTATGGTTTTAAAAAAAACTATTTTTTTATTTAGTTTAACTTCACCCTTAACTAAAAAAATATCAGTTAAACTAAAAGCTAGCAACTCTTAAGGTAACTATTGCCCATCACTCAGCACGCCCGTCTTTCATAAAGTATTTACACAATTGGCAATGAACTATGAAGTCTAACCGTCTCTCGTGGTTAAACAATCCCATGTCCACCTCGGCTTTGAAATAGAGATGAGGAGGTCAGGCTATTAAGAGCGCGCTACCTTTTGACGCGAGCACTCTTTCACGATTGATTATTGCAATTGCCTAGATATGTTCTGTATGTGTCTTAGTACTTGGAAAAGCGATATTTGTCGAAGAGCATCAGGATATTTGGATCTTTGCTGGCTATTTTAAATAGTGTAAGTGGCAATTTCTGTTCAATCATCACTTATTTAAACTTATATTTACGCAGTGAGAGTTCAAAGGTAAATGTAGAGTCAATATACCATTTTCGGGTGGAAGGGATCAGAGCTATAGTCGAGCATATACGCGGGTATACAGCGTGTACTCACCTCTAGAGACCGTATACTCCTGGCCTCACAAAATATTTGTACTAACCTTCAATTTGTTTCGGAAAACTAACCGTTAACGTGTACTTACCTCTAATATGTTTCGGAAAACTGACCGTTGGCGTGTACTCACCTCTAATTTTACCACTACAGCCCGGGAAGAGGTACTTTTCCTGACAATTCTTTAGACTACCTGCACTGGACTGTGGTCTGACATGCCAGTGAAAGGAACTGGTTTCACTAATAGTGCATATTATTCATCGTCAAAAGACGTTTATAGAAAGATCGTTAAATGAAAAATCAACTTCTGACGAAAGTACTTGCCAACTATTCGAACCCCAAATGGAATCTTTGGTAAAGTAAGGACAGGCAAGATAATGAAACACAATGCAAAGAAAGTTAAGTTCAGGTAATTAAATAATGTAATTGATGCTTAAGTAAAACTAGCGAGGGAAGGCAAGGTAAGTTGAGGTAAGATTCGAGAAGGTAGTCAGGAAAGATTCCATAACGTAAGGTAAGGTAAGATTAAGGCTACGTGGTTTAAGATACTGCATGACATATCACGGAAAAGCTAGGTGAGGTAATGTGAGGAAAACGTAAGTAATGTAGGCTTCCATAAGAGAAGGTTATATAGTCTAGTGTAGGAAAATGGAGTAGGGTAAGATACTAGCCTATACATCTAGGCGATGCAAGGCAAGATATAATTATGTATGATGACGACGACAACATTGCAACGACGGTAATGATGACAATGTTGCGGTAGTAAAATGTGTCTTGTGAATTGCACAATATAACAGTTATAATCAAGGTGCGACCGTACGACGTTACGTACGTTATTTTTTTCTATAACGTACGTACGGTACGCGTACGTTATTATGCCGTACGTTACCGTACGTTCACATCACTTTATGAAGAAAATAAAATACCTAACATTATGCACAACAAAAGCCAATAATAGTTGGTGATTGAAGGTCGTAGCAAATTTTAACCATTGCATCAGTAAGCTGTGGTTGCTCAATGATCTTTACTTTTAAACCTTTAAATCCCAAACTGCCAATAATCTGTCAAATGTATAATACGAAGATAATTAAGATTTTATGGCACACTTTATAAGATGGTCAATGCCAGTGGTCATTTTATATTTTTATTGGTAATACTATATTTTGGTACCGTTCGTAAATAATTAGCCCTGCGTACGGGGAGAATAATACTGTAGAGCTAGACCGATCATTTTGACGTACGCGTACAGTACGCGTACGTTATAAGATTATAGCTATATTGAGGTTCTTTGTGAATGACCGGATAAACTTGTGGCATTTTTAACGTACGCGAACGGTACGCGTACGTTATTTTTTTCGATAACATACGTACGGTACGCGTACGTTATTCCGGTAAGTAACGTGCGGTCGCACTTTGGTTATAATAGCAAGAAGAGGACGACCTTTCGATTAGATTACAGGGCTTGACCGAAATGTTCGATAAGACAAACCAAGGTTGGAATCCTAGACCCAGAGACGAAAGGCAAGCGCATTACAAATCTGCAACATGGGTAGCTCCGTAAGTGTATAGGCCTACAGGTCAGCATAGAAATTAGCATAGCTGATTCCTAGACATTTGAAGACGCACACGTTTCAGCCGAATTAACTCGGTAGTCATCGTGTGCGGAAGATCTCATATTTCAGGTTAATAGAACGTCCTAACATTGTAGCAACCACATTCGCTATAACAGGTAGGTCAAACTTTCAGTAAAAGAAGACTGGGCCAGTGCGGCTATGCGACTAGAAGTCGAATTATGGACCTGATTGACGAAAGATAACGATTGAACTTTGTCATGATCTTTATTTTAGGTTCTCTATATGGGAGTGATAATGTATGCACCATCAACGGCTCTGCAATCCGGTATTTGTGAACAACACTAATACCACAACTTCTCTGTCATTTTCGTCTTGTTTCAGTCTTTTTCGTGCCACAAAATCACCATTGCATTACCTCCATCATCAATATACATATTATACAAGATGCCACAATTTGATCAACATCATTACCACCACTATCAAAGAAAATGAAGTAAAATAAAACAGATGATTATAAAATAAAAATAAAGAAAGAAAAAATGATTGGTGTTTATTCTTTCTCAGTCACTGGTTTGCCTCTTTCCGTCTCAATACCAGTCATGGCGGCTGTATCGGTGACATATACAGCTCTCGTAAGTATACCAAATCAATAAAAATCAATTAAATCGTAATCTCAATCAAACCAATCAACCAACCATTCAAACTGACAAGCCATCAAACGTATCGATCGATTTGATACTGTGAATCATGTAATACTATTGTATAAACTCGAACATTATGGAATACGGGGTACCCCTTATTTATTTATTTAGCTTTTGCAGTTTGCGCATAGCCACTCAACAGCAGCCTCATCGGCCTCATGTAGGGCGGGCATCCCGCCCGGAAAACGCGTTGTCACACAGTCACTCACGACGTGCGCCACCGTCCGAATCTCCCCACAGCCACAAAGGGGGTCGATGGCCCGACCCCAACGTACCACATTGGCAGCACAACGACCTTGACCTGTTCTGAAGCGGTTCAGTGTGACCCACTGACCCCGCGGGAGATCATTTCCCGGAGGCCATACAGACGGCACGGCCACGAGCGAGCGGTTGACAACTTCAGCTGCCAGCCACTCGGCACACCAGGCCGTATTAGCTGTAAAGTCCTCATCAGGTTGGTTCCACCATACAGGTCGGCGCGAAGGGAGCCGCAATCCCGGACGGCACGCAATGTCTGCATGCAGCGGAAGACTCCCGCCTGCCCGGACCCTCCGCAGCATCCTCGTCGCCGCCTCCACCCCTCCCAGGTGCGGAGGAGGAATGCCGCTCAACACTGGCAGCCAGGCGAGCGGCGCGGGGCGCAACGTACCCGAGATGATCCGCATAGTTGCGTTGGGGTACCCCACATAACTGGTTTATGAGCTACCTTTCAAATCGATTTCAATATGTTGCCCTCAACAATACTTGTTCATCTTTTTTACCAATAACATGTGGTGTCCCACAGGGGTCAGTCCTTGGTCCCCTTTTATTCCTTCTGTATGTAAACGATATTCAGTCAGTGACTGACCTGAGTTTGATTATGTTTGCGGATGACACGAAAATTTTTACTACTGGGTACTCTCCTATTCGGTTAGCGGCATCATTAAATGATAAACTGGAAAGCATAAGCCACTGGTTCTCAGCAAACCTAGTTTCTCTGAACTTAAAAAACATGTTTTATGATATTCGCTAAAAAGAGGTTTTTGGATGTTGATATTAATATTAGTATAAATGGAAGTTTCATTGTCACGAGTACATGAAATTAAATTTCTCGGTGTGGTACTTACTGATGACCTTAAATGGAGTAAGCATGTTGATATGGTAGTGAATAAATTATCTAAAATAGTGGGTATACTCCGTAGGGTTAGCCATATTCTTGACGTAGATACACTTAAGCTACTATACCACACTCTTTTTGAACCATACATGACATACTGCTGCTCTATCTGGTCGTTGCCACATAGAAACGGCAATTTAGACCGTATATTGAAGAACCAGAAGGCTGCTGTTAGAATTATTACCCACTCTCCTTATTTATCTCACTCCAACCCCCTATTCTGCACCTTAGGCATAATAAAAATTTATGATTTGTCTCATTTATCTAAACTTATACTCATGTTTAAGTTTGTACATAATATGTCACCAAAAAATTTTCCAATTACTTTACCACAGTTGACCAAACCCACACTCACAATACGCGGTGCTCATCCAACTTTGCTGTTCCTTATACACGCACAGTAAGCAGAGCGGGCAACCTCCAAGTTCTGGATCCTCGTTTGTGGAATTCTTTATCGGTTAAACTTAAAGAAGAGAAATTTCTTTCTGTGTTTAAAAGAGAACTGAAAATAGGCTACTTATTAAAATATAATGAAATATAGCTCTGTTGGAAATTGCAGTTCTTCCCCTAATGAATGAATGAATGTTTTGTTTTTATTAGGATATTTATTTGCCTTAGTTACAGTAACATTCTGTTCAATAGACCTCCCTTTTGTCTATTCTCTTTTCTTTCTTTCTTTCTTTCTTTCTTTCCTTTTCTTTTTTTCTTTCCTCTTGTGTTTCTTCCATATTATATATTTTTTTCTTTTTCTTTTTATAATCTGTCATGATTTGTCATATTTTGTCAAATGTTTTCTCATCAAAATTGCCTTTGTTAGTTTGTTTGTATACTTTGGTTCTGATTACTCTGTTTCTTGACTTTGATGGTTATTTGACTAAGGTATACTGTTAAAACTGTTTGGTCGCAACCGCATCTCATCAGTATAATTTAGTTTAGATCTGTGTGACACTCTAAACGTTGACTGAAATGTGAATCAGGTACTAGGGTCAGGGTGGTATAAGCTTTTAGCTTTTTCCTGGCTTACTATTGCGCAGTGATTGATATGTTTCTGTTATGACTTATACTTTGTTTGGACGCAATAAACAACAACAAACAAACAATCAAGCCAATCAATCGTGTCAAAACCATTTAATATATTACTGCACTGTATTGTATAGTATTTGGGTATTTTTAAAGCGCCTCTTGCGGTTTTGACCATTCAGAAGAGCTCCCCGTGCGAGAGACCCCGACAATAGAAGCCTGATTTAAGATGAGAAAAGGAAGTTGAAGCGCTACCAGACAGAATAGTGGTGCGAACTGGAGGAGGAAGTCGATTCCAGTTCCAGTGAATAAAACAAACAAAAGACCTTAATCACTTAACGAAAGAGTTGAGATTAATTTTTGAAAAAATAAAAAGTTAAATACATTATTGGTTGTGATCCAAGCATACATAGCATGCAAACCTGAAAAAACTGTTGGTAATTGACAGTGATGTCTGCATATGCTTTATAGGGTGGAATGCGGGCTGTGATATGGACGGACGTATTTCAGTTCCTGATCATGATTGGTGGAATGGTTGCCATCTTCGTCAAGGTATCTGGCAAAACTATGCAATGACAAATCCCAGGATGTAGTCAACGACTTAAGTTTTCTGATAACATGTTCAAGTAAAAAAATATTAATAGACCTGTTGCTGGTAGAGTTGGTATATATATGCATATATATATATGCATATATATATGCATATATATATGCATATATATTTTAGACAACATACTTCGACCATAGTTCGACCAGAATTAAAACCTGAAGGCAGCCCTGACAATATGCTTCAAGATGTAAATAAACGTAGGCCTAAATGGTCAAACCAACATGATTGGGGTATTTACCGGCACCCAGGTCTTGGCATAAATTTTTTTATTGCAGTGCTATAAAATAACATTGAACGAGTTATCGAGGGGTGTTTACCATGGATACATATTGATGAATGATATAAACACTATTTAATGTCCTACAATTCTAATGCAGAAACGACATAATATCTAGATATGCTATCGCTCCAAAGGTTTCTGGCGGTTTCAGTCATGATACTAACTTTTACCTGGGTACTCTGACATCTCCAAAAATAAATAGTGCAAATTCCTTTCTGGAAATAACTGGCTACTTACCTAATTTCTCTGGAATTTTATTGAACCAATAAAATTGCAGGCCACTTAAAAGACGATTTAATCCTATAAATAAAGCGGCGTTTAGTGATGTGTGGAAAAGCTTGCCTGAGATAGTCTAATTATGTCACTCAGCAGCGGATATAGCTTATGAAATATTTGAAAAAAATGTAAAAGATCGTTTGATTTCGTTTTTTCATTGTTCAGAGTTACTAGAAGGGCTGTTATGGACTAATTGTGGGTATAAAATTGTAAGTGGACGTAAAATCCGATTAGTCCTAGCTTAGATAGCATAAAACAACAGCAACAATTGATATAAATAGAAACTATTTTAAACAATTTATAAGGCAGCTTTTGCTTCTTATTACCGTAAGATTTTCCAAACCAATGCTGGCAATACAAAGATGTTATCGTCCCAAATAAGTTCACTCTGCAGTTGGAATATGTATAAATGTAGACTAACTCAACTTAGTCTAAGTAACAGAAGTGATGGAATTAGTTATTTATTTCTTTATTCGTTTTTAATGCTTGCAAAGTCTAAGAAAATGCGACTCTGAGGTGCAATTCGTCAGTTGCCAGATGAAGAGCAGTTTGTTATTCAGATGATAGAGAAGTAGTGAATTTTGAGGCTTTTCTTGAAAGAAGCAACGGATAAGCATTGGTAAACGATTCCATTCTATGAAGGTTGCAACATGAAGCCCATGGCAGTGGTAGCCTACCTCAAGGATCAACCAAAAGACCCGTTTTAACCGAAGACCGCAGACTGCGTGGCGGGGTGTAGGGATAGAGTAATGGTTGAAGGTGAGTAGGAGTGCACGATGTAAGTGCTTATCAGTAATGTTCATTTACTTTCATGAATGTAGCAAATAAAAATATTACTTAAAAATTACTTACTTACTAGCTTGCAGTAGGGTGGTTCACAGATACATGGTAAAAAATAAAGTTCAAGCTATAAACCAGGCCACCCTCTCAGTTTTTTAGACCTATCAATAGTATTATTGAGACAAAATTTCAGGTCCCTATTCCAACTGTAAGACCATGCTCACGGACTATGTTACTTTGTCATATACTGATAAATAGACATTAATTGCAGAAATGAGTGTGTTGAGCTTACAAATGCATTTTACTTCAAGATAGATCAAATATTACTGTAATTTGACAACATATGTAATACAAGAACAGTTAGACAGATGGAACTGTAAAATTTCAGAAGGTTTAATAAATTGGAAATGTCCAAAAATGTCAAAAACGTCGTCCAGTCCATGAATATCGAATGTCGATTGTTCTTGTTTTATAATTTCAACACCCGTTACAGTATTGACTCTAGAAACTGCAAGGCTTTGCAAGCAATGCGTCAACACCAGACTTCTTTGTTGTGTGAGTGAGAACAGCTTTCATAGTTTCCTCGACCACTTGGAGAAGAAACTGCTTTTCTTCTTCATCATTGGTGATGAGTCAGTAGAATTCCTCGAACAACATCACACCCTCTCAGCCGTGTCTTTCACCACTCTCAATTGCTGAATTATCTCTCTACCTTGCTTAAAATCCTCATTCTCGATCCATTTCTCTGGTTGAAGTGTAACAAAAAAATCACTCATCTTCAGTGCTCACTTGGTTGTAAAATCACTCAAAAACCCCTACTTCAGTACCTTAGCATCACTTCTCACCTCCTTTCACCAGGCTTTGCAGTCATTGTGTCGACAATCTTCACTTTATCTCTTACAGGAAGTTGGTCTTGCAGTCATTCTGTGAACAATCTTCACTTTATCTGTTACAGGAAGTTGGTCTGAGAACAGTGCCAGACCAATAGCCTCGTCTGAAAGGTACCAGAAGTGGTTTTCTAGGACACTCCTGGCAGTAACGCTAACCTCACAGTCGATAGACTCATCTTGTCCTAGACCAATCCAAAGAGACAGATCTTGTTCTGGAGCTTCAGCAGCAAGTGGGGCCTTTGTCCATGCCTTTGCGTAAAACAGAGCACTAAACTTCAAAAATAAATGAATGTGATCACGAAAAAGTTAGATTTTGATTGCATACAGTACCTTGGCCATCCAATGTGCATGGTGAATTGGCCCAGGGCTCTCCAGTGAATTATTGAAGACTGACTTCCAAGGACAACCACTGTAAGCTCAATGAGCTCTTGGTAGTTGTCTCTGATCTCTGAATCTGACTTTCTTTCAGCAAACTCCTTGAGAAAACTGACGCTGTTTCATGGGGGCTGCAGTGCCGGATATGACTTCCAGTTCTCGGAAGTTGACACGTGTCACACCTTCCCAGCAGCTTTAAATCTCTTGAAGATTGGAATTTATGGAGAACAGGTGGACTGCAGCACAAGGTGAATACTTTGGCTATAATCAATTCCATTACATGATGACGGCAGGCCAACCACAAGAGCTCTCAGCTCATTTTTCTTCCAGCAGAACACACAATCCGTTGAAATGCCCAGTGTTGACATACATTGTATCAAAGCTCAAGGCTTGGACCTTGTCAGCTGTGAGTTTTCACAACTTCAGAAGAATATGAACAACCATGAACTCATTGCATCCTGTCCCAAAGGCTAATTTGGGCACAAAGAGGAGCTTATTCACACCATCACCTGAAACCAGCACTGGCAGGCGGTCGACATTTCCTGCTCCAAAGATCTTAGGGAGGGTTTACCCAACCCAGTGTAGTACCAGTGGCTAATCTGGTACAAATTCAGATCTTACAGCTTCAGCATGCTCTATCCTGGCTTTCTTACGCATTCTGTTACGCGAAAGTGGCAGGGCATAAGGATCACAGCCAAGCGCTGCAGCAATTGTAATGTAAAAATTCACTTCTGAAAACATGTCAGCCCAAAACACAGGAAGTAGGGACCACGACCTTCAACAAGAACTGTACACTTTTTGTTTCAAGTACCAGTAAGTAAGTAAGTCTGATAACACAACAGAAACTATTTCAAGCTCATCTCCATGATAAATGTTGACCAAGTTATACGGCATCAAGATTTACAGCAAATACTACTATATGGTAATATTAATTTATCATTGAGCACCATCTTCCAGTTGGAATAAGAAGCTGAAATTTTGTCTAAATAATACTATTGACAGGTCTAAAAAACTGAGAGGGTGGGTTGGTTTGTAGCTTGAATTTTATTTTTTTGGACCACCCTAGCTTGCAGTACAAAATACGATTGAGGGGTTGGCGAATTTTAAGTAAAGTGGATTGGATTTCTGTTTTTTCGAAGGGATTAATTCTCGTGGGAGGAATTGCAAACGTCTTCATACTGGCTGGAGAAGAAGGTCGACTCGTATTGGCTAAGTAATCATTGCCATTATTGCTAAATCATCATCATCATCATCATCATCATCATCATCATCATCATCATCATCATCATCATCATCATCATCATCATCATCATCATCATCATCATCATCATCATCATCATCATCATCATCATCATCATCATCATCATCACCACCATCACCATCATCACCATCATCATCATCATCATCATCATCATCATCGTTGTTGTCGTCGTCGTCGTCATCATCATCATCATCATCATCATCATCATCATCACATCATCATCATCATCATCATCATCATCATCATCATCATCATCATCATCATCATCATCATCATCATCATCATCATCATCATCATCACCATCATCGTTGTCGCAATCGTGACAATTTTTTCCTCCCTCGGAAATCATCACCACCATACAGTAGTATTCTGCTAGATAGCCAGTGTTTAATCTAGTCCCCCTCTTCTTGGAGGGGAAACAAGGTTTCTGGGGGATCAACGAATTTACACAAGATTTTTTCTGTAATTTCATTCATCTTGAGGCCTTTTTTAGTCCTTCGTCCAACTTTGAACTCTTTTTCTCTAGAAATTACTCTCTCAAAAAGGTTGATGACCTTTTTTAATAATTCATCTCTCTACAAAGTTTATTATTCACCTCTCAGAGGGAAAACATGTATCCACATCTATCCTGAAGGGGCGGGAATTTTCCTCCCCTAAAGGTCTCTACATTGTGATAATGCTGGCCTCTGGGGGGAAACGTAAATCCCGGGGGGACATTTTCCCCCAAAGGTGTCTAGATTAAACACTGCTAGATAGCATTCATTTTTAGCGATAATTGTGGTTTGCATAATGTGTTGGACAGCGTTAGCATAGACCCGCGAGAGCGCCACACTGTCTGGTCTCTTCTGATTGGGCTCGGAGTCTCTATGATCACTAGTTACGGTCTGTCACAACCAGGCGTTCAGAGATTCTCCGCCGTCGACAAACTATCCAAGGCAAGGATGTAAGTCGATTACGAGGCCTCTCTGTTTCTTTCAGCTTGCCACTGTATTACCTCATCTTTTTTTCACTAACGGTAATGGTAGATGTAACTGGAAACAGATAACGCCCCACTTCAAAGCAAAGTCATCAGAGGCGCTCTCGGTCCGATGATGATGATGATGATTATGATGATGATGATGATGATGATGATGATGATAATAATAATAATAATAATAATAATGGTAATAATAATAATAATAATAATAATAATAATAATAATAATAATAATAATAATAATAATAATAATAATAATAATAATAATAATAATAATAATAATAATACAATTTCGTTTATTAATTCAAACCGACAAGTACGCAGCAAGATTACATGACCTAGCAGTAACAGATGATAACAAGTTTAACAGGAGTCGTATTTTACTGTATTGCAGCCATGCAAGGCACCCATCTGTCCTTCTGCTCATTTATCAGTCGCCACCTATGCAATGGAAGGCTGAGTCTAACTTGTGGGGCTAACGGGTATCGAACTCCAGTGCTTCTGATCTCCGTGACGGTGGGTTACCATTCAACCATGTCCCCGCCCAAATGTCGCAGAACTAGTGGGAAATGGCGCGGTCTTAAATGTATGCGGAAAAGAAAAGGAGACAGAGAGAGAGGCTGCAGTCCTAGTCCAGCAGGGAGGGAATTCCACGAGGCAGAGTTAGCAACTGCGGAGCTGCGGCCCTGTGCGGCCTAAGTTCGGGTCTTGGGAACAACGAGGGCTGCGTGTGTCGCCGATCGCATGGGACTGCGGCCAAGGACATTTGGTAGACCGGGGTGCAGCTGGCAAGCCAGTTCCGCATAAAAATCCAAGGTCTTGAATAGAATGCTCTCTCGAATTGGAAGCCAGTTGATCTACTCCAGCACGAATGAAGAGATATGACCAATCTTGGGAAAGCCACAAATCAAACGAGGGGCTAAATTGGAATTACGGCTGTCCCCGATCGTTTCTCAGAAATCAATACCTATCCTGATGATGCTAAGTGATTAGAGTAAAACATTACTGATCAGTCAACAATTTAAGACATTAATAAGTAATTCAAAGCAATAAATAAATTTATTAAAATTTATTAGTTAAGGATGGAGTATAACTAAAAAAATAGTTTAGTTAAAACCATTGTTTGACTATAAAATCGGCAACACACAACAATTTTCCGCAGTGAACATTGAACACTGTCAACAACTCAACGCGAAACTTATTCATTAGCACTGCATGGTTTTTGCATTAACAGCCTGTGTTTCCAAATTCATACACTATACTTACAGTATGCCTGTAACTGTATGCTAGAACAGTACACATTGCATAGTTTGAAGGTGAAATTGTCATTGACGCTCTGCATTATTACAGTTCACTTAATCTCTGTTATTGTGAAAATGTTTGTCGTAAAAGTTGGAAAACAGTTGGAAAAAGTTAAACTAGTTTTTTAGTTTAGTTTACTAATTTCCAAAATTAGTTGCCAACTTTAGTTAAGCTATATGTTTTAGTTGGAAAATAGTTTTAGTTTAACTAAAAAAACAGCTTAGTACCCATCACTGCATATAATATATAGGCCCTACATACGTAGTTTACAATGTCCTTCATCTGTTTTGCAGAATGGTTCTAATAAACATTCCTCCCTTGATCATAATGAACGCGATGGCCGCCCTAATTGGACTTATCGTCTTGGCTTACTACTCGAGCATCAAATGCGATCCTTTGGCCAACAAAGACATCGCACATCCTAACATGGTCAGGCTATATTACCTGTCGCTGCTACTAATCTTGCCGTTTATTTTACGCTACATTGCATTACAATCTGAGAGCACGTTATAATAGTAACACGAATATAAATGCCACAGTTCGTCATACCGACAGTAAAGCAGGCACCGAAGGTCATAGTGTGAGAAGCAGTGTCGGGTGCTGGATGGGCTGGGCTGTGGAAGGTTGATTGTGGACAGAGACCTTCTGTTTCATCAGCTTTCACACATTCTCAATGATGTTCAAGTCTGGTCTGCTACCAGGCCATGGTTTTAGCAGAAGAACGCGCTTTTGCTTGAGCCAGGATTTGATAGCCTTTGTTCCTTAACATGATGCCCCGTCCTGTTGGAAGTGCCTGATGTCATGGATGTTGATGCAGTTTGGCAGTTTCTCTTTAAGGATGTTCAGATACATAGTTCCATTTATTGTGGTGTTCTTTGGAATTATCCACCGAACAGCCAATCAATCCAGTACCCAACACTGCTTCTCACACTATGACCTTCGGTGCCTGCTTTACTGTCGGTATGACGTACTTGGGGTTATGCCTCTGGTTAGTTGGCCTCCTCACATGCCTGCATAAACTGTCATATTGTGTGAAAGTGCTCTCATCCGAAAACATTATGCGCTACACAGGTCAGAAGTCCAATGTTTGTATATATGACAAAAGTTCAGGCGATCCTTAACTTTCTTCGGCGACAGCTTTGGTTTTCGTGCAGGAAAAAACATACACATTATACATACATAACATACATACATACATACATACATACATACATACATACATACATACATACATACATACATACGTACATACATACATACAGATATATACATGCATACATACATACATGCATATACACACAGCACAAATGAAGTAGTTGTTGTTTAAAAACTTTAAAATTCCAATAAATTTCATTAAACGGCTAGCAGTGGTGGACTGGAGTGTCAAAGCGGCCCGGGGAAAAAATCAAAAGCGGCCCTATCCGACATTTATTTTTCTAGGGATTTGTTTTCAGCGAAGGTAACAGCTAACTTTACAACAGGATAGTCATAACACAGCGATGAATCGCAGACCTAATTTACATCAGACATAAAATATTAAGGATGCATTTAAAGTTATAAATCGATTTATCATGACCCACCCAAATGATGGTTAAAAATTCTTTAAGCTGGGTGCCATTTCAGACACATGATCTATAATTGTGTCATTATATAGTTCACTTAAAACATCGGTTTCTACCGACATGAGCAAAAATGCTTCAAGATTAAATTTTGTAGAAGACAACGAGCTTAGCAAGCGATTTTTAACGTACTTCAGTTTCGATCTCTCACACGCTACTTGGGTAGAGGACAGAGTCAGTATTAAAGAGGCCATCCATATAGTACGTACGCAAAAATCTTGAAAAATTTGACCATTCCCCTCCCTGTACGCACACGTACTTTTTTCCACCCCCACCTGCTTACGTGCGCTTGACGCATCTCTCCCTCAAAGACCAGCTGCAGAATATGTCAGTACGACAGGTCCAGGCAGTGGCTGTCTGCACTTTAGGCCAGATTGAAGGACGAGTGATCCATGGACTCACTGCTGAGCTGTGTGATCAGTGCGTCTGATTTAAGGCGAGCGATCGATCGCTCTTCTTGGTCGCTCGCCTAGCAAAGGTACCGGCGAGCGATTTACCGCTCGCCTAGACGAAGGCTTCTCACCGTCGGTGACAGTCGGTCGTCGCTCGCTGAGTCTGAGTTAGACTCCAAGACGATAGACGAACCTGGAGCCAGACCATTATTTTTTTTACCTAATAGAGATTAACTTTAATTTACTTACTTGCGGCAGCGGTGAAGGCGTGCCGTGACCTGTCCTAATTACTGCTGACTGATAACTCCAATTTCGTGCAATATGATTGGCCATAACAAAACGGCCGACACCTCACGCCGCGTGACATCATCCGTAACAGGACCAATTTCGGAAATTATTTTAAACAACAATGGCTGCGAAGATGAGCAAGTCGAATAATAATGTAGGCCTACAGTTGAGCACGTATCTGTCATGGAAATTAGGCGACTCGTTCAATGTCGATGTAGCCGAATTAGAAAACCGTCGGACTGTGAAAAAAATATACTGCAAGTCCTGCAGAAAGCACGCCGATAAAATTCGAATGGATTACCGGCTGAAAGGTCAAGCCAAAAATGAGTGTTCAACGTATGTTGAAGGCTCAACCAACGTTGTGAAATCAGCACTTCATCTAACGTCAATGGTAGGTTTCTAGTGAATGTTCATTCATTCATTTATTCTGAGAATTTATATAGCGCCTCTTCAAGAGGCCTACTAGATGATTATTATATGCAGCTGCACGAACGAATACGATACATAAAATATAGGCTACTGGACACAAAAGCTCCCAAGGTCGACCGCGCATCGCTCGCCTACTCGATCCAGCGCGATCGATTTTCAACCCGCCTACCATTTTCAAATCAGACGCACTGTGTGTGATGGTTTAATAATAGCGTTCAGAGGTAAGGAGCGTAAGGTGGCATACAAGTAACACCTCTACTTCCCATGGTAGTACCTGATAGCTGAAAAGACTGAACTCTGGCGCACTTGAAGGCCAATCAATTTGAAGGCCAATATAGACAAATTATAGGTTCTTTCGCCCCGTTTCCTATGCGTACGTACATAAATAGTAGACCCAAGTACATGCATTTGGGTTAACCCCCTCCACCCTCCATGCGTACGTACTATATGGATGGCCCCTAAGAGTTATATGCACAAAACAGGTGCCTGCAAGTCTGACCAAAGAAACTGTTTATGTAACACAGAAAAGCATCAAACAGGACTTTTTTTTGCAAGATTTGCATTTCGTAAGTTCGTCACTCTTATGCCCAAATTGGTCGTCCCAGAGTTCATGTGGAGAATCTTCATTGACGCTGTCCTCTACCTAATCGTCGAACATTTAGTGACGGTCTCTTTGCCTTGACTAGATTTTGGCACTTGGCTCCATCTTTAGCTGAATTTTTAGTTTCTTATCTCTTACCTTGTCCGCACATCTTTACATTTGCGTTTCAAATTTAGATCACTCATAATCGTAAATTTTTCATTAATTTATTAACCAATAATAATAAAAGAATCTTCGTCAAAGACAAACTTAGCGGAAGTAGAACCTCGTTTTAAGATTCAACTGTTAATTATATGTCTGCCTTCTCAGGCCCGCCGAGAGGGGACGGGGGGCAAATGCCCAGGGGCCCGGAAAGTTTTAGGGGCCTGGCCGTCCGGGCCCGCAATCAACTTATAAAAAATATTATAATCAGTTATACAAAGTTTATGATTTATGCCTTTTTAAATATAATATTACTGAATAAAATCGTAGATGCATACATACAAACATAGTGTCGTACGGTCGTACCCGCACTTTTTTCAATTTATGTTTTTCAATTTTCTCATAAGGCCTAAAGATAGTTTAGGGGCCCGTGACTGCTCTACCTAGGGGCCCAGAATTTCTGTCGTCAGCCCTGTGCCTTCTAGCGAATAATAAATAACGCCGTCATAAATACCATAAAAATTATTATAAATAACATAGCCGACTTTTAGACATTGTGTCTAAAAACTTAGAAGCGGCCCAAATATCACCGACCCTGGCGGCCCACCGGGATTTTTCCCGGTGTCCCGGTGGGCCAGTCCACCCCTGACGGCTAGCATAGGCCTTCTGGAACACCAACTTTTATACAGCTTCTTGCTGGAAAAGACAGTAAATAGGGATAAAATGATCAAA
This sequence comes from Allolobophora icterica, assembly GCA_963556255.1. Classification (NCBI taxonomy): domain Eukaryota; kingdom Metazoa; phylum Annelida; class Clitellata; order Crassiclitellata; family Lumbricidae; genus Allolobophora; species Allolobophora icterica. The sequence goes on along the minus strand of OY744615.1, from coordinate 8,538,010 downwards.
ATATTAACTTTTAAAACTATCTTTCAACTATATAACATAGAGCAATTTGCTGTCACAATGCTGATAGCAAAAGAAGCGCAATAACTGAGAAAATTACCTCAAGAGTAACTCAAGCACCATCAGAATGTTGGGAAATGTGCCTAAAATTGGGTGTTCGCAAACTTTTGGCCATCAACACCAATAACATCAACAAATTGACAGTATGTTTGTCTGATCTGTGCAGTTGCTTCCATATTTTGTTGTAACAATTTTCGCCGATTCACCTGGATTTGCGGGACTCTTCCTGGCCACACTGTATGGAGGAGCGTTGAGGTAATGACCCCGATTAAATAATTAAATTAGTTATCATCTAATCAAAATAATCGGAACGTAATGAAAGTTTACCCTATGAAATAAGAGCCAAAGCGTCGTTGCTTTAAAATTATTTTGTTTTACAACATTGGACAATCTGTCCTTGCAACACTTACAGCGCAATACAGCTTGAGTGAGCGAACATAGGAATGAATTAACAAAAGGTTGCTATACATAAAGCAAATATTTGTGGTAAAATCGATACGAAACAATTCCTATGGCACTTGGTATCCCGCGAACAGGTTAAATTTCAATATATGATGCAATTAAACGTCTAACTTTAGATGAAAATATAGCCTCACACCACGCTTCCTTTCCCTCCTATTCCATCCCTTTCCTTCATATATAATCTTGCCTTGCATTGAATTCGTTTACAAAGTCGCTGTTGCTTGCTGTTTGTTTGCATCGTCAAGTACTTTGTCTTCGGTGCTGAGCGGCTCAGCCGCAAACTGTTGGGAGGACATTCTCAACTGGAAACTAAACCACCTGCCGGAGACAAGGAAGGCTTTCATTAATAGACTCTTAGGTAACTATATGGTACTTACACCAATGTCCTCGGAACTTTTCTCCTACATTCAGTACTTTCTCTATTGGCATATTCTGTACATTACTTTAGTAAACGTTGTTCTTCAGTTCGAGCGGATCACTTCATTCATTGACCCATGAATCGCCTCGAAAAACAGGTTTACAAATTTTGAATGTGCAGATGGTGATGTATTGTTTTAAGATTTGAGCTTTCCCTTACATTTTCCGAAAAGGATCACAATAATTGCTTACAACTATTTTCCTACTTACAATTGCATTCTTCTAACTAAATTGGCATTTTCTAACTGTTAATACAACAGAACTGCTGTGCCAATTGTACAGAACCAGAATCATCAATTGGCACATGATAGAAGTCCATTTCATTTTGTGACACGTATGTCTCATTAACAGGACAACACACCTGGCATACGAAGCTTTGATCTGTTCGTGTCATGTTCTCTTAATTCAAAGCACAGTTGTCTTGTGTTGCAGTTGTGCTGTTTGGAGCCTTAGCCACTGTAGCGGCTTTCCTCTCGGCTTTTGTTCCAGGTCCAATCACACAGGTAAGCCATATCAATTTTTCAGGTTGCTCGTATAATAACTGTCAGGTTTTCTCTCCAATTGTTGCAATGGTAAAAGATATATTTTGTGTGAGAACTAATTTGGTTTCTTTTCAGTTGCAATCGGCGAGTGCGACATTGAGGATTGTTAAGGAGCCCCTGCCATTATCTGATCAATATCGATAAGAAGCACTTGATCCCATCATAAAAAAGCATCGTAGAGTTTGAATAACAGTAGATCAGCTGAGAGAGCTCCTGGAAAAATATTGTGCAATGTGTAGTAAAGGTGGTCAAGCATGAGTGTCAGAGAAAGTGTTTTGAGCAGCGCATCTCCATAAATGCCTCAAGAACTCCTTCTGTAGAGGAATCGGAATCGGGGAAAGCGTCATCCTGAGGTTCGACAGGAAGAGAATGGACTCTTGTCAAGTCAAGTCAAGTCAAAGTAGTTTATTAGAACATACATACACTCTATTCAATCAATGCTGCATCGACAAAAGAAAAGACCGTCCTGTGAACAAAACATAATTTAAACAATACATTGAGTTACGGAAGGCAGGAAGGTATATAATCAGTATGTGCAATTCTAATAGGATGCCACTAAGGGCTAACGCCCGCTGAACTGTGGCACCCCATGGATCGCTAGTTATACAGCGAGTTAATAGGACTACAAGGAGACTTGAAACGTATATCCTATCCTAGTCTTAACTAAGACATAACTAAGTAAAATTTAACACAAGAATCAGAATTTGTTTTGTGAGAACGGTAATTGAAGTAACCAGTTCTCACTGTTATCAGTATGATTTTGTGCCCTAGCATAACCAGTAGAAACCATAGTACTTAGTATAGGGGCTTGTTTCTTTTGGTTTGTTTTAACGTAGGCGATGTAGATAAGATACATGGAAACAAGAATAATGATAGATCTAGCCATTTTCTATAAGGTGTGTCTTGATTTTTCTTTTAAATGTATGAAATTGAAGTATCTCGGCCAATTCTTTAGGAAGTGCGTTCCAGAGGGCAGGGCCCATACATCTGATAGAAAAGCGTTTTGGGTTTATGCGAGCAGGCTCTGCACGATATTCATAGCCTTGCGAGTATAATGGGAGTGAACGGAGGAGCCAGTAATGAAATACGAAATCATCGAGAGTGGTTATGAAAATTATGCATGAATATAAGGCATTGGTAGTGGTTTAATTGAGATGGGGTTAGAATATTATGCTGAAGAAACAAATTTTTTGTACTACATTTCCATTGAATACCAAAGATCACACGAACGGCTATTTTCTGGAGTTTTAGAAGGGGTTTTAGAATAGTTTTATAGTTTGAGCCCCAGGAAAAATTGCAATATGATAATTATGTATGGGAATATCACCGTGTAGTATAATTTTAATAATTTTTTGGGTGGCAGGCAGTGTCTAACCCTTTTCAGTATGTCTATATTTTTAGCTATTTTGTTTGAAATTAACCTAATATGTGGGATCCAAGTAAGCTGGGAGTTAATTTGAACCCCAAGGAACTTAGTGGAAATGACCTGTTCGATGGGTATATCATTAATAGAAATCGTTAGGTTAGGTGGAGGGGGTGTTTTCCGTTTAGCATGGAGTAATATGTAATTAGTTTTTCTGAGATTCAGGGTTAATTTGTTAGCCCAAAACCAATTAGCAATTATTTTAAACTCATAATTTACTCTGTAAAAATGATTGGTGATGGACTTATCAGTTAGAAACATATTCGTGTCGTCCGCAAAAAGAATGAATTTAAATACGGATGACACCAGTGTTAAATCATTTATATAGATGAGAGAGAGGATAGGTCATAGTATCGAACTTTGAGGGACCCCATACTTTGTTTGTAGAGGCATAGAAAGTGTCGAGTTAAATTGAACCTGTTGGTTTCTATCTGTCAGGTAATTTTGAACCAGGTTAGGGTTAAACTGACAAAGTACGAGAGACCAGGCTGAGGTGGTATGGACATGTAATGAGAAAAGAGGATGATAGCTGTGTGAAAAGAATCATGAATGCAGAGGTATATGGATGCCGCAGTCGGGGACGACAGAGGAAGAGATGGGAAGACACGATACAACAAGACCTAAAACTCCTAAAACTGAAGAAAGAAGATGCTCAAGAAAGAAACAAGTGGAAGAGAAGGATCCGAGTGGCTGACCCCTCTCCAAAGAGGGATTAATTCGAGCCTGAAGGGAAGGAAGGGTTAAACCCCTTATACCAAATGACTGTAATTTACATATATAAGGATGGCATGATCTACCGTATCAAATGCTTTGGCCAGATCGAGGAATATCCCGATAGAGTAATTACTTTTATTCATGGCTTCAGTTATATTATTTTGAATGTCTAGGAGTGCCATATATGTAGAATGGTTGGGTTTAAGTCCATATTGTGAAGGAGTCAAAATATTGAGTTTGTCTAAATAGGAGGTGAGACGGGACTGCATCAATTTTTCCAAAATCTTGGAGAAGGATTGGAGTATGGAAATTGGGCGATAATTAACGATACAGTTTTTAGGACCAGATTTATAAATTGGGGTGACTCGAGCTTGCTTCAGACCAAATGGAACTACCCCGGTACGAAAAGACGCATTAAATATGGATGTAAGGATATTGGCTACAGGATAAATGGTTTTCTTCATAATAGATGGGCATATATCATCCAAGCCTATCGAGTTGGAATCCTTGAGATTATTTACAATCGATTTAATTTCGTCCGGGGTCACAGGGAGAATCCCGCAAGAACAGGGAGTTGGACTTGCCATAAATTGGTTATATCATAGGCAACTGAGAAGCCAAATTTTCGCCGATATTTGAAAAGTATTCATTGAAGGTATCACCAATAAATTTATGAACAGACGTTTCATAGTTCCCCATTAAGAAGGTCTCTGGGAAAGCTGATTTATAATTAGGGTTTAAGATCTGTTTAATTAATATCCAGATTTTATGCAAATTATTTTCACATGATGTGAATCTTTCCGCATAACATACTGTTTCACTGTGGTTTCTGATCTTTTTAAAGAGGTTGCGGTATATAGTAAATCTCAATTTATTTGCTGTAGTAGGTGTCTTAATGAATTTTTTATAAAGGGAAGATTTTTTCCATACGGAGTTTAGTACAGCCTTGGTCGTCCAAGGTTGTTTCATTTTGAGATTGTTTGGTGCATTCTGTGCCATCATCGGGAAAGTTATATCATAGTGCTTTTTGTAAATAGCGGGGAATTCAATATATGCCTCATTTGGGTTATTTTCTGCACATAAATCTTCGACTGGTGACCAATCAGATAATAGTAACTTGTTATTGAATACAGTTTTAGATTCAGTGGTAAAATATCTTCTAGGTGTACTGATGGTGTTCGCAGATTTAGTAATTTGGAGATAAAAAATAATAGAATTGGGAAGTGGTCAGAAAATAATGTCTGTTATACAAATGCAAGAGTCTTGGTGAGGCATATGCAGGTTTACAAAAATATTATCAATTAAAGTTGCACTAAATTCAGTTACCCGAGTAGGCTTCAAAATGGTTGGGAGTAACTTATGGGAGGTCAGCATATTGTAAAAATTAGACGTGGGTTGTAAATCTGCGCATCTTAATAGGTTTATATTAATGTCGCCAGCAGGAATGATTTTATTTCTTTTATGTGTTAGTATTTCAAGAGTTATTTTGAAGTCCTCGTTAAAATCAGGTATGGCAGTGTTTGGGGGACGATATATAGCTCCACGTCTGATGTGGCTATCCTTATCTTGGTAAATTTTAATAAATATTGATTCAAATGTATTTTGGCGGGAATCGAGGTCCTTATTTTCAATTACGCTAAATTTATATACAGATTTGATTAAGAACCCCACGCCGCCCCCATTTCCACCTTCATATTATAATGTTATTATAAATAATTGAACTCTTCAAATAGTAATATAATTAATTTTATGATTATTATTAGTTGTTGCTGTTGTGGCAATACTGCTAATACTTCTGTTACTACCACTACCACAACAACTACTATTATTACTACCACTACTATCAACGACAGTAATTTTTAATCAACAGTCTACATGTATTTTGTAAAATTTGAGCGTTTGACCTGCATTATTAAAAGTTAACTTACCACTACCTACTTGTATCTTGGCAGGTGTTGATAGCCGTGGCTAGTTCCATCCACGGTCCATTGAAGGCGCTCTTCATCCTCGGCGCAGTCTCTAAACACGCCAACTGGAAGGTTAATACATATAATTATTTAGGACCCATCAACTTTTGATGATTCTGCGTAATTGGACTAGACTGGACTTTATAAATTTAGGAACGTCTTGACTGCGGAAGTTATGACAGTGACGATGATAACCACGATTATCATATAATATTTTGCTATTTTCAATCCAAATTATAATTTGTTGTTTGTTTTATGTAACCCTTAATGCTACAAGTAACAACTAGGCCCTATTGCATAGTGTAAAGGAGAGGCTCGTGTATTTGGGAAAGAAGAGCGAAAGTAGAAAGAGAGACTCCGCTCGTGACATATCCTTGCCTTGAATAGTTTGTCGACGGCGGAGTTTCTCTGAATAGCTGCCTGTGTCTGACCTTAACTATCAATCCATGCGAATTCACATCAGTATTCATATCGCGATATCCAAATCACAAGAGTCACGAAAGTGTGACGCTCTTGTGGGTCAAAGCCAAAACTGCCCAGCACAACAGCAGAATCCTGCAATCTTTTTTTAGCTAATGCTTACTGGCGGATTGTGGTATGGGTAGCAAGAGAAATTTCAGCCAGAGTTCTTGTTTTTTCACAACTCAGATTTTGCTTGATTACATTCATGTTGGCCATCAATTGGTGCTGTGGCTATGACTGAGGAGCTCTAGAGGATATTGGATTAGATTAGATTAGACTCTACAGTTGAAAGGACTGATGACATGTTTGCCATTATTAATGTGAAGTTGACAGTGATATCGATGATCATGATACAGTATAAGCCTACTATGGTGATCAAATTCCTGAGTATCTTTGGTGACATTTCTCTGATACAGGGAGCTCTGGTAGGAGGAATCGTGGGTGTACTGATTACCACCTGGTTGAACATCGGGTCTCTGACGTTGCGCCAAAAACACCCTCCCCTGCCTCCTGTATCCGTGGAACAATGTTCTCTTGGAAACAGCAACACTACCCTCTTCGACTACTCACTTAACTACACCAACTTCAAAGACCTGGATGGAATTGGCAGCAAAAATTACTGGAACCAAACAACTGATGTTCTGTCAGGAACTACAAGCCATTCAGTAAGTACTGCTTACGAGAATACTTTGCAGAGCACAGTATTATTTTACACTGGAACTCCATCTCTCATAAACTGCATGTATCGTCCACGCTCAAATCATTGCATAACATTGCATTGCAATACATTATGAAAATTTACATGGCTTAGGACCGCATCGCATTACATGATTCTAAAGACTCCGTTTTTGCTGTTTTTAAGACTCAACTGCGGGGTTTGGAGAACTTCTATGCCATATCATATTTGTGGTTGACACCACTCGGAGTCATCATCACAGGAGTCATCGGTATAATAGCATCCTTCATTATGAGTAAGTGCTTTCCTGATTGGATCAAATCTTATCTTATCCGAAAACTACGGCTGCTCTAGTTAAATCTGATGCAATTCACTCGTATATCCAGTTTCCATTTTAGTCTAATGCATCCTAATCTATCCCAGTTTAATACAATCGAATTTAATCCAATATTTTCGTCTAGTGCTGATCTCATATAATCTATTAAAACTTCTGCGGCGATATTACCATGATGCGGTAGGTAGCTAACGGTTGACTGTCGAAGTTAAAGACACACTTACTTATAATCCAAAAAAGCAGCATCATGTCGACTTGAACTTTTCTTTTAAAACAGGGGACCGAAACTTGGAGGCAAAGGTGGATAAACGGCTTCTTCTGCGTTTCCAATGCTGTGGATGGTCAGAAGAGAACGGAAACCAAGAACATGTGGACGATGAAAACTGTCCATCGCTGCATGGAAAGGCGGAAAGCGCCACATAAATGCAATCACCAAAGTTACTCTCCTCCACCCCCTCACCTTCATCAAAAGTCATTATGTTCATCAGTTTCTGGCGCCACGTAATATGCGACCATATATGTTTTTTATTTTTTATTTTTTATTTATTCCGGATATTCTATAGCGCCTCCCGAAGTCAACTACTATTCAGAGGCGCTCCCGACTACAGCATTTGATACTGTGCCGGATTTTCACGCCGAAGCGCCACGAGCAATTGCGAGTGAAGGACTTGCCCAAGGTCCGTACGCAGCGGCTAGAGTGGGATTCGAACCTGCAACCCTCCGGTCACAAGGCGCCGATCATACCACTGAGCCACAACGCCCCACAGTTCGTATTAATAATATGTGTGAATCAATGATCTGCATTTCACTCAAATATCAACTTCTGGGTTTTACTCGTTTGATTTGATCACATACTGCTTCTGTTCCTGTATGGCCTCTAACGGGAAGCGAGACATTTTGGCGCCGTAGACATACCAGATTACTTTGATATGGGCAGCCAATAAATGCATTTGTCAGGAAACACAGTTTTTTCCTTGCACAACAGTTTGCGCTTCTACTCCAGGATAGATGGGTTTGATATGGGCAGCGTTAACAATTTAACGACGAGAGTGTACTAAAATCGACTGGGAAACCAATACAGCTCTTGTTAAAGTGTTGAAAGATATTCTCGAGGGCAATAGGTAAATCAGTCTTTGACCTGCAGAACAGATAGAGTAGCCCATTCCTACAGGCAAATTTGTCCTCAATACAAAACCGGCTAGTGATTGGTTAGTTCATTGGGCATCTCGCGTCAAACCAAAACGTGTTTGACATAGAAAGCCCATACCCATAAGGCGGATTGTAGACAATACGAAAGTCCGCTATCGCTAGGAATGTTTAGTGAGGTTCCAAACTTTAGCCCGGATGGCTTCAACAACGTAGAAAGTCGTTGTCTGACTAATGACGGTCGCAACTGGGTTCAATAGAGAGTAGTCCATGCTCATAATCCCAGTTTAAACGTTCATGCACCCATTTCGATAGGCTGACTCGTCATCAGAAAGATCATCATCGGTGTCGGACGCCACGCAATATAGCTCACACGAGTGAAAAATACAAGATTGAAAGCAAGTCTCAATATCTGAAAAAATGTCACAGATTTGTTAAATGTAATTAAACCACTCATACATACTCTAGTTTAAGGTGCCTGACACATTACATACAAACATAAGATACCGGTATATATAAGATACAACAATGTTGATGTAATTGTGACCTACAGAGAAAGATAGGTAACTTCGACACTCTTCTTCTTATTTCAAGTAACGCCTCAAAACTCACTATTTCTCACTGGCTTTCAAACATATGGATATGGATATGGATAGCTCTTCAGTGACTAACTAACCGCGCCTCAGATTCGGATTTCTCTGTGACTTTGCGTGCATTAAAAATGTTCGTATTAATAATAATAATAATAATAATAATAATAATAATAATAATAATAATAATAATAATAATAATAATAATAATAATAATAATAATAATAATAATAGCTTATTGTACATCATGCACTAAGGGGCAATGTGAGTTTAATTTGTTGAATTTATATATCCATAGAGAACATGAATTATATTCCAGAATTTCCAATTAAGAATCGACTCGAAATCGCAATATATCCGACTTTGAATTCTCGCTGTAACACTAGCTATTTCTACTTAAAAGGTGCTCGTCAAATTCGCCTAATTTCACAACGATACCATAAATAACATTTCAAACGATGGCCAAACCGCAGCCAAATTATACGAATCTTGCGTGCTACACGTTACCAACCGACGTCCTTTCACTAGGCAGCCGAATTTAGTGATTTCTGATGCGCGGGTTTACATAGTATGGCCGTTGCTAAGGGCCCCAGCCCCTCCGCATTTTGGTCGATCGACAGCGATCTATTTTTAGTTTCTCTAAAACCACATCAAAAGACGCCGCGTACGTATTGAACCCAACTTCGCCTTTGAAGTCGACAAGTCTGTACATTCCTATGCATTGATATCCGCATTTCTTTTGATCTAACTTGTCCGTGTGCATGTCTCCTATCGTCATGCGTGCGTCTGTGTCATTGTCTCTTTAGCTCTCATTAAGCCGGCAGATCGAAATTTCCTTTCATCCTAGTGTCCGTATCTATTTTGTTTGCCTGACCCTCTAGTCGTCGTCAATGTATCGCTAGATCCGTTCATCGGCAGCCCTTTTAAGTCAGATCGCAAACGGCCGGATGTTCAGTGTTCACCCTTAGCAACCGATTTTATTCGCGTGAATACGGACGTGAGTCAACTGAAGCAGTAATAGAAATTGGCGCTAAGTAATTAAAACAGTAGCGAGGGTTTTACCATCGTTAGAATACCTTGCTTTAATCTAAGCATCGACGTTCATTTCTAACCTCACTCCTTTCTAGATTGAATTAACCTCCTTGTACTAGTAGAGGCGTAGGACATGCTTTTCGTTTTAAGCTCTATCTACAGCGGCATAGATTCACTTTGCCTACTTCTGTTTCATGGCTATTCGAGGTCCTGGCTGTTACACTTATTTTTGGCAAACAAATGGTACTGCTTGTGAGTATTTATCGCCCACCTTCCCCTGTTTAATTGACATTTTGAGTGATTTTCAGTAAATAGTTGAATATTTGATTTCATCGTTCTCTGAAATAGTGATTAAAGGGAATTTCATAATCGTGTCGTTAATCATTGCTCTGAAGCATTTTTTGGAGTATTTTATATACTCGTTACCTAGGCCTATATCTAATAAAAGCGATACCTTGATTAGCTAAATTAGCTAGACCTATTAAGTCCTATAATTGAACTAAGAATTAGGAATACGGGAAACGTCTACCTAGAGTGTTGGAAATAGTTTTAACGACAAAACATTGTTTAGCCTTGAGTGATTGGCATTTAAGTAGGCTTTTTTAGAATCATTTACTTTGGGTTAGACTTGCAGAGGTTGCAGTTCAAATCCTCGACACAACAGAACGTTATTTGCTAGCCTAATACCAAACGTAATGAAATTGATACGTTGCCAACTTCCCATAATAACTAGGCATAATCTACGACAGACGACACGAGACTAGCGATTAGCAGTGCAAAATAATTTTCTAATATTCGCAGCTTCGAAGTCAGATAAAATGTGAGTGACAGCATCGATAGAAATTAATTTGGCAAAGACGACTTCTGGGAATTTGACATGCTATTGTGATTTGTGATGTTAATGAAATTTGCAAGAACGTAAATATCTCAAGCATGGCGTAATTTACACAGTCGTGGTTTATTTGTGTAGCTGTAATTGAACATCTATATAGCGCCAATATATTGAAAACTAATAATGGCGTTATCTGCGCTAGCCTATGTGGGTGCTAGGTGTCATTAAGAACTAGAATATGAGATTGGTATGTCTTGATAAGGAATGTATTGTAGAAAAGCGTAGTCGCGCGATTGATCTGATAGAGGATTGGTGATATTAGTCGATGCGGTGGGAGTGGTTGAGTTGCAAGGAGCTGCTAATAATTGGACAGTGTTGATATGTAATTCTAAATTCACATCGGTCCGATTTTAGTATGACAAATTTCAGCGCTGCTAGAGTGTGTGGTCGCAACCTGTACTACGTCTTCACGTGGGAGGGTACCTAAAATTTGTAAGTAAACTATGATTTATATAGAATAGAAGAGAATATTCTTTATTAAGCCAATTGCGAACCGCATTTTGGTGTACATGAACATATAAAAATATTCGCACATACACAGCCCTGCAAAACAAACAGTACCCAAACCTATATAAATAGTGATTAAGCAGAGTTATTCATCAAGTTATAAGTACAGCACCCTAGTTAAGAATGTTTTTCTCATGAGACTGTCAGCCGAAGAAATGGCTCGGGGTCGGTGTGCATATCCGGTAACTTTAAAGGCGGAAGCAGACTGTGCAGGACATGCCCTTCATTAACCAGAACTGCTGAGAAAAGGCGGTTGTCGGCCAAGCTACACAGCAGCTGACCACTCCTTATCAAGCGCCTATGGATGGCTCCCAGCCTCTCACGCTCACTCTTGGTTGTGAAGTTCCACCATTCCGGGGAGGCGTAGAACAACCTTGACAGCGCCGTGGCTTTGACAACGTCATGCATTCTTGGCCCTCTCAGACCATGGGCCTATAGTGTCCTAAATGCGAAGGACGACTGGCGAGCCCGGGCACATACGCGGTCTATATGGGTTTTATATCATTCCACTGAAGCGGTCTTGCTCTCCACACTTTCTGACATTTATTCTGCTATTGATCGATCGGAACTCTCTCTCTGTTAGCCCTCTTTAATGTCTCTGCTGCCTTTGACATAGTAGATCATGACATCTTACTGCAGCGACTTGAAACCTTATGTGGCATCCAAGGCCTCCCACTTCTTTGGTTCCGGTCTTACCTCGCTGATCGTACGCAAATGGTTATCTGCGGAGACTCCAGAACCCATTGGGTTAGAGTTAAATTTGGGGTGCCACAGGGCTCTGTCTTAGGCCCTCTCCTATGCCTCATATACACGGCTGACATTTCCGCTATATTTGCTAAGCACTTATCAACTGGTCATCTTTATGCAGACGACGCCCAAGCACTCGTTCATGGCACTCCCTCTGCACAGCTTGCATTAACTGGACGCATTGATGCTCTCTCACGTGATTTATACCTTTGGCTGTCATCTAATCGTCTCTCTTTGAATCTAACTAAGACGCAGCTTATATGGTTTGGTACTCGTCAACAGCTCCTCATACTAAACTTCCCACTTCTTGCTCAGAAATTCCCGTCATTCACTTTTCTCTCTAGTGTCCGTGACCTTGGTGTTGTCCTTGACAGTACGCTCACCTTTTCTGAACAAATTGCTAATCTTACCCGTTCTTCCTACTTTCACCTGAGACGGCTTAGAGCAATCCGACGCTCTGTCTCCTCCTCCGTTTTTACCACTATCATCCACACCTTCATCTGCTTCAGAATTGACTATTGTAATTCTATTTTGATTGGGCTGCCAAAGTCCGTCTTTCCCCCTCCAGACTGTTTTAAATGCTGCGGCCAGATTAATAGCCCGACTTCCTCGCTGGTCACATATTTCCTCTTTCATGTTCGATCATCTTCATTGGCTTCCCCTTACTGCTCGGATTCAGCTTAAGGTTCTCACTTTAGTCATTCGGTCCTGTACAGGCTTAGCACCCAAGTACCTCTGTGACATTGTTCGTCTGCCAGTTTCAGCTACTTCCCTCCGTCCATTGCGATCGCTTAATCGCCATGATCTTCTTGTACCACGAACCAAGACCACTATGGCCAAAACTCGAGCCTTTTCTTGCATTGGTCCTGCTCTATGGAATCAAGTCCCTCCAGTGACACGTGCCTCTTTATTAGCTGGTGGCCCAAGTGCCTCGTTCCGCTGTCTTAAAACCACTTTCTATTCACTGGGTCTTTCGCACTGGGAGAGCCTCTGATTAGCGAATACTGTGTGAGGCGCTTTATAAATGTTTAGATACAATGCAATACAATACAATACAAAGTTAAGGTCTTTAGAGAAGACAACAGCTAGAATTGTACTACTAGCGACCCTAGGGCGTCCCTGCACCTCGGCTGTAGTTGCGTCGATATCCAGACCCGTCCTCGGACTACGTACTAGCATTTCTGAGGACTTCTTATTGTTTAATTTCAGGTGATATAATATATATAATATAATATATAATATTAGCTTGATGGCAAAGCCGCTGTCTGTGAAAACGAAAGGCTGCTTAACGCAACCTTCTGTAGAAAATCTTTGCGAAAGAAAAGTTGAATATATTCAATGTAACCTATGAACAATCAACAAAACTCTCAGTAAGGATTATTTTAAGAATACAAATTATTATAATAATTAAACTATTTTACGCCCACAAGGTCGCGTAGAAATGCGAGTCTGTGGTCCGGTTAATAATTGTCTTCTACAAGAGAAATGCGGTTAGATATCCAGGTGTTAGAAAGACAGTGAGAAGAAATGAGTTTTAAGACGTTTGTTGAAAGCAGGACAGGACTCGTACATCGGAGAAAGGTTAGTAGTCGGTTTCATTCCATAGTACTCGGATGTTGTGGTTAGCGTGCTGGACTGTCAATCGAGAGGTCGAGGGTTCAAATCCTCGCCAGAGCAGAAATTTAGTTCGAGATTTCTGCTCCGTCAGCACTACTATCCAAATGAGCTATAGCAAGTACACTGACCGTACACTGACGGTTGGAAGATGAGACATCGCAGACGAGACTGGCCACTCGCACTCATGGACAGGGGGTCCATAGAGTAGTGGTAACATCACTGGCGTGAAGAGCAGTAGGTAACGGGATCGCTTCCCGCAGCCTCTCGCATAGGTCCACGCAGCCTATCATTCGCCAGATGGCGCGTTGTGAAAATGAGATGTAGGACGTAATGGGCGCCTTGCATGGCTGCCGTATAGTTAAAAAATTATATTCCTGTAATAACTTGTGATCATCTGTTCATACTGATTTGTAATCATACTGCGTAATTGTCAGTTTGAAAATATTAAACGATTATTATGATTATTATGATTATGATTATGATTATGATTATGATTATTATTATTATTATTATTATTATTATTATTATTATTATTATTATTATTATTATTATTATTATTATTATTATTATTATTATTATTATATACGGAGGTCAAGAAAATGAAGTCGCTAACACTTCATACCCATGGCTGCCTCAGGGCAGGCTTATGGAACTGCTCTTCATTATTCCATAGGAGCAGCGGCTTGATATGCACAGGTGCCTATTACAGGAAATCCATCCAACATCTCAGCAGCCTGTGATATCAGAAAACAGTTTACCGTTTCAATAAACAACCAAACAGATTCTCGAGAAATTGATGTGTTACGTGCTGGCGAATTTCTTGATTTAGCTTTCTTGCTTGGCGAATGACATTTCAACTTACTGACAAATAAGATTTATGACCTAGACTGCTATAATAGTTGGAGCAGAATCAGCAAAAAATGTGGTCTTTCCATGTCAGTGACTTTATTTCGATCGAAAACATCGGCCACCTGCTCGGTGATATAGGATTCTTGTTTAACATTTGGCAATGTATGACTGTTGCCTTCTCATTCTCTTTGTCGCTGTAGCTGATTCACTGGTTCACTCTCTTCATAAGCTGTGTCTTTATCGGTCGAGCCTAATGCCAAACTCTGTAGTGATGATGGATTGAGCTTGAACATCTTTCTATGCTTCACTTCGCACGGCGGGCTCCTATGTCTCCCAGTGGTTCTAAAACAGATTACATGTCTTATGAAACATTTAGAAGCCTTGCTATGTTGTGCTACGTTGCATTCTACTGGCTTTTATTTCAGTTTTCAGTCTTATAATGTTAAAAAAAATTATCGAGGGTATTCCAGACAACAGAAATTAAACATATATTAACAATGAAAACAAATCGAATTTCCAATTACGAAGGTGACCAAACAGTTTAAAAGACCTCATCAACCTCTGTATATTCTCTAATTCTTGTAAATTTATTTGTAAAATTGTCTTTGACCTCAGTTTTATATTGGATTGTTTCGGCACCTCCCAGTGTGCGAAAACGGGAACTTTACTTTTTACAGTAAAGCTATATGCATGGACCATTCTACAAAGCCTTACCTTGTCGCATCTGCCCTCACATTGCACAAGGTGATCCAGTGAAACTCCTTGCTTTGCAGATGATAACTTGCACATAAGTCGAGGCAATGGAGTCGCACTTGAAATGGGCAGACTACCTGATCCTCGTCGGATTCCTCGTCATCTCTCTGGCCATCGGAATCTACCATTCGCTGACAGGAGGTCGACAGAAGACGGTCGAGGAATTCATCATGGGCAATCGACGACTCAGAGTCATTCCGACAGCCATATCCTTGTTTGTGTCCTTCCAGTCGCCCATCATGTTGCTTGGTTATACGGCCAAAATGTACAGCTACGGAGTCCTGTACGCTATCTTCGGCATAATATCTGTAACACTGGCTATGCTTGCTGTCGAACGCATCATTGTTCCGTGGCTCTATCCACTGAAGTTGGTTAGCATCTATGATGTAAGTTTATTCTCCGATATCTCTTGTCACTGTAATGTAGTGTATGGCGACATTTTGATACAGCATCGTAGCCAGCCTGCTAGTTCTAGAATACTTTCCGATGTCGGACTGTGCAGGTACAGGCACTAGACTGTTGCAGATACGAAATCCTAGATAAATCTACTACTGATGTGTAACAGATATTATCACGCGTGATAATATCGGTTAGGCGCCCATCCCAACCTGTATTCAAGTCTATCATCGTCACAATCAGGAGCAGAAGCATCATATTAGCAGCATAGTCAGCGTCATCACGATCAACATTAGGATCATCGTCATCATCCTCGTCCTTATCGTCATTATCATCACGAGCATCATCATCAACATCATCGTCATCATTGTCATTACCATCGCAACGTTTTCCTGATTTTTCAAAAATCTGTCCATACTGGTTGCCCTATGAGGCAAATATAGTATAGACTTGGGCTACTTCAAACAACCGAAATTAGGTAATTTTAAATTGACGAATCTGCGCTTACACTAGCAGTTGTAACTGAAGCTGTAAATTGCAAGGGAACATGATATACATAGGCATCGCCTCTGGCAAGCCTCTTGTTATAAACAGTGTCACCATAGCACGCCCGTCTTTCATAAAGTACTAGAATGTATTTACACAACTGACAATGAACGATGAAGTCTAATCGTCTCTCCTGGTTGAACAGTCCCAGGTCCACCGTAGCTTTGAAAGAGAGGTGTGGAGGGCAGACAATTTTGGCGCACCACCTTTTGACGAGAGCACTCTTTCACGACTGATTATCGCAATTGCCTACATATGTTGTGTGTGTGTCTTAGTACTTGGAAAAGCGATATTTGTCGAAGAGCATCAGGATATTTGGAGCTTCGCTGGCTATTTTAAATTGGGTAAGTGACAATTTCTGTTCAAACGTAACGGATTTAAACTTACATATACGCAGTGAGAGTTCAAAGGTACATGTAGAGTTTGGGTGCCATTTTCGGGTGGAAGGGATACTTTTCCTGACAATTCTTTAGACTGTACCTGCACTGGACCGTGGTCTGACATACCAGTGAAAGGAACTGGTTTCACAAATAGTGCATACTCTTCATCGTCAAAAGAAGTTTTCGTCCAAAAGTCTTAGTTAAAAGATCGTTATAAGAAAAATCAACTTCTGACCCAAGTCCTTGCCAACGATTCGAACCCCAAATGGAATCTTTGGTAAAGTAAGGAAAGGCAAGATAATGAAATACAATGCAAAGAAAGGGAAGTTCAGGTAATTAAATAATGTAAAGTTATTGAAGCTTAAGTAAAACTAGCGAGGGAAGGCGATAAGGTGAGGTAAGATTCGATTAGGTAAAGTCAGGAAAGATGCCAAAACGTAAGGTACGGTAAGATTAAGCAGTGGCGGCGCGTGGGGGGGTGCAAGAGGGTGCGGTCGCACCGGGCGGCCACTTGAGGGGGCGGCACTTTGACTACCTGGACTATTTTTTTCGCTGCTTCCTGTGGTCACCGTAGTGTTTCATTTGGAGTTATTACGTAATTCATTGCAGGAAATTTCAATGAAACTATATTATCATAATGCAGTGAACTGTAAATCTTCACTGTTCATGCGAGTTTCAATGTATTTCTTAGTTTTAAATTGATTTAGATCATTTTAAGCCTATGGTTTCTAGCAGCGGCGTAGCTAGGATATTTTGAGCCCGGGGACGAACCATGAATTTGGCGGCCCCACCCTGTTTTACAATTTCACATTTTCCAAATAATAGAATGGCAATTTTAGATTTAATTAAATAAAATAGGAAAATGCAGATAGTACATGTATGTTGCACCTTAATGGGGCGCCAAAAATAATTCCTGAGAACTGGTTTCTAAGTAATATGGATATAACTGGATATATGTGGGGCTCCAAAATTAAATCATTTAAATTTATTTGGTATAAATTAGTTAAAACTGCATCAAAATTAAGAGTAATTTTTTTTATCTTAACCCTCATTTTGGCGCTCCTGCCCTTGGCGCCCGGGGACAAATGTACCCCCGCACCCCTAGCTATGCCTCTGGTTTCTAGAAATAATGACTGCGCTTGATTATATTGATAATGTGGCATTACTTTTGATGCACACCTCTCCTTCTCTAGCCACATCTCCAACCTCCCGCACTCCTGTCTCATGCACATTCGTGACCTCCGACGCATCCGGCCCATGCTCGACTATAAAATTGCCTCCACCATTGCTCCCTCTATTGTTCATTCAAAGCTTGGTTACTGCATTCCCTCTTCCTCAACCTTGAATCCACCCAAACCAAGCGTGACGCGTCTGCAAGTTATCCAAAACTCACTAGCCAGAACTGTCACCAGAACGCCCAAACATCATCATAGCACCCCCATCCTCAAATCATTGGTCAAAAATCCCAGAGAGAATCCACTTCATTATATTACACTAACCTACAACTTTCTACAATATTCCCAGCCCAAGTACCTCAGTGATCTCTTCACCATTCAGACTACGCGCTCCACCAGATCCTCCTCCTATCTCAGTCTTTCTTGACGGCCAGTCACTACTCGTGTCAAGTTCTCCAACCGAGCCATATTCAACACAGCACCACGCCTATGGATTGATCTCCCCCTGAATCCCGCAGCTTCTCAGTTCCTCCATCATCATTACAACCCGTCTTTCATTCTCCTCCTCGTGGTCCTCTATCACCATCTGGCTTTCGACCCAAAACTGAAATCTCACCTTTTCAAATACTACCCTGACTCATCTGATCGCCCGCCTTCAAATTCTTCTCGCAATACACCTCGCGACACCCGCCCTGACAGCTGCTCTGCCTCTTCTCTTGATCTGCCCCCGTGGAAACTGGACCTGGGTCTCTTTTGAACTACTTTCTGGGGACCCACTCTAATTTGATTTGGCCTTCTAGAAACCGGACTCGGACCTCTTTTTGACTACTCTCTGAAACCCCCTCTGATTTGATTTGCTTATGCTAAAAGTACTTAAAGTGCGCAGTGCACAGTGATACTAGTAGCGGATCTGCTTCATCTGCTACTGTGCTCTATACTAGGCTAAGGCTACTACTAACTACTATCATACAGACATACACAACACAGACAAAATTTCCATATACTACTAGACAGGCCTGTCGCCTTAGGGGAGGGGGGCGGCACACTGATGCTTCGCACCACCTTTGAAAAATCCACGCGCCACCACTGAGATTAAGGCAATGTGGTTTAACATACTGCATGACATATCACAGAAAAGCTAGGTGAGGTGATTTGAGAAAATCGTAAGTAAAAATAATGTAGGCTTACTATAAGACAAGGCTAGATAGTTTATGGTAGGGAAAATGAAGTAGGGTAAGATACTGGCATTTAGGCGTTGCAAGGCAAGATATAGCCTATGTATGATGACGACAACGACGCAGACGAAATGGTCGACAACGACGGTAATGATGATAATGTTGGAGTTGGAGAATGTTGGAGAATGTCTGGTGAATTGCCCAATATAACAGTTATAACAGCAAGATGCGGACGACGTTTCGATTAGTTTTACAGGGCTTGACAAAAATGTTTTATAAGACAAACCAAGGTTCGAATCCTAGACGCAGAGACGAGAGGCAAGCGCATTACAAATTTGCAATGTGGGTAGCGCCGTAAGTGTAGGAGAGGTAGGTCTAACTTTCAGTAAAGGAAGACGGGTATAGTGCGGTAGTGTGACTAGACGTCTAATTATGGACCTGATTGGCGAAAGATAACTGCTGAACTGTGTCATGGTCTTCTGTTCTTAGGTTCTCATTATGGGACTGGTAATGTATGCACCATCAACGGCTCTGCAATCCGGTATTTTCAACGACACTAAAACCACTAATTTCACGTCATTTTCGTCTTTTTCTCTGCTACGTTCATGTAACCAAGTCAAATTAGGCCTACTGCGCCCATCATTAAAATACAAAATGCCACAGTTTGATCAACATCATTGCCTCCACCATAAAAGAAAATGAAGTAAAAGAAACAGATGATTATAAAATAGAAGCAAATAAAGAAATAAAATTGGTGTTTATTCTTTCTTAGCTACTGGTTTGCCTCTCTCCGTATCAATACCAGTCATGGCGGCTGTATCGGTGACATATACAGCTCTCGTTAGTATATCAAATCAATAAAAATCAATTAAATCGTAATCTCAATCAAACCAATCAACCAACCATTCAAAAAATAAGAAGGTATCAAACATATCGATCGAATCAAGCCATTCAATCTTGCCAAAACCATTCAGTCTATTACTGCGCTGTAGTGTATTGTACAGTAATTGGGTATTTATAAAGCTCTTCTTGGGTATGGCCCACTCAGAGGCGCTCCCCGTGCCAGAGACTCCGACAAAATAAGCAGGATTTAGGATGAGAAAAGGAAGTTAAAGCCCTACCAGAGAGAATAGTGAACCGAACAGGAGGAGTTAGTCTGTTCCAGTTCCAGTGAATAAAACAATCGAAAGAAATCACTTACCGAAAGAGTTGAGACTTTGAGAAAATAATAAGTTAAAAACATTATTGGTAGTGATCCAAGCATACATAGCATGCAAACCTGAAAAGCTGTTTTAGGCCTTATTGTCATTGATGTCTGCATGTTCTTTATAACCGTAGGGTGGAATGCGAGCTGTGATATGGACGGACGTATTTCAGTTCCTGATCATGATTGGTGGAATGGTTGCCATCTTCGTCAAGGTATCTTGTAAACTATGCACTGACGAAACAGATGATGTAGTCAACGACTTAAGTTTTTCTGATAACATGTTCAAGTAAAAAACATTAATAGACCTTTTGCTGGTGAAGTTGGTATCTATATTAGTGTAGCGCCACCGTATACTAGGACTGTTTAGTGTTATGTTCTACACCCACGACTACTTTAGTTCTGTTTCATCCTGTCTATACTGGACAAGGAAATGCATAGGCCTATCTGTTTGACTAGGAAAATGAACATAGAACACCTGTGTATGCATTTAAATGTATATGAATATAATGTATATATCAAAGTCAAAGCATGTAACAGTTCAATGTCTAGTTATCTTATGTCTATTTTGCCTTATGCCCTACCTAGCCAGCAGCTTTGCTATCTAGATTTTATTGCCTATTGCTACCTCCCAGTAAGACCCTTTATCACGGAATGTTCCTCGTAGAAAAGCTGTCTTTCACCCGTTTGTTCATCTGATGAGTTCGCAGACCGGTTCGCAAGTCGTCTAGATTCTCCCTCGTCGAAGCTCGACTATCCACCGTTCTCGTGACTTCTCGTAGCTTGATGTCCCTCTCGAAGAGACCGAAGTTACAGCTTGAGAGTACGATTTATTACTTCCAAAGTAACGTACTCTTCTCCCGTACTGTAACCGCTTAAGTCCGTTGACAGGATCGTTCGAAAATGTCGACTTCCTATGGCGGAAGTCAGGCTTCGTAACAGTTTGTTTCGAGAGCGTTTCAGTCATTGATACGATCTCCCCTGCACAACGTCTCGACTTATAAATTCAATGCACCGATCGTCCTACAAAACCGACCGTGCTGACTAACGATGCCCTTGTACAGTAGGCAATCCACCGAGTCGATATACTCAAGATTTCTAGAACGTCTTTTTCAGTTGAAATCAAACATCAAACTGCCGCATCTCCACGCCACGTCACCACGGTTGCTTGGTTACCGAGTCGTTAGCCGCTTCGCCATAACGGTTTTTGATCAGCTGTTCGTCCTGACCAATGAGGTGAATCCACATCATCTGCTGTCCTTTGCGTAGATTTGATGAACCCCTCTAGCTAATATTAATTAAACCCTATAATGCTGGCTTAGCTGATGGCATTTTAATTAAGTTACATTTATGTAGCTCTACTATCCTACATTATATAATCTAAATATATTCTTCTCTGCACTATAACATGTCGTATCATGTTGTGTAGCTGGGAATCATTGTGTGGTTTGGGAGATCATGACAATTAGACAACATTTGTCGACCACAGTTCGACCATATTTGAAACCTGAAGTCAGCCCTGACAATAAGCTTCAACATATTTAGCTGTAGGCCTAAATTAACGTAAATGGTCAAACCTGCTCTTTTTCGCCGTGCTGGAGTCGGGAGCGCCTCTGAGTATTTCCCTTGAAGTGGCGCTATATAAATTTTTGAAAGAATGAATGAATGAACGAAGCCTACATAATTTGGGTATTTACCGGCACCCAAGTCTTGGAATAAATCTTTTTACTTCAGTGCTAGAAAAACATTAAACCAGTTATCAAGGACAGTTTAACCATGTATATTGATCGGAGATATTAACATTAATTTAATGTCCTACCATTCTAATGCAGAAACGGCATAATTATTTAGGTACATCCATGGTATCGCTCCAAAGTTTTCTGGCGCTTATACTTATGCTTACAAGAATAACAGGAACTTCAGCTACTTTCAGTCATCATATTTACTTTACCCGGGTACTCTCACATCTCTAAAAATTGATAATGCAAATTTTTGTGTGGAAATAACTGGCCACATAGGCTACCTAATTTCGTAGCAATATTTAAAAAGGATTTGAGCAAACCAATTTGCAGGCCATTTAAAAGACTATTTAGCCCTATAAATAAAGCAACTTTTAGTGATGTGTTGAGTACAAATTGACTGGGATAGTCTAATTATAAGTCACTCAGCAGTGGATGAAATATTTGAAGAAGAAATTAAAAGATGTTTTGATTTTGTTTTCCATTGCTCAGAGTTACTAGAAGGGCAGTTATGGACTAGTTGTGGGTATAAAATTATAAGTGGACGTAAAATCCGATTATACCTGGCTTAGATAAAACAAAAAATACAATTGATATAAACAGAAACTATTTTGAAACAATTACTAATGCAGAGATTGATTCTTATTACCGTAAGTTTTTCCAAACAAATGCCGGTAAATGGTAATACCAAGATGTTATGGTCTCAAATAAGTTCACTGTGCAATTAGAATAATGTATAAATGTAAAAGGCAATCCTCTCTAGTTCAACTAAGTAACATAATTTCTTTCTTTCTTTATTCACTTTAATGCTTGAAAAGTCTTAGCAAAATGCGACTCTGAGGTGCAATTAGTCTGTTGTCAGATGAAGAGCAGTTTGTTATTCAGATGTTCGAAAGCCACTGAGAAGTAATGAGTTTGAGGCGTTTCTTGAAAGAAGACGTGGTCGAGCAACGGATAAGCATTGGTAGTCGATTTTATTCTTTTGGGACTACAACATGAAGCCCATGGCAGTATTAATCTAGGCTCAACCAAAAAGCCATTATGACCGAAGACAGCAGACTGCGTGGCGGGATGTAGGGATAGAGTGGTGGTTGAAGGTTGGTAGCAGTGCACGTTGTATAAAAAAAACTTAAAAATTACTAGCTTGCAGTATAAAATACGATTGAGAGGATGGAGAATTTTTAGTAAAGTGGATTTCTGTTTTTTGTGGAAGGGATTAATTCTCGTCGGAGGAATAACAAACGTCTTCAGACTGGCTGGGGAAGAAGGTCGACTCGTCTTGGCCAAGTAATCATTGCCATTATTACTAATCAGCATCATCACCATCACGGCTGTCGCAATTGTGACAATTTTTGCCTCTCTTGGAAATCATTACCATCATAGTATTCTGCAACTTTCTGTAAGATAGCATTCACTTACCGATAATTGTGGTTTGCATATTGTGTTGAACAGTGTTAGCTTAGACCCGCGAGAGCGCCACACTGTCTGGTCTCTTCTGATTGGACTCGGAGTCTCTATCGCCATTCTTAACGGTCTGTCACAACCAAGCGTTCAGAGATTCTCCGCCGTCGACAAACTATCCAAAGCAAGGATGTAAGTCGCGAACGAGGCTTCTCTATTTCCTTCAGCTTGCCACTGTATTTCCTAATCTTTTTTCACTAATGGTAATTATAATTGTAACTGGAAACGGATAAAGCCTTACTGCAAAGCAAACTGATCAGAGGCGCTCTAGCTCCGATGATGCTGATGCTGCTGCTGCTGCTGCTGATGATAATAATAATAATAATAATAATAATAATAATAATAATAATAATAATAATAATAATAATAGTAATAATAATATTCGTTTATTAAGTTCAAAATAACAAGTACGCAGGATTTAAATGTTTGCGGGAAAAAAAGAAGACACAGTGAGAAGCTGCAGTCCTGGTTCAGCAGAGAGGGATTTCCAGGAGGCAGAGTCTGCAACTCTGAAGCTGCGGCTCTGTGCTGCCTAAGTTCGGGTGTTTGGAACAACGAGTTCTGCGTGTGTCGCCGATCGCATGGGACGACGCCCAAAGACATTGGAAATTAGGACACAGAGTTCCTTTGGTACACCAGGACGCAGCTGGAATGACAGTTCCGAGTAAAAATCCAACGTCTTTAATAAGATATGCTCTCGAATTGGAAGCCAGTAGATCTACTCCAGCTGCCCCACAAACGCCAATCATCATTATAATTACCCTCATCTTCTCATCATCGAGAGGTAAATACATGCTCACACACAATTACATACGTATATACATGTAGGCCTAGACATGAACGCGCATTAACAAGAAATTTTTTTAGCTAAGGATGGAGTTTGACTAAAAAAATAGTTTAGTTAAAACCACAGTTTAACCAAAAAAACAGCAATACACAACTATTTTCCACAGTGAACATTGAACACTGTCAACAACTCAACGCGAAACTCATTGATTAGCACTGCATGGTTTTAGCATTAACAGCCTGTGTTTTCAAATTCATACACTACTTACAGTATGCCTGTAACTGTATGCTAAAAACAGTACACATTGCATAGTTTGAAGGTGAAATTGTCATTGACGCTCTGCATTATTACAGTTCACTTAACCCCTGTTATTGTGAAAATGTTTGTCGTTAAAGTTGGAAAAATGTTTAACTATTTTTAGTTTAGTTTACTAATTTCCAAAATTAGTTGCCAACTTTAGTTAAACTATATTTTTCAGTTGGAAAATAGTTTTAGTTTAACTAAAAATAGCTTAGTGCTCATCACTGCATATAATAATGCTTACGTAGTTTACAACGTCCCTCATCTGTTTTTGCAGAATGGTTCTATTAAACATTCCTCCCTTGATCATAACACACGCGATGGCCGCCATAATTGGACTAATCGTCTTGGCTTACTACTCGAGCATCAAATGCGATCCTTTGGCCAACAACGACATCGTACATCCTAACATGGTCAGACTTATTACCTGTCGCTGCTACTAATCTTGCCGTTTATTTAACCCTACATTGCTTTACAATCTGAGAATTCGTTATAATTGTAACACGAATATAAATGCCACAGTTTGTTTCTTTAAAACACACTATTAATAACAATCAAAAGTGTTAAAGCTGTCTTAAAACGCAGTCATTCAGAACAGTAAGTCATGCGTGCAGACTTTGTTAAGTGTGCTACATATATCCAGTGACGTCACCAAAGCTTCGAGTTTGGGGTCAAAGGCGTATCGGCAAAGTCCCAAGAAGCTGGAGAGTTTTTACATTAGTAGCCAATTTTTTGTGTTAAAAGTCAACAGGTTTTGAATTACAGAAATTCCCGACAAAAAAAATCTGCGCCGGCGGCGACCACGAAATGTCGGCCGCGGCGGAGCGGCGCGGCCGGCGCAGGGCTCTAGTTCAAACTGTCATTAAGATCTTACTTAATAAATCAATATACCACATCCATCATTCCCACTTGAATGAACCCTTATGATTAACTGGTTGCCAAGCTTGTTTGCAGAAACTTTATACATACAAAACTGCTGTATATAATAAAATATGCAACAGATAGACATCTACAGCTTATAAATAATGGTACGACCACCTACTTGTAAATTTAACCTACAGTTGTTGTTATTTACGTAATTGCAATTACAATTGAACTTCGAATTTAGTTGATTTATTAGTTAAGTTAGTTAACTCTTACTAGGCATAATAAGACATACACATCCGTTATGCCTGTGATCTTTGGTTGCCCCAAGTAGCGGGACTCATCCCTTAGGGGCATCCTGTTATAACACCCAATTCACCAAAAATGTTATTGTTTTGTCTTTTACTTCTGGGTTGTCCTAATAAACGGATTTTGATTTGATTTGATTTGGTTGAATTCCGAACATTCGCAGTGTCGTAGCGACATAATCAACAAGTGTAATATAATTTTTTATAAGTCGAAGAAGGTGTAAAGTATATTTACTCTTAGAAAGTTTGCGACCGACCATCTTATCAACGTTATGAACGCCCCAGACTCGGATACAATAGAATCTGTGCCCTAAAGTTGAGGCAGGTAATATTTACTCTTAGAGCATCTATCCCCTCCCCTTTTCGGGGAGTGGGGATAGATGAATGGTAACACTCTTTCTTGAAGAATAGAAGATCTTGAAAGACGCGGTTTGATACCCGTGAGCTCCCTATTGGTGGATTCAGCCTTCTACTCCCTAGAAAGCACCTGTAACAACATCAACAAATTGACAATAATTATATCAGTGTGATTCTCCTTACAGATTTTATTTTAGTTATAGTTACAGTTATAGTTAATGGTTTTTTATTTTAGTTATAGTTACAGTTATAGTTAGTATTATTTTTTAGTTATAGTTATAGTTATAGTTACTGGACTTTTATTTTAGTTAATTTTAGTTAGTAGATAATTACAAGTGACCCCAATGGCACTCCTGTTCCATATATGGGGTCATCGATTAATTATGTCAGCAAATTTTAGGCAGTTTTTTTTATCTCCTCCCCTTGTCATCAACTGTCAAACATTCAAGGACCCCCTAACAAAATTATGTCAAAGAAAATTACCCCACCCTCAGAATATTTCTATGACTCTAACATGCAAAAAACTGAATTGCCAAAAAAACTAAACGTTGTTATTCAGATTTTAATTTGATACTTAATGGCTACAGTACTTGTGTAATCATTGTCTGTCACAGATATTTAATGGAATTTTCCCATTAAAAAATACAATCTCGTTTTCTTTTCAATGTGTATTCAATTTGACTTTATTATGAACATTTCTAATTTGATCATGATAAATTTTTTATAATATTCTTTTTAACATAGAAAATTAAATTCAAAACAAGTTTATCTCAAGAAAAAATTATCTTTCCATCAAAAAGAAACTCGAAATATTAGATTTTCGAAAAGAAACCAGAATATTCGGAAGGAGAATATGTAGGCCTAACACATTTTCTCATTTTAGCTCAGAACAATAAACAGGATAGTTTAAAACGAATAAAATATCGCCTTTGATTAAATTCACCATGTTTATCGATATTGCACTTTTTTTAAATTTCATTAACGAAAATAGCGATGAATTTTCGTTAGTGTTATTTTCGTTATAGTTATAGTTAATGATATTTTTTAGTTACAGTTATCGTTATCGTTAACGAAATCATTTTTGGTTCGTTAACGAACATTTTCGTTATCGTTAACGTTAACGAGAATCACACTGAATTATATTTGTCTGATCTGTACAGTTACTTCCATATTTTGTTGTAAAAATTTTCGCCGATTCACCTGGATTTGCGGGACTGTTCCTGGCCACACTTTATGGAGGAGCGTTGAGGTAATGACCCGGATTCAATAATTAAATTAGTTATCATCTAATCAAATTAATCAAAGCGTGATAAAGGTTTACCATCCTGAAATAAGAACCAAAGCATCATTGCTTTAAAATTATTTCTTTACAACATTGGACAATCTGTCCTTGCACACTCACAACGCAAAACAGAAAAATTGGGCGAACCTAGAAAAAAATTAACAACGGAATGATTCGTAAAACAAGTGCACGTGGTTAGTATCGATACGAAACATTTCCTGTGGAACTCGATACACCCCTATAAAAGGTCAGATTTCAATGTATAATACATCGTCTTGCTTTAGATAACGATACTTCCTCACATCACGCTTCTTTTCCTCCTATTCCTTCCATTTCCTTCCTATTTAATCTTGCCTTGCATTACCTTGTTTTATAATGTGCTGTTGCATGCTTACTGTTTGTGTCCATCGTTAAGTACTGTGTCTTCGCTGCTGAGCGGCACTGCCGCAAACTGTTGGGAGGACATTCTCAACTGGAAACTAAACCACCTGCCGGAGACAAGGAAGACTTTCATTAACAGACTCTTAGGTAAGTATTCGGTGCTTAGACCGTTGTCCTTGTAAATTTTTCTCGTATAGGCCTATTCAGTACTTTCTCTTGTGGCATATTCTGTACATTAGGCCTACTTTAGTAAACCTTGTTCTTCAGTTCGAGCTGATCACTTCATTTTGTTAAGCCTCATTCATAGAACCATGAATCGCCTTGAAAAACAGCTTTACAAAATTTTAAGGTGCAAATGCTGATATATTGTTTAAAGATTTGAGGGTTCCCTTACATTTTCAGAAAAGGATCATAATAATTGCTTACAATTATTTTCCTAATTTAAACTGCATTATTCTAAATAAATTTTCATTTTCTAACTGCTTTGCCAATTGTTCAAATGTCCACTCATTGGAACCTGATACGAGACCATTTCATTTTGTGCTCTATATATAGGTCTCATTCACAGGAAAACACACCTGGCATTCGAAGCTTTGATCTGTTCCGTCTCGTTCTCCTAATTCAAATCACAAACTGTATCGTTATAATTTTTATTTTCAAGTGTTCTTGTGTTCCAGTTGTGCTGTTTGGAGCCTTAGCCACTGCAGTGGCTTTCCTCTCGGCTCTTGTTCCAGGTCCGATCATGCAGGTAAGCCTGTCATCGATGATTACTTTTCAGGTTGCACTTTTAATAGCTCAGATTTTCTCTCAATTGTAGTGATTATAAGAGATATTTTGTGTGGGAAACTCATTTGGTTTTATTTCAGCTGCAGTAGGCGAGAGCGGCATTGAGGATAGTTATGAAGCCCCTGCGCGTATCTCATCGAACTCGATAAGAAGCACTTGATCCCAGGATGGAAGGCATCGTATACATAGGCGTAGGCTCTGGGGAGGTGAGCAGCCGGTGCACGTGCCCCCCAATAATTGAGATGGACTGTACACCCAATGCAATAAGTGTAGAAAAAAATGACCAAATCCCCCACCCAATATTTTGGACAAGTTTACGCCAGTGATCGTAGAGTTAGAAGAACAGTTGGCCTAGATAAGCTGAGGGAGCTACTGGCAAAATAAAATTATTATGCAATGTTTAGCAAAGGTGATCAAGCAGGAGAGTGAGGGAAAATGTTGTGAGCAGTGCATCTGGATAAAGGCCTCAAGAACTCCTCTTGTAGACGAAGATGAATCGGGAAAAGCGTCATCCGTAGGTGTGACGGTAAAAGAATGGACTCTTCATATTATAGTTATTATAAATAACTGAACTCTTCAAATAGTAATATAATTAATTTTATGATCATTATTAGTTGTTGCTGCTGTGTTGCAATACTACTACTGCTATTACTACTACTACCACTACTACTACTACTACTACCACTACGACTTCCACTGCACTACCACTACTACTGCTACTACCACTACCACTACTATCACTAGTACCATTACTATCAACGACAGTAATATTTTACGTCAACTGTCTAGTGTCTACATGTATTTTGTAAATGTGAGCGTTTGACTTGCATTATTAAAAGTTAACTTACTTACCACTATCTACTTGTATCTCGGCAGGTGATGATAGCCTTTGGTAGTTCCATCAACGGTCCATTGACTGCGCTATTCATCCTCGGCGCAGTCTCCAAACACGCCAACTGGAAGGTTAATATATGCATATATTTAGGACCTATCAACTTTCGATGACTCTGCGCAATTGGACTAGACTGGCCTTTCACTTAATAAATTTAGAATCGTCTTGATTGCGGAAGTTACGATGATGACAGTGACGATTATAACCACTATAATCATTCAATATTTTGTCATTTTCAATCTAAATTGTTGTTTTTTCATGTAACCCTTAATGATAAAAGAAACAACTACTGCACAGTGTAAAGGAGAGGAAGAAGAGAGTAAGAAGAAAGAGAGACTCCGTTCGTGACATGCCTTGGAAAATTTGTAGACGGCGGAGTTTCTCCGAACAACTGCCTATGACTTTTGTCTTACCTTAAATATTAATCTACGAGAATTCATATCAAATCACATGAGTCATGACAGTGCGGCTCCTCGTGGGTCAAAGCCAAAACTGCCAAGCACAACATAAAACACAGTTATCTTTTTTGCTAATTAATGCTTACTGACGGATTGTTGTAATGATGGCAATGGTTATTTTAGCCAGAATTATGGTTTTTAGACAACTTTGATTTTGACCGGACTGCTCAAATCAAATCCGTTTTTATTAGAACACACAAACTGCAGACTTA
This sequence comes from Allolobophora icterica, assembly GCA_963556255.1. Taxonomy (NCBI): domain Eukaryota; kingdom Metazoa; phylum Annelida; class Clitellata; order Crassiclitellata; family Lumbricidae; genus Allolobophora; species Allolobophora icterica. Next base: position 8,508,120 of record OY744615.1, on the reverse strand, counting down.
CAGTGACAGAAAACAAAGAGTTTACCAGTTCAGTGTTATAAAAGGATGTCCCTAAGGGACTCCATCGGATAATGAATTTGCTGTGATTACATTTATATTTGCCATCAATTGGTGCCGTTGTTTATGATTAAGGTATTGGCTTAGATTAGATTAAACTTTAACGTTGAAAGGATTGCTGTTATTATTGTGAAGTTGCTATAGTAATACCGATGATAATATGCTATGATATACATGTTTTATTAAATTCCTAAGTTTGATGAGTGACAATTCTCTGATACAGGGAACTCTACTAGGAGGAATCGTGGGTGTACTGATTACCCTCTGGTTGAACATCGGGTCTCTGACGTTGCGCCACAAACACCCTCCCCTGCCTCCCGTATCCGTGGAACAATGTTATCTTGGAAACAGCAACGCTACTCTCTTCGACTCCTCACTGAACAACACCAATCACACGTCTTTCGAAGTCCTGGATGGAATTGGCAGCAAAAATAACTGGAACCAAACAACTGATGTTCTGTCAGGAACTACAAGCCATGTAGTAAGTACTGTTTACGAGAATACTGTGCATGACACATAATTATTTTACATTAGGCCTACAACTCCATCTATCATAAACTGCATGTATCATCCACGCTCAAATCATTGCAATGCATTGCATTGCATTACATTACGAAAATTTTCATTGCATAGGAGCACATAGTATTACACGATTCTAAGGGTTCCGTTTTGCTGTTTCGCAGACTCAACTTCGAGGTCTGGAGAACTTCTATGCCATATCCTATTTGTGGTTCTTACCAATTGGAGTCATCGTCACAGGAGTCATCGGTATAATAGCATCCTTCATTATGAGTAAGTAAATTCCTTGTCAGGTGTAATCTTATCATTCTTATCCGAATACTACGGCTGCTCTAGTTAAATCTGATGCAATCCAATCGTATGTCCAGTTTCCAGTATAGTCTAATGCATCCTAATCTATCCCAGTTTAATATAATCGAATTTAATCCAAATCGACTCTAATATGATCTATTTTCATCTGAGCTGATCTCAACTTATCTAAAACTTCTGTAGCGATGTTACCATGATGCGGTAGGTAGCTAACGGTTGACTCGTGAAGTTAAAGACACACTAACTTATAATCCAAAAAAGGAGCGTTGTGATACCTTGAGCTTTGGTTTTAAAACAGGGGACCGAAACTTGGAGGCAAAGGTGGATAAACGGCTTCTTCTGCGTTTCCAATGCTGCGGATGGTCAGAAGAGAACGGAAACCAAGAACGTGTGGGCGATGAAAACTGTCCATCGCTGCATGGAAAGACAGAAAGCGTCACATAAATGCAATCACCAAAGTTACTCTCCTCCTCCTCACCTTCATCAAAATCATTATGATCATCAGTTTCTGGCGCCACGCAATATGCGACCATAGGTGTGAATCAATGATCTGAATTTCACTCAACTATCAACTTCTGGGCTTTACTCGTTTGATTTGTCCACATACCGGTACTGCTTCTGTTCCTGTATGGTCTCTAACGGGAAGCGAGACATTTTGGCGCCGTAGACATACCAGATTACTTTGATATGGGCAGCCAATAAATGCATTTGTCACGAAACACAGTTCTTTACTTGTACAACAGATTGTCCTGCTACTCCAGGATAGATGGGTTTGATATGGGCAGCGTTAACAATTCAGTAGCAGTTTCGACTTATTTGGACTTGCCAGATATTCTGGATATCTTTACCAGATAATCTATTTAACCTTCATCATGCTATTAAAATTAGAAATGATAGCTTCACTGTGCAACTGACTCTGTAAAAGTGACATAGTTTTTGATTCTGTACTTAAAATCGCAGTTTATTGATCTATAGCTCCATATAGACTTCATTCTGTCTTTATCCCATTTTGTAAGGTGATTATAAATGCATTACATTGTTTTATTATCTGTCGCAACATATGTTTGTGTTCCTACTGGCGGCGGCGCAATGGGACCTGCGTGAATTCACCGGCAGCCTGCCACTGAATTTGTGAATTTGTGCAGTTATGTTCATTTCCTTTAACGAATGTAGCAAATAAATACTTCCTTACTTACCCTCTATTCCCTCCCCACCCCCATTGACGAAGAAAAAAATGGAAAAAATTGTCCTGCCGAAATTTGTGCCCCAAAAGTTATGTACAGACAGTGGCGTCACTAAGGGGTGTGGGGTGCGGGCCGCACCGGTTGACACCTTCCGAAAGAGTGACACCAAAATGACAAAAAAAACTGTCTAACAAATTTTGCAGAGTTTCAGAAAAAATTTATTATTTTAAAATTAACAATAACAGGAAACAACAAAAACATTTTTCGTAAACCCAGCTTACATGTACTGTATCTAGCTGGTGTTCCTGCGTTTTGCATCACACTCCACATTCCATCATGCCATATACTGTCGAATGCTTGTTTGAAGTCTATGAAGTTGATGAAGACTTTCTGGTTGTGTTCTAAGCTTTTTCAAGTGTCTGTCTCAGTGTGAATAGTTGATCACTTGTGCTTCTTCCTGGTCTGAACTCGGCTTGCTCTTCTCCAAGTGCTGTCTCGACATATTGCTTCATTCTGTTTTGTATAATTTTGGTGAAGACTTTTCCTGGAATGCTCTGTAATTTAATGCCTCTGTAATTTCTGCAGTCTTGTGGATCTCCTTTTCGTTTGTATATAGGGACGATTGTCGATTTTGCCCAGTTGTCTGGTATTTCTCCCTCTTGTTGAATCTTTGTAACAACGGTATGCATAGCGTTAACATATGTTTCTCCACCTTGAAGTAGTGCCGTAGTGATTTCATCCATGCCATGTTTTTTCACTGGATGTGTGCCAAAACGCAACAACAGGCATGTGGAACCTCAAACTTTTTTCTGGGGATCCCCACTTCAAAGAGGTGCCGCTCCTCCTTCGTTGAAGGAGGAAGAGAAAGTACTAGGGAGGGACGGATGAAAGGGAAAGGAGGGGGAGGAAGAAGGGCAGGTATAGGAGAGGGAGAGGAGAGAAGTACAGGAAGGGGAAAAGGACGGAGAAAAGGGGAGGGGCAGAGGAGGAATGGAGAAAGGGAAGAGCTTAAGGCTTCACCTTCCCAAACCTGAAATCTTGGCGCCGCCACTGAATTGTCTACAAGTTAGCAGTGCAAAATATTGTGCTAATATTCGCAGCTTCGAAGTCAGATAAAATGTGAGTGACAGCAACGATAGAAATTTATTTGCAAAGACGACTTCCGGGAATTTGACATGCTACTGTGATTTGTGATGTTAATGAAATTTGCAAACACATAAATATTTCAAGCATGGCATAATTTGCACAGTCATGGTTAATTTATGTAGCTCTACTTGACATTTTTATAGCACCAATATATTGCAGACTAATAATGGTTAATCTGCGCTAGCCTATGTGGATGCTAGTTGTCATTAAGAACCAGAATATTAGATTTGTATGTCTTGATAAGGAATGTGTTGTTGACACGTTTGGATTAGTTGTACAAAAGCATAGTGGCGCGATTGATATGACAGAGGATTGGTGATATTATTCGATGCGGTGGGAGTGGTTATGTTGCAAGGAGCTGCTAATAATTGGACAGTGTTGATATGTAAATGCACATCTGTCCGATTTTAGTATTACAAATTTGAGCGCTGTTAGAGTGTATGGGCGTAACATGTAGGCCCCTACTACGTCTTCACGTGAGAGGGTACCTACAATTTGTAAGTAAACCATGATCTATGTATGTAATGCTAGCTTGATGGCAAAGCCGCTGTCTGTGCAAATGAGACTTAACGCAACGTACTGTACAAAATCTTTACGAAAGAAAAGTTGAATATATTCAATGCAACCAATGAACAATAAACGAAACTCTCATAAAGGATTTTTCTAAGAATACAAATTATTATTATAAATAAACTATTTTACGCCCACAAGATTGCGTAGAAATGCAAATCTGTGACCCGGTTAATAGGCTATCCTACAGGTGAAATGCGGTTAGATATCCAGTTGTTAGAAAGACATTGGGAATTAATGAGTTTTAGGACGTTTGTTAAAAGCAGGAAAGGATTCGTTCATCGGAGAAAGGTTAGTAGTCGGTTTCTTTAAATAATGCTCGACTGTTGTGGATAGCGTGTTGGACTGTCAATTGAGAGGTCGAGGGTTCGAATCCTCGCCAGAGCAGAAATTTAGTTCGAGATTTCTGCTCCGTCAGCACTCCTAGCCTATTGAGCTATAGCGAGTACACCGACCGTACACTGACGGTTGGAAGATGAGACATCGCGGACGAGACTGGCTACTCGCCCTCATAAACGGAGGTTAAGAAAATGCAGTCGCTAACACCTCATACCCAGAGCTACATCGGGGTTAGCCTTTGGAACTGCTGTTCTTTATTCCATATGGGGCAGCGGCTTGATATGCAGACAATCCATCCAACATCTGAGCAGCCAGTAATATCAGAAAACAGTCTACCGTTTCAATAAACAACCAATACAGATTCTTGACAAATTGCTGTTTTAGGTGCTGGCTAATTTCTGTTTGTAATTTTCTTGCTTGGCGAATGATGTTTCAACTTGGTGACTAATAAACCCTCGACCTCTCGATTGACATTTATGTACTGCTGAAGTTGGAGCAGAATCAGCAAAAAATGTGGTCTTTCTATGTCAGTGACTTTATTTCGATCGAAAACATCGGCCACTTGCTCGGTGAAATAGGATTCTTGTTTAACATTTGGCCATCTGACTGTTGCCTTCTCATTCACTTTGTCGCTTTAGCTGATTCACTGGTTCACTGTCTTCATAAAATGCGTCTAATCGCTCCAGCCTATTTCCAATTCTGTAGTGATGATGGATTGAACTTGAACATTGATTTCGCACGGCGAGTTTCTATGTCTCCCAGTGGTTCTAACACAGGTTACATGTCTTGTGAAAGATTTAACAGTTTTATGTTGTGCTACGTTACATTCAATCTTACACGCTTTTATTTTCATTTTCAATTTTCCGTTTTATATTGATTGAAAAAAATAATCGAGCATATTCCAGACCACAGAAATTAAACATTTATTAATGAAGTCAAATCGAATATCCATATATTAAGAAGGCGAGCAAAAGAGTTTTAAAACCTCAGCAACCTCTGTGTAATCTCAAAGTTTTGTAAAATTATCTTTGCCCTCAATTTTTATATACTGGATTTATTCGGCACCTCCCAGTATGTAAAAACGGAAACTTTACTTTCCACCGTAAAGCGACATGTATATGCATCGACAATTCTACAAAGCCTTACCTTGTCGCATCTGCCCTCACATTGCATTAGGTGATCAAGTGAAACGCCTTGCTTTGCAGATAATAACTTGCACATAAATCGATGCAATGGAGTCGCATTTGAAATGGGCTGACTACCTGATCCTAGTCGGATTCCTCTTAATCTCTCTGGCCATCGGAATCTACCATTCGCTGACAGGAGGTCGACAGAAGACGACCGCTGAGTTCATAATGGGCAATCGCCGTCAGAAGGTCATTCCGACGGCCATTTCGTTCATCGTTACCTTCCAGTCGTCCAGATTGTTGCTTGGTTATACGGCCGATATGTACAGCTACGGAGCCCAGTTCATTATCTTCGCCATGGTATCTATAACACTGGCTATGAATGTTGTCGAACGCATCATTGTTCCGTGGCTCTATCCACTGAAGTTGGTTAGCATCTACGATGTAAGTTTATTCTCCGATACCTTTTGTCACTGTAATGTAGTGTATGGCGACATTTTGATACAGCATCGTAGCCAGCCAGCTACCTCTAGAATACTCTGTAATGTCGGACTGTGTAGGTACAGGCACTAGGCTGTCGTAGATAATCCTAGATAAATCAACTATTGACGTGTAACAGAGAGAATCAAGCGTGGACGCCAGTTAGGCGACCATCCCAACCTGTATTCAAGTCTATCATCGTCATAATCAGCAGCAAAAGCATCATAATATCAGCATAGTCAGCGTCATCATGATCACCATTATGATCATCGTCATCATCTTCGTCATTATCGTCATCATCATCACGAGCATCATCATCAACATCATCGTCATCATTGTCATTACCATCGCAACTTTTCTTGATATTTCAAGAAATCTGTCCATACTGGTTGCCCTATGAGGCAAATATAGTATAGACTTGGGCTACTTCAAACAACTGAAATTAGGTAATTTTAAATTGACGGACCTGCGCTTATACTAGCAGTTGTAACTGAAGCTGTAAATTGCAAGGGAACAAGATATACATAGGCATCGCCTCTGGCAAACCTCTTGTTATAAACAGTGTCACCATAGCACGCCCGTCTTTCATAAAGTACTAGAATGTATTTACACAACTGACAATGAACGATGAAGTCTAACCGTCTCTCCTGGTTAAACAGTCCCAGATCCACCATTGCTTTGAAGAAGAGGTGTGGAGGGCAGACCATTTTGGGGCACTACCTTTTGACGAGAACACTTCCACGATTGATTATTGCAATTGTCTACATATGTTGTGTATGTGTCTTAGTACTTGGAAAAGCGATATTTGTCGAAGAGCATCAGGATATTTGGATCTTCGCTGGCTATTTTAAATTGGGTAAGTGACAATTTCTGTTCAAACATCTCTGATTTAAATTTACGTTTACGCAGTGAGAGTTCAAAGGTAAATGTAGAGTTTGGGTGCCATTTTCGGGTGGAAGGGATACTTTTCCTGACAATTCTTTAGACTGTACCTGCACTGGACTGTGGTCTGACATACCAGTGAAAGGAACTGGTTTCACAAATAGTACATATTCTTCATCGTCAAAAGAAGTTTTCATCCGAAAGTCTTAGTAAAATGATCGTTAAAAGAAAAACCAACCTCTGACCCAAGTACTTGCCAACTATTCGAACCCCAAATGGAATATTTGGTAAAGTAAGAAAAGCAAGATAATGAAAGACAATGCAAAGAAAGGGAAGTTCAGGTAATTGAATGATGTAAAGTTATTGAAGCTTAAGTAAAACTAGCGAGGGAAGGCAAAGTAAGCTGAGGTAAGATTCGATTAGGTAAAGTCAGGAAAAATGCCATAACGTAAGGTAAGGTAAGATTAAGGCAATGTTGTTTAAGATACTGCATGACATATCATAGATAAGCTAGGTGAGGTGATGTGAGAAAATCGTAAATAATGTAGGCTTAGTATAAGACAAGGTTGGATATGTGTAGTTTATGGTAGGGAAAATGAAGTAGGGTAAGATAGTGGCATGTAGGCGATGCAAGGTAAGATATAGCCTATGTATGATGACGACAACGACAAAGACGAAATGGACGACAACGACGGCAATGATGATAATGTTGGGGTTGTAAAATCTGTCTGGTGAATTGCACAATATTATAACAGCAAGAAGCGGACGATCTTTCGATTTGTTTTACAGGGCTCGACAAAAATGTTTGATAAGAAAATTTTATCTGAAGAAAATTGAAAGCGTCCATAGGCTAAATAGCCTATATAACGTACTAGATTAATAGACTAAATAAAAAATTCTTATTTGCATATCCTCATGTTTTGGTTATTATACTGATACCGGAATCTAATACAAGTTCTGAGTGTTGCATAAAAAGACAGTTTTATGTGATTGTAACTATATAGTCTAACACTTTAGATTAATGTGTATCACATGTATTATGTATGCACATAAGTTAAAGAGCTCATTAAACATTCTAGATTATTATGCAAACGATGTATGATTATGTAAATGGCAAATTAAACTTTCTAGACTGTTGAGTAAAATAGGAATTCTGTACATGTATAGTTAACACCTAGCGTTCATGGTTATTATGCTACAGATGTTTTTAGAAATAAACTTTTTATTGCATTGTTAAGCACCACTTCATTGGTCCGATAGTTTGTGTAATTAGGCGACCCTGACAGCGGAACGGTGTCGTTCCTTTGGGTTTTCCTTTTGTCACTGATCGCAATGTAAGTTAACTTCGTGTTACCACGCAAACTATGTAATTGTTCAAAGATTGGTGAACAATAAAAGAATTTGATTGATTGATTGATTGATTGATTGATTGATTGATTGATAAGACAAACCAAGGTTCGAATCCTAGACGTAGAGACGAAAGGCAAGCGCACTACAAATTTGCAATGTGGGTAGCGCCGTAAGTGTATAGGGCCTACAGGTCAGCATAGAAATTGGCATGGCTGATTACCAGACCGTTGAAGATGCACACTCTTCAGCCGAGTTAATCCAATAGTCATGGTGTGCGGAAGATGTCATATTCAAGGTTAGTAGAACACGCGCTTGCAGCACCCACGATCGCTAGAAGAGGTAGGTCTAACTTTCAGTAAAAGAAGACTGGTCCAGTGCGGCAGTGCGACTAGACGTCTAATTATGGACCTGATTCGCGAATGATAACCGCTTAACTATGTTATGGTCTTTTGTTCTTAGGTTCTCCTTATGGGAGTGGTGATGTTTGCACCATCAACGGCTCTGCAATCCGGTATCTGTGAACAACACTAATAGCCTACCATTAATTTCACGTCATTTTCGTCTTTTTCACATCTATGTTCATGTAACCAAGTCACATTAGGCCTACAGCGCCCATCATTAAAATTCAAAATGCCGCAGTTTGATCAACATCATTACCACCACCATAAAAGAAAATGGAGTAAATAAAACAGATGATTATAAAATAAAAACAAATAAAGAAAAAATAATCGATGTTTATTCTTTCTAAGCCACTGGTTTGCCTCTTTCCGTCTCAATACCAGTCATGGCGACTGTATCGATGACATATACAGCTCTCGTAAGTATATCAAATCAATAAAATCACTTAAATCGCCATATCAATCAAACCAGTCAACCAACCATTCAAAATAGCAAGCCATCAAACATATCGATCGAATCAAGCCATTCAATCTTGTCAAAAACATTCAAACTATTACTGCATTGTAGTGTGTTCTATTTGGGTATTTATAAAGCTCCTCTTGCGGTGTGGCCCATTCAGAGGCGCTCCCCGTGCCAGAGACCCCGACAAAAGAAGCAGGATTCAGGATGAGCAAAGGAAGTTAAAGCGCTACCCGAACAGGAGGAGGAAATCGGTTCCAGTTCCATTGAATAAAACAATCAAAAGACCTTAGTCACTAACCGAGAGAGTTGAGATTTTTTGAGATAAGTTAGAAACATTATTGGTAGTGATCCAAACATACATAGCATGCAAACCTGAAGAAACTGTTGGTAATTTTCATTGATGTCTGCATGTGCTCTATAACTGCAGGGTGGAATGCGAGCTGTGATATGGACGGACGTATTTCAGTTCCTGATTATGATTGGTGGAATGGTTGCAATCTTCGTCAAGGTATCTTGCAAAAAAATGCAATGACAACACCTATGATACAGTCAACGACTTTAGTTTTTCTGATAACATGTTAAAGTTAAAAAGTATTTACAGACCTGTTGCTGGTGGAGTTGGTATCTATATTAGACGACATTTGTCGAACATATTTCGACCAAAATTGAAACCTGAAGTCAGCCCTGAAAATAAGGTTCAAGATATTTTTTTTACTTATATCCAGTGACGTCGGAAAAAGCTTCGAGGTTGGGGTCAAAAGGCGTATCGGCAAAGTCCCAAGAAGCTGGAGATTTTTTGCATTAGTAGCCAATATTTTTGTGTTAAAAGTCAACAGGTTCTGAATAACAGAAATTCCCAGTTTTGTGGGAACAGCATTCGTTTCGTTCATTAACACAGCAATAATTCTTAACGCGGCGAACAACTTCCGCCTGTATATGCTGTCCGACGATTTCAATAATCTCATTTTGCGAAGTTGGCAACAAGTGGGCTCCTAAGTAGCATTAGAAACAGCCTCGTTCAGATTGTCAGACAGCATTGTTAGCCATTGTCAGTTTCTGGCGGTTATACTTATGATTACAGGAATTACAGGAACTTCAACTACTTTCAGTCATCATATTTACTTTTCCTCGGGTTCTCTGACATCTCCAAAAATTAATAGTGCAAAGTTTTGTGTGGAAATAACTGACCACATACTACCTAATTTCTTAGCAATATTTAAAAAGGATTTATTGCAACCAAATTGCAGGCCATTTAAAAGACTATTTAGCCCTATAAATAAAGCAACTTTTAGTGATGTGTTGAGTAAACATGGACTGGGATAGTCTAATTATAAATCACTCAGCAGTGGAGGAAATAGTTGAAAAAGAAAGTAAAAGATGTTTTGATTTTGTTTTCAAATTGCTCAGAGTTATGGACTAGTTGTGGTTATAAAATTATAAGTGGACGTAAAATCCGATTATACCTGGTTTAGATAAAACAAAAATAACAATTGATATAAACAGAAACTATTTTAAAACAATTACTAATGCAGCGATTGATTCTTATTACCATAAGTTTTTCCAAACCAATGCTGGTAATACACTAAGATGTTATGGTCTCGAATAAGTTCACTGTGCAGTTAGAATATGTATAAATGTAGAAGGCAATCCTCTCTAGCTCAACTAAGTAACAGAACTGATGGAATTAGTTATTTATTTCTTTATTCATTTTTAATGCTTGCAAAGTCTTAGAAAAATGCGACTCTGAGGCGCAATTAGTCAGTTGTCAGATGAAGAGCAGTTTGTTATTCAGATGTTCGAAAGCCACTGAGAGGTAATGAGTTTGAGGCGTTTCGTGAAAGAAGAAGTGGTCGAGAGACGGATAAGCATTGGTAGTCGATTTCATTCTTTGGGGCTTCAACACGAAGCCCATGGCAGTGTTAATCTAGGCTCAACCAAAAACCCCATTATAACCGAAGACCGCAGACTGCGTGGCGGGATTTAAGGATAGAGCTTGAAGGTTGGTAGGAGTGCACGTTGTAAGGTTTTTTAGCAGTAGTCTTCATTTACTTTCATGAATGTGGCCAATAAAAAACTTAAAAATTACTTAATAGCTTGCAGTACAAAATACGATTGAGAGGATGGAGAATTTTAAGTAAAGAGGATTTCTGTTTTTTTCTTGCGAAGGGATCAATTCTCGTCGGAGGAATTACAATCGTCTTCAGACTGGCTGGGGAAGAAGGTCGACTCGTCTTGGCTAAGTAATCATTGCCATTATTACTAATCAGCATCATCACCATCATGGCTGTCGCAATCGTGACAATTTTTGCCTCTCTTGGAAATCATTACCATCATAGTGTAGCGTTCCTATCATCGCCCTCTGGCGAGCGAGCGCCCTGTTGTAAGGCTTTGGCTGGCTGGACCAAACGTGCGGGATTTGAACCCTGAGCAGTGGGGGACTTTACTCTTTCCTCTACATCACTTGTGTCGAGCACTATATAATTTTCTGGTACCAAGGATATTTCCTGACATATGTCTGCGTGTGTTAAAGGTCCTTCTGCCTTTACAACAGTATTTTCGGCGGGAAAGTTCCCGCCTAAACGACCAACTTCCCGCGCTAACTGTGCCATACCGGTTTCTACCTGTTCTTGGCGGGAAATAAAGTTTCTCATTAGCGCCGTCATCTCGGACATTTCCTCGACCAAAACGGCCACCACTTTGTCAGACATAATGACTTTTAATTCCAATTAAAACTTATTTATTAAAAGAAATTCAATATGCAAATTAATGTCTGCACAAATCGGAAAGTCAATGTTCTCTAATCTGCGAATAAAGAATTAAAAACTACACGCTCGTGTAATAAATGTCAAACTGATACAGTGGCGAACATACGGAATCTATTTCTGTTTCTCTTTATCGGAGAAATCACAAATTAGCTTACTTATCGTTGATTCAACAATTCAATAATCACGCTATACACATGCTCGCAATTGACGACACAAACTACCGATCGATACCATAATACAATTAAAACAACTGGAATCGATACTCAACCTCTAACCATAAGAAAACACTGATTCACAAGTATTTCCGGTCGATCATACGACTTCGATCCGTCGAAAGATCAAACTGCACCAACACGTCCAACAGCGACGAAAACAACCAGAAAAGGCGCACGTCTCACATCGACGACATCCACACAGAAAAGGGGCGTAGCAGGCCAGGCCTCGCTGTTTTATAGACAGTTCACTTGGCGCCAAATATTCCCGGGCATTTCCTGACCAATCAGAAACCTATATTCTGTCAGGCGCACACAGAAATCTACCGCGCTAGTTCAGGATTGGTGCTCTATTAATAGAATTAATGAGATGCGATAATATGATAATTACTCTGTGTGCGTGGCCGCATTTATGTTGCGCTAACCATTCGTTCAAACACACATTATATAAATTGACGTTCGTCACACCCTCCACCCCCTTAGAGAAAATTTTCAAACATTGAAAATTTTACTTAAAGCAAAGTTCGCAAGTCAGCAATGTTCATTCAACAACAACAAAAACATTAGAAGAATTACACATTACTAGTAGATTCCTCTACCTAGTCTCTCAACTGTTACTAAACTGGTTCTGGGTATATGGTCCATCCTTCAGTAATTGCTAAGGGTGGAACAACCCACATACACACAGTTTAAGGTCTTAATCATCTAAGACACACACCAAAACAACTACTACACAATGAAATTGAATTAAGTAAACCACAAACAATCAATGAATAAATGGAATCCACAATGTCAATCTCTATATCTAGCTGGCTTCACGGTATTTCGTTTCGGCCGCTGAATGCGTTTATTTCCATCTCCCTCAGAATCACTCCCTTCGGATTCGAACTCAGTTTCTTCTCGCGAATCAAGGTAACCTTCACCTTCATACTTCTTCAACTTATCAACGTACACAATTTTCGGCTGTGCCCGTGGTGATTTTTGTATTTTATACAAAACCGGACTTAGCTTTTCTTTAACTTGGTACGGACCAGTGTACCATCGGGTCCATTTCTCTTTCAATCCGACTCCGGTCCTTGGGTAAAAATACCAAACCAAATTGCCAGGTTCAAACTCCACCGGTTTAACTCTCATATCATAGCGAAAAGCACGTTGCGTTGCTTGGCGCTGCATAAATTTTCTAGCAATTGTAAAGTCTTCTTGCATCCTGTAAACCTGTTCATAAACAAAATCATCAACAGACAAACTAGCAGGTAAGACTTGACTATCTCCTAAAACAAGATCAATAGGCAGACAGGTTTCTCGAGAGAGAAACAGGCGAATCGGCGTGAATCCTGTACTCTCGTTCTCGCTTGCTCGGTACGCCGCAAGAACATAGGGTAAGTGCACGTCCCAATCACGTTGACGTTGAGAGAGCACTTTGCCCAGTTCCAGGTCGTTCCGTTGTTCGTCTTCCATTTGAAGTAGAGCCAGTGATCGACGTGGTAAGGTTTGTCGGACTGGTCGTTCTCCTCCAGTGTCAATCTTGTGCTGCAAAACATCCGTGTAGCCATAGTCCCATTCGTGCAAAGAGAATGCTTTACGGTGTTGCAACACTATTTGCTTAAGCTGCAACCGTGCTTCTGGCATGACATCCTCTGCTACCTCAGTCCATAATGGCGACAACACTTTTTCGACTTCTTCGTTAGAAGGCTCCGTGTGATTCTCTATCACTTGGCCGCAGCTGGACACCTGGCCATCGTTAGAATTCTCGCCATAGACTGTGACGATTTCGGTTGCACATTGGAGTCCTTTCTTTAGTCTTACTGCACTAGTTGTCGGATTCAAAATTCTCAGAGGCAAATCGATAGCGCGTTCTGGCAGCAGAGTCCCAGCCACCAGCACTCCGGAGTCGAGCAGTTGAGGTTGAGTCGCCCAACTTCTTCCACCGACATCACCCAATTTCGCTAGGATGGCGTATGCTTCAACGTTCATTTCGCTTAACGCTGGCACTTGCACGTCATGAGCCAACGCCACTTTGCGACACATTGAAGGTGCTGATCGACAGTGAATGCCGACTTCATGACCATTTATCGTAATTGTCCTCTTACCAAAGTTCCACTGGACTTGATGACTTTCAAGCCAAGCCAGACCCAGGATCAGTTCTGAAATCTGTTCTGTCACCAAGCAGTGTGCATCGAATTGAAGTCCATCGATTTCCACGGTTAGCTTCGTTTCACCAATAACCCGGATCTCAGTTCCATTTGCAGCTTGTAATAGTTGTCTGGAACATTTAACATCTGCTTTCTTCACCATGGAGCTCGGAACTAAAGAGAGTTCGCATCCTGTGTCAATCAAGGCAAACGTCGCTTTACCATTGACTTTCACCGACAGGTAAGCGTTGCTGCTACCTTGTACATGATTCGAACGAAGAGTTGCTGGCGGTTCCTCACTGGAAGCTGAACCAAGTTGTGTCGAAACCGGACCAGGACAGTCTCTCACCAGATGGTCGGACTGGCCACAACCGAAACAGGTTCTAGGCGTCTTTCTCCTCACCTGATTTGGCGGTTGACTTTCCTCAGCGGTTTCTGGTCGACCACGAGTTCTTTCCCATTGACGTCTGGTTGTGGAGGCGGTTGCCACTGGTAGTTCCTTCGGCTTCGACCCCCAGTGCTCTCGTCCGTCCAAACGTTTCTCCAGACTCGCCATCTGTCGTCGCTGCGATTCCAGCTCGTCTCGGATGAGTTGTAGCGTTTTCTCCAAATGTCCATCATCTTCTCGCACCATCTTAGCTCGCATAGGTCGACGATCGGATTGATCAGAATCTCGTCGTTCGGCTTTCTGATAACCCTCGAACCTCATGGCTAGGTTGTATGCTTTGTCCAACGTTTCCGCTTCACGCTCACGAACTTTCATTGCCAGTTCTTTGTCTCGGAGAGCATCAATGAATGCTCGAATTGCTATGGCTTCACTGTGGCTCGTTGTCGGTCCAGGAAAAGCAAGGATCATTAACCGTCTAATATCTTGCACTAATGAACCAAGTTCCTCACCTTCTCTCTGTCGTCTGGTGTTTAATTGCGTTTGGTACAATGTGGTTTGGTCTGTTCCACCGTACCTCAACTTTAGTTTCTGAATCAGGTCGTCTGACGTCATCACAGTGGCTGAGTCGAACTCCCATAGCAGTTGATTAGCCGGTTCCACTAACGCACACATCAGCTGATGAAGTTTTTCTTCTTCCGTCCATCCATTGTGTTTTGCGCACACCTCAAATTTTCGGACAAAAGCTTGGACTGCAGTTTTACCATTGTACGTACCAATCTTAATCCATTGTCTACTGGAACGCAGTGTAGACAGCATGGTTTGGTTGTCCGACAACTTCTGCAACTGTCCTTTCTCTTCTGTTGACTTCACATTCGGACCCGGTTGTGGTTCCACGGTCGACCCAAGTTGACCTTCGGCAACCATCACCGTTTGAGTGGCGACGGAAGTTGTAACCTTCGCCGCTGGGTTCAACGTGGCGAGTTCTGTAGTCGTTGGCAAGAGCGAAGGACGTCCTTCAGTCCTTCCCTTCCCGACTTGCACTGGAACTTCTTGGCATGGCTTTCTGTAGATTTCACGGCCCCACGTTTCCATTGTTGTCGTTGCTCCAAACGAAGTCGGAATCGACATCACCGTTGGTAGGTAACCGGAACTCAGGTGCCCACGACTGATTGCAACCGGACGACGTTCCTGAAATGACCCATGCACCGCCCAGATCGAAGGTTGATTGAAAGGCGTTGCACTTGAATGTGTTGGTATACCAGCGCTTTGTTTTCCGTAGGTGAAAGGAACCGAAGACAACGACGCAGAACTCGTGAGACTGGGACGTGCACTTTCGTCGAGGGCAGCGTACCAAGCGCGAGTCGGATGACGAACACTATCGCTCATCTGCTGTGTAGTCTGCGGTTGTCTCATCTGTCGACCAGTATCTGAAACTAGACACTTAACATTAGTCTGTGTTTCATAACATTTATCAATAACCATCTCCTGTTGTCCAAGCATATTCTTTTTCCAAGGATGTTTAAATGTAATTTCCTGATCACTAACTTCACTCATTTCGTCTATTTCATGATCCTGTTGACCAAAATCACTCATTTGTGGTTCAAACTCACCCATGTCCATTATGTCTATAGGTCGAGTAAATCTTCTATCTAAACCTACTTCCGGTTCTACTTCCGCCACTTCAGCCATTAACACCCCACTTCTGGTACCACGTGTAGCGTTCCTATCATCGCCCTCTGGCGAGCGAGCGCCCTGTTGTAAGGCTTTGGCTGGCTGGACCAAACGTGCGGGATTTGAACCCTGAGCAGTGGGGGACTTTACTCTTTCCTCTACATCACTTGTGTCGAGCACTATATAATTTTCTGGTACCAAGGATATTTCCTGACATATGTCTGCGTGTGTTAAAGGTCCTTCTGCCTTTACAACAGTATTTTCGGCGGGAAAGTTCCCGCCTAAACGACCAACTTCCCGCGCTAACTGTGCCATACCGGTTTCTACCTGTTCTTGGCGGGAAATAAAGTTTCTCATTAGCGCCGTCATCTCGGACATTTCCTCGACCAAAACGGCCACCACTTTGTCAGACATAATGACTTTTAATTCCAATTAAAACTTATTTATTAAAAGAAATTCAATATGCAAATTAATGTCTGCACAAATCGGAAAGTCAATGTTCTCTAATCTGCGAATAAAGAATTAAAAACTACACGCTCGTGTAATAAATGTCAAACTGATACAGTGGCGAACATACGGAATCTATTTCTGTTTCTCTTTATCGGAGAAATCACAAATTAGCTTACTTATCGTTGATTCAACAATTCAATAATCACGCTATACACATGCTCGCAATTGACGACACAAACTACCGATCGATACCATAATACAATTAAAACAACTGGAATCGATACTCAACCTCTAACCATAAGAAAACACTGATTCACAAGTATTTCCGGTCGATCATACGACTTCGATCCGTCGAAAGATCAAACTGCACCAACACGTCCAACAGCGACGAAAACAACCAGAAAAGGCGCACGTCTCACATCGACGACATCCACACAGAAAAGGGGCGTAGCAGGCCAGGCCTCGCTGTTTTATAGACAGTTCACTTGGCGCCAAATATTCCCGGGCATTTCCTGACCAATCAGAAACCTATATTCTGTCAGGCGCACACAGAAATCTACCGCGCTAGTTCAGGATTGGTGCTCTATTAATAGAATTAATGAGATGCGATAATATGATAATTACTCTGTGTGCGTGGCCGCATTTATGTTGCGCTAACCATTCGTTCAAACACACATTATATAAATTGACGTTCGTCACAATAGTATTCTGTAACTTTCTGTTAGTTAGCATTCACTTACCGATAATTGTGGTTTCATATTGTGTTGAACAGGGTTAGCTTAGACCCGCGAGAGCGCAACACTGTCTGGTCTCTTCTGATGGGACTCGGAATCTCTATCACCATTAGTTACGGTCTGTCACAACCAGGCGTTCAGAGATACTCCGCCGTCGACAAACTATCCAAAGCTAGAATGTAAGTCGCGAACGAGGCCTCTCTGTTTCTTTCAGCTTGCCACTGTATTACCTAATCTTTTTTCACTAATGGTAATTGTAATTGTAACTGGAAACTGATAAAGCCTTACTTCAAGACAAACTCATCAGAGGCGCTCTCGGTCCGATGATGCTGATGCTGCTGCTGATGCTGCTGCTGATGATGATCATAATAATAATAATAATAATAATAATAATAATAATAATAATAATAATAATAATAATAATAATAATAATAATAATAATAATAATAATAATAATAATAATAATAATAATAATAATAATAATAATAATAATAATAATAATAATAATAATAATAATAATAATAATAATAATAATAATAATAATAATAATAATAATAATAATAATAATAATAATAGGGACTATTCGTTTATTAAATTCAAAATGACAAGTACGCAGGTCTTAAATGTTTGCGGAAAAGAACACAGGGAGTCGCTGCAGTCCTGGTTAAGCAGGGAGGGAGTTCCAGAAGGCAGAGGTAGCAACTGTGAAGCTGCGGCTCTGTGCAGCCTAAGTTCGGGTTTTGGGAACAACGAGTTCTGCGTGTGTCGCCAATCGAATGGGACGATGGCCAAAGACATTGGAAATTAGGACGCAGAGTTCCTTTGGTAGACCAGGGCGCAGCTAAAATGACAGTTCCGAGTAAAATCCAACGTCTTTAATAGGAAACGCTCTCGAATTGGAAGCCAGTAGATCTACTCCTGCACGAATGAACAGATATGACAAATCTTGGGAAAGGCACAAATCAAACGAGCGGCATCATTTAAGACTGGCTGTAACTGAGATTTGGTGGATCAGAGTAACAAGGTTTTACAAAATTTCAACTTATAGATAACAAGTTTGTATCCTAATTCTAAAGCCTATCAGCTTGCCCACAAACTTCAATCATCATCGTAATTACCCTCATCTTCTCCTCATCCTCGAGAGGTAAATACATGCGCACACACAAATACATGCGTACATACATGTAGGCCTAGGCGTAAACGCGAATTAACAAGAACAACACACACGTATACACACATATAATATATAGGCCCTACTTACGTAGTTTACAACGTCCTTCGTCTCTTTTGCAGAACGGTTCTATTAAACATTCCTCCCTTGATCATAACGAACGCGATGGCCGCCATAATTGGACTAATCGTCTTGGCTTACTACTCGAGCATCAAATGCGACCCTTTGGCCAACAAAGACAACGCACAACCTAACATGGTCAGACTATAATTATTACCTTTCACTACTACCAATCTTGCCGTTTATTTCACGCTACATTGCTTTACAATCTGAGAATACACTATAATAGTAACACGAATATAAATGCCACAGTTCGCTTTTTTAAAACGCCATAATTTTATAACACATTATTAATAACAATCAATATTGTTAAAGCTGTCTTAAAATGCAGTCATTCAGAACAGCAAGTCATGCGTGCAGAGACTTTATTAGGTACTGAAAGGGCACTATGTTAAGTGTGATACCTATATCCAGTGACGTCGGAAAAAGCTTCGAGGTTGGGGTCAAAAGTCCCAAGAAGCTGGAGGTTGGGGTCAAAAGTCCCAAGAAGCTGGAGATTTTTTGCATTAGTAGCCAATATTTTTGTGTTAAAAGTCAACAGGTTCTGAATAACGGAAATTCCCAGTGTTGTGGGAACAGCATTCGTTTCGTTCATTAACACAGCAAAATCACCAGCCTTAATAATTCTTAACACGGCGAACATCTTCCGCCTGTATATGCTGTCCGACGATTTCAATAACCTCATTTTGCGAAGTTGGCAACAAGTAGGCTCCTAAGTAGTATTAGCAACAGCCTCGTTCAGATGGTCAGACAGCACCGTAGCCATTGTCAGTTTTCTGGCGGTTATACTTATGCCTATAAGAATAACAGGAACTTCAACGACCTTCAGTCATCATATTTACTTTTCCTCGGGTTCTCTGACATCTCCAAAAATTAAGAGTGCAAATTTTTGTGTGGAAATAACTGGCCACATAGCTAATTTCTTAGCAATATTTAAAAAGGATTTGTGCCAACCAAATTGCAGGCCATTTAAAAGACTATTTAGCCCTATAAATAAAACAACATTTAGTGATGTGTTGAGTAAACATTGACTGGGATAGTGTAAATATAAGTCATTCAGCAGTGGAGGAAATAGTTGAAAAAGAAATTAAAAGATGTTTTGATTTTGTTTTCCATTGCTCAGAGTTATGGACTAGTTGTGGGTATAAAATTAAAAGTGGACGTAAAATCCGATTATACCTGGCTTAGATAAAAAAAACAATTGATATAAACAGAAACTATTTTAAAACAATTACTAATGCAGCGATTGATTCTTATTACCATAAGTTTTTCCAAACCAATGCTGGTAATACACTAAGATGTTATGGTCTCGAATAATTTCACTGTGCAATTAGAATATGTATTAATGTAGAAGGAAATCCTCTCTAGCTCAACTAAGTAACAGATGTGATGGAATTAGTTATTTATTTCTTTATTCATTCCTAATGCTTGCAAAGTCTTAGAAAAATCAGATGTCAGATGAAGAGCAGTTTGTTATTCAGATGTTCGAGAGGTAATTAGAGATAATGAGAGATAATGAGTTTGAGCCGTTTCTTGAAAGAAGAAGTGGTCGAGAGACGGATAAGCATTGGTAGTCGATTTAATTCTTTGGGTACTGCAACACGAAGCCCATGGCAGTGTTAATCTAGGCTCAACCAAAAACCCCATTATAACCGAAGACCGCAGACTGCGTGGCGGGATTAAACTATAGAGCTTGAAGGTTGGTACACGAGTGCACGTTGTAAGGTTTTTAGCAGTAGTGTTCATTTACTTTTATGAATGTGGCCAATAAAAAACTTAAAAATTACTTACTAGCTTGCAGTACAAAATACGATTGAGAGGATGGAGAATTTTAAGTAAAGATGATTTCTGTTTTTTTCTTGGGAAGGGATTAATTCTCGTCGGAGGAATAACAATCGTCTTCAGACTGGCTGGGGAAGAAGGTCGACTCGTCTTGGCTAAGTAATCATTGCCATTATTACTAATCAGCATCATCACGATCACGGCTGTTGCAATCGTGACAATTTTTGCCTCTCTTGGAAGTCATTACCATCATAGTATTCTGTAACTTTCTGTTAGTTAGCATTCACTTACCGATAATTGTGGTTTGCATATTGTGTTAAACAGCGTTAGCTTAGACCCGCGAGAGCGCCACACTGTCTGGTCTCTTCTGATGGGACTCGGAATCTCTATCACCATTAGTTACGATCTGTCACAACCAGGCGTTCAGAGATACTCCGCCGTCGACAAACTATCCAAAGCTGGAATGTAAGTCGCGAACGAGGCCTCTCTGTTTCTTTCAGCTTGCCACTGTATTACCTAATCTTTTTTCACTAATGGTAATTGTAATTGTAACTGGAAACTGATAAAGCCTTACTTCAAGACAAACTCATCAGAGGCGCTCTCGGTCCGATGATGCTGATGCTGCTGCTGATGATGATGATGATGATAATAATAATAATAGTAGTAGTAATCATAATATTCGTTTATTAAATTCGGAATGACAAGTACGCAGGTCTTGAATGTTTGCGGAGAAGAACACAGAGAGAAGCTGCAGTCCTGGTTAAGCAGGGAGGGAGTTCCAGAAGGCAGAGGTAGCAACTGTGAAGCTGCGGCTCTGTGCAGCCTAAGTTCGGGTCTTGGGAACAACGAGTTCTGCGTGTGTCGCCAATCGAATGGGACGACGGCCAAAGACATTGGAAATTAGGACGCAGAGTTCCTTTGGTAGACCAGGGCCCAACTAAAATGACAGTTCCGCGTAAAATCCAACGTCTTTAATAGGAAACGCTCTCGAATTGGAAGCCAGTAGATCTACTCCAGCACAAATGAAGAGATATGACAAATCTTGGGAAAGGCACAAATCAAACGAGCGGCATCATTTAAGACTGGCTGTAACTGAGATTTGGTGGATCAGAGTAACAACGTTTACCAAAATTTCAACTTATAGATAACAAGTTTGTATTCTAATTTTGAAGCACCGTCATCAACATCAGCTTGCCCACAAACTCCAATCATCATCGTAATTACCCTCATCTTCTCCTCATCCTCGAGAGGTAAATACATGCGCACACACAAATACATACGTACATACATGTAGGCCTAGGCGTAAACGCGAATTAACAAGAACAACACACACGTATACACACATATAATATATAGGCCCTACTTACGTAGTTTACAACGTCCTTCGTCTCTTTTGCAGAACGGTTCTATTAAACATTCCTCCCTTGATCATAACGAACGCGATGGCCGCCATAATTGTGCTAATCGTCTTGGCTTACTACTCGAGCATCAAATGCGACCCTTTGGCCAACAAAGACATCGCACATCCTAACATGGTCAGACTATAATTATTACCTTTCGCTACTACCAATCTTGCCGTTTATTTGACGCTACATTGCTTTACAATCTGACAATACCTTCTAATAGTAACACCGTACACGAATATAAATGCTACAGGTCGTTTTTTAAAAACGGCATAATTTTATAACACATTATTAATAACAATCAATATTGTTAAAGCTGTCTTAAAACGCAGTCATTCAGAACAGTAAGTTATGCGTGCAGAGACTTTATTAGGTACTGAAAGGGCGCTATGTTAAGTGTGATACCTATATCCAGTGACGTCGGAAAAAGCTTCTAGGTTGGGGTCAAAAGGCCTATCGGCAAAGTCCCAAGAAGCTGGAGATTTTTTGCATTAGTAGCCAATATTTTTGTGTTAAAAGTCAACAGGTTCTGAATAACAGAAATTCCCAGTTTTGTGGGAACAGCATTCGTTTCGTTCATTAACACAGCAAAATCACCAGCCTTAATAATTCTTAACACGGCGAACAACTCCCGCCTGTATATGCTGTCCGACGATTTCAATAATCTCATTTTGCGAAGTTGGCAACAAGTAGGCTACTAAGTAGCATTAGCAACAGCTTCGTTCAGATGGCCAAACAGCATTGTAGCCATTGTCAGTTTCTGGCGGTTATACTTATGCCTATAAGAATAACAGGAACTTCAACTACATTCAGTCTTCATACTTACTTTTCCTCGGGTTCTCTGACATCTCCAAAAATTAAGAGTCCAAATTTTTGTGTGGAAATAACTGGCCACATACCTAATTTCTTAGCAACATTTAAAAAGGATTTGTGCCAACCAAATTGCAGGCCATTTAAAAGACTATTTAGCCCTATAAATAAAGCAACTTTTAGTGATGTGTTGAGCAAACATTGACTGGGATAGTCTGATTATAAGTCATTCAGCAGTAGAGGAAATAGTTGAAAAAGAAATTAAAAGATGTTTTGATTTTGTTTTCCATTGCTCAGAGTTATGGACTAGTTGTGGGCATAAAATTATAAGTGGACGTAGAATCCGATTCTACCTGGCTTAGGTAAAACAAAAAATAACAATTGATATAAACAGAAACTATTTTAAAACAATTACTAATGCAGCGATTGATTCTTATTACCATAAGTTTTTCCAAACCAATGCTGGTAATACAAAGATGTTATGGTCTCAAATAAGTTCAATGTGCATTTAGAATAATGTATAAATGTGGAAGGCAATCCTCTCTAGCTCAGCTATTATTATTATTAGTATTAACTAAGTAACATAAGTGACGGAATTAGTCATTTATTTCTTTATTCATTTTTAATGCTTGCAAAGTCTTAGAAAAATGCGACTCTGAGGCGCAATTAGTCAGTTGTCAGATGAAGAGCAGTTTGTTATTCAGATGTTCGAAAGCCACTGAGAGGTAATGAGTTTGAGGCGTTTCGTGAAAGAAGAAGTGGTCGAGCAAAGGATAAGCATTGGTAGTCGATTTCATTCTTTGGGGCTGCAACACGAAGCCCATGGCAGTGTTAATCTAGGCTCAACCAAAAACCCCATTATAACCGAAGACCGCAGACTGCGTGGCGGGATTTAAGGATAGAGCTTGAAGGTTGGTAGGAGTGCACGTTGTAAGGTTTTTTAGCAGTAGTCTTCATTTACTTTCATGAATGTGGCCAATAAAAAACTTAAAAATTACTTAATAGCTTGCAGTACAAAATACGATTGAGAGGATGGAGAATTTTAAGTAAAGAGGATTTCTGTTTTTTTCTTGCGAAGGGATCAATTCTCGTCGGAGGAATAACAATCGTCTTCAGACTGGCTGGGGAAGAAGGTCGACTCGTCTTGGCTAAGTAATCATTGCCATTATTACTAATCAGCATCATCACCATCACGACTGTCGCAATCGTGACAATTTTTGCCTCTCTTGGAAATCATTATCATCATAGTATTCTGTAACTTCCTGTTAGTTAGCATTCACTTACCGATAATTGTGGTTTCATATTGTGTTGAACAGGGTTAGCTTAGACCCGCGAGAGCGCCACACTGTCTGGTCTCTTCTGATGGGACTCGGAATCTCTATCACCATTAGTTACGGTCTGTCACAACCAGGCGTTCAGAGATACTCCGTCGCCGTCAAACTATCCATAGCTGGAATGTAAGTCGCGAGCGAGGCCTCTCTGTTTCTTTCAGCTTACCACTGTATTACCTAATCTTTTTTCACTAATGGTAATTGCAATTGTAACTGGAAACTGATAAAGCCTTACTTCAAGACAAGCTCATCAGAGGCGCTCTCGGTCCGATGATGCTGATGCTGACAATGATGATTATGATGATGACGATGATGATGATGATGATAATAATAATAATAATAATAATAATAATAATAATAATAATAATAATATTCGTTTCTTAAATTCAAAATGACAAGTACGCAGGTCTTAAATGTTTGCGGAGAAGAACACAGAGAGAAGCTGCCGTCCTGGTTAAGCAGGGAGGGAGTTTCAGAAGGCAGAGTTAGCAACTGTGAAGCTGCGGCTCTGTGCAGCCTAAGTTGGGGTCTTGGGAACAACGAGTTCTGCGTGTGTCGTCAATCGAATGGGACGACGGCCAAAGACATTGGAAATTAGGACGCAGAGTTCCTTTGGTAGACCAGAGCGCAGCTAAAATGACAGTTCCGAGTAAAATCCAACGTCTTTAATAGGAAACGCTCTCGAATTGGAAGTCAGTAGATCTACTCCAGCACGAATGAAGAGATATATGACAAATCTTGGGAAAGGCACAAATCAAACGTCCTTTGTCATTTAATACTGGCTGTAACCGAGATTTGGTGGATCAGAGTAACAAGGTTTTACATAATTTCAACTTATAGATAACAAGTTTGTATCCTAATTTTGAAGCATCGTCATCAACATCAGCTTGCCCACAAACTCCAATCATCATCGTAATTACCCTCATCCTCGAGAGGTAAATACATGCGCACACACAAATACATACGTACATACATGTAGGCCTAGGCGTAAACGCGAAGTAACAAGAACAACACACACGTATGCACATATATAACATATAGGCCCTACTAACGTAGTTTACAACGTCCTTTGTCTCTTTTGCAGAACGGTTCTATTAAACATTCCTCCCTTGATCATAACGAACGCGATGGCCGCCATAATTGGACTAATCGTTATGGCTTACTACTCGAGCATCAAATGCGACCCTTTGGCCAATAAAGACATCGCACATCCTAACATGGTCAGACTATAATTATTACTTTTTTCTGCTACCAATCTTGCCGTTTATTTCACGCTACATTGCTTTACAATCTGAGAATACGCTATAATAGTAACACGAATATAAGTTCCACAGATCGTTTTTAAGAAACGGCATTATTTTATAACACATTATTAATAACAATCAATATTGTTAAAGCTGTCTTAAAACGCAGTCATTCAGAACAGTAAGTCATGCGTGCAGAGACTTTATTAGGTTCTGAAAGGGCACTATGTTAAGTGTGATATTTATATCCAGTGACGTCGGAAAAAGCTTCGAGGTTGGGGTAAAAGGCGTATCGACTAAGTCCCAAGAACCTGGAAATTTTTTGTATTAGTAGCCAATATTTTTGTGTTAAAAGTCAACAGGTTCTGAATAACAGAAATTCACAGTTTTGTGGGAACAGCATTCGTTTCGTTCATTAACACAGCAAAATCACCAGCCTTAATAATTCTTAACACGGCGAACAACTTCCGCCTGTAGGCTATAATTGTATATGCTGTCCGACGATTTCAATAATCTCATTTTGCGAAGTTGGCAACAAGTAGGCTCCTAAGTAGCATTAGCAACAGCCTCGTTCAGATGGTCTGACAGCATTGTAGCCATTGTCAGTCAAGTAATTTATTATTTCTCGAAACAGGCCTCGGTTCACCAATTTCTCTGATTCGTCGTGACCTCGAAACTGCAGTGATTAACGCGCGATGAACCGCACTACATTGAAAATGCGTTGTAAAAGATTACGATTTCGCTTAAGTTCTTCTTCATATTTATTGGCTGCGCGTGCTGCCTCGTCTGAGAGTTGATAATCAACTGCCTTACTGCAAGTAAACTGCATCTTGCACTCTCCGCTGATGGGTTTGTCTTGCATTCATTGTGCTTGACGAAGCCACGCCCCTTTCGAGACCTTTACTTCAGTTGTTGTAACCTTTTGAAATAAATGTGGCACTATCTCCGAAAAGAGTGATGCGCATTCGTTGGCAAAGAATCGACGATAAAAACAGAACGCCGACTGCTTTAAGCGACTGTATTCTAACCAAGTAAAACGGGTGTACCAATCGGTGCAATTTGATCGACCTTCACCATAGGGTTGCTGTACTGGTTTGGCGCTGTATCTTAAGCTGTGCCAAGGCTTATCTGTTTGAGCTCTGCCGCCCGGTCTCTGATTCATTTGGGCGGCGTGCTCTTCGATCTTCTTCTGGGGAGAACTTTTAGTCCCTCGGGCTCAATCAACAATAATATTAGGCTACGCCGGGCTTTCTCTATTGCTGGACCCTCCATGTGGAATGGAGGGTTCAGTTTCCGTTAGGGATTCGCCTACTCCCCAGGTGTAACACGTCTACTTTTTATAAGCTGCTCAAGTCTAATCTCCATTGTCGTGGCTGGGCTGAGAGCGCTTCTGAGTAGGTTTATAGAAATTGCGCTATATTAAATTTCGGAATGAATGATTGAATTTCGTATAGGCCTAAATACTTCTTGTGTGGGAAACTCATTTGGTTTTATTTCAGTTGCAGTAGGCGAGAGCGGCATTGAGGATAGTAATGAAGCCGCTGCGAGTATCTGATCAAACGCGATAAGAAGCACTTGATCCCAGGATGGAAGGCATCGTAGACATAGGCGTAGACTCTATGGGGGAGCAGCCGGGGCACGTGCCCCCCTCAAGAATTGAGATGGACTGTATACCCAATGCAATAAGTGTAGAAAAAATGACCAAATGCCCCCAATATTTTTTACGCCAGTGATCGTAGAGTTTGACGAACAAGCTTACGCCAGTCATCGTAGAGTTTGAAGAACAACTGGCCTACATAAGCTGAAGGAGCTCCAGGAAAAATATAATTATTATGCAATGTTTAGCAAAGGTGGTCAAGCGGGAGGGTCAGAGAAAATGTTGTGAGCAGCGCATCTCCATAAAGGCCTCAAGAACTCCTCGTGTAGACGGAGATGAATTGGGGAAAAGCGTCATCCGTAGGTGTGACAGCAAAAGAATGGACTCTTCATATTATAGTTATTATCAATAATATAATTTATTCTATGATTATTATTAGTTGTTGCTGTTGTGGAACTACTACTACTACTACCACCACCACCACCACCACCACCACCACCACCACCACCACCACCACCACCACCACCACCACCACCACCACCACCACCACCACCACCACCACCACCACCACCACCACCACCACCACCACCACCGACCCACCACCACCACCACCACCACCACCTCCACCACCACCACCACCTCCACCACCACCACCACTGCTACTACTACCAGTGCCTTTTCTCTAGAAAAAAAGGTTCCGGAACGGAACAATAGGTTCCGGAACGGAATAATTATGGGCGGACTAAAATCCCGAGAAAAAGGGATTGGGGGTTGGGAGGGGTCTCATTAAACACTGAATACAGTTCAAAACACTTAAATTAAATTAAAATAACTTAATTATTGTTTTTATTAATCAAATAAATAAAATATTTTTAGTAGCTGAAAAAAGGTGCCGGAACGCCTTTCCGGCGCGTTCCAGCTGAAAAAAGCACTGACTACTACTACTTCCACTACCACTACCACTACCACTACTACTAGTATTACTACTACCACTATCACTGCTATTACTAGTACCATTATTATCAACGACAGTAATATTTTACATCAACTGTACTCTAGTGTCTAAATGTATTTTGTAAATGTGAGCATTTGAATTGCATTATAAAAAGTTAACTCACTTACCACTACCTAATTGTATCTCGCCAGGTGATGATAGCCTTTGGTAGTTCCATCAACGGTCCATTTACTGCGCTATTCATCCTCGGCGCAGTCTCCAAACACGCCAACTGGAAGGTAAATATATGGATATATTTAGGATCTATCAACTTTTGATGACTCTGCGCAATTAGACTAGACTTGACTTTTACTTAATAAATTTAGAATCGTCTTGATTGCGAAAGTTATGATGACGACCGGGACGATAATAACCACGATAATCATTCAATATTTTGCTATTTTCAATTTAAATTGTTGTTTGTTTCATGTAACCCTTGATGATAAAAGAAACAACTACTGCCCAGTGTAAAGGAGAGGAAGAAGTGAGTTAGAAGAAAGAGAGACTCCGTTCGTGACATGCCTTGGAAAATTTGTAGACGGCGGAGTTTCTCCGAACAACTGCCTGTGTCTGACCTTAAATATTAATCTACGAGAATTCATTTCAAATCACATGAGTCATGACAGTGCGGCCCCTCGTGGGTCAAAGCCAAAACTGCCAAGCACAACAGAAAACACAATATTCTTTTTTGCTAATTAATGCTTACTGACGGATAGTTGTAGTGCAAGGGTAATTTTAGCCAGAATTATGGTTTTTAGACAACTTTGATTTTGACCGGACTTCTCCATCGGATAATGAATTTCCTGTGATTACATTTATATTTACCATCAATTGGTGCCGTTGTTTATGATTAAGGTTTTGGATTAGATTAGATTAAACTTTAACGTTGAAAGGATTGCTATTATTAATGTGAAGTTGATAGTAATACCGATGATAATATGCTATGGTATACTATGTTTGATTAAATTCCTAAGTATGATGGGTGACATTTCTCTGATACAGGGAACTCTACTAGGAGTAATCGTGGGTGTACTGATTACCTTCTGGTTGAACATCGGGTCTCTGACGTTGCGCCACAAACACCCTCCCCTGCCTCCCGTATCCGTGGAACAATGTATAGATCTTGGAAATAGCAACGCTACTCTCTTCGACTCCTCACTGAACTACACCAATCACACGTCTTCCGAAATTCTGGATGGAATTGTCAGCAAAAACAACTGGAACCAAACAACTGAGGTTCTGTCATGACAGAATTATTTTACATTAGGCCTACAACTCAATCTGTCAGAAACTGCATGTATCATCCACGCTGAAATCATTGCAAAGCATTGCATTACATTACGAAAATTTTCATTGCACAGGGGAACATAGTATTACACGATTCTAAGGGTTCCGTTTTGCTGTTTCGCAGACTCAACTTCGAGGTCTGGAGAACTTCTATGCCATTTCCTATTTGTGGTTGACACCACTCGGAGTCATCGTCACAGGAGTGATCGGTATAATAGCATCCTTCATTATGAGTAAGTATTTTCCTGGTCAGATGAAATCTTATCTTATCCGAACACCACTGTTGTCCTAGTATAATGTGTTGCAATCTTATCGTATGTCCAATTTCCAGTATAGTCTAATACATCCTAATCAATCCCAGTTTAATATAATCGAATTTATTTAAAATCGACTCTAATAATTATGTTCTATTTTCGTTTGAGCTGATCTCATATCATCTATAACTTCTGTAGCGATGTTACCATGATGCGGTAGGTATACCTAACGGTTGACTGTCGAAGTTAAAGACACATTATTTTAAATATAAACCCAAAAAGGAGCGTTATGATACCCTGAGCTTTGGTTTTAAAACAGGGGACCGAAACTTGGAGGCAAAGGTGGATAAACGGCTTCTTCTGCGTTTCCACTGCTGCGGATGGTCAGAAGAGAACGGAAACCAAGAACATGTGGGCGATGAAAACTGTCCATCGCTGCATGGAAAGAGAGAAAGCGCCACTCAAATATAATCGTCAAAATTTCTCTTCTCCTCCTCCTGACCTTCATCCAAAACCATTATGATCATCAGTTTCTGACGCCACGCAATATCAACTTCTGCGGTTTCATTATAAACTGCTTCTGTTCCTTTATGGTCTCTAACGGGAAGCGAGACATTTTGGCGCCCGTAGACATGGTTCAATATGAGCAGCCAATAAATGCATTGGTCAGCAAAAACAGTTTTTTTACTTTCACAACAGATTGCCCTTCAACTCCAGGATTGGTGGGTTTGGTAGGGGCCCAGTATGCCTATGAAAATCCGTTCAACAATTCAACGTCGAGAGTGTTCTAAAATCGACAGGGAAACCAATGCAGTTCCTTGTTAAGTTTTGATCATTTTTTCCAGGGGAATAAGTAAACGAGTCTTTGACATGCAGAACAGAGAGGGTAGCCCATTCCTACAAGCACGATACAAAACCGGCTTGTGATTAGTCAGTTCATCAAGCATCTTGCGTCAAACCAAAACGTGTTTGGTATAGAAAGCCCAGGCTCATAAGCCGGTGTCGCGATATAAAGTGCCTCCCCCCAAATGAGTCTCCCTCTGGCTGAACTAATGTCCTCCCCAGAGACTCTGCATCGAAGTCTCCCCGTTGAAATAGAATCTCCCCATCAACGATACAAAGTTTCCCCCTACTAAAATCGCCCATCTATTTTTAGTTGCTTTTCTTTGTTATTTAGAATTGGATTTAATTTGTGCATTTTCTGAAATGAAGTGATGGGCACTAAACTATATTTTAGGTAAACTTAAACTGTTTTTCAAGTAAAATAAAATAGTTTAACTAAAGTTGGCAACTGATTTCGGAAATAAGTTAGCTAAACTAAAAATAGTAGTTAAACTTTTTCCAACTTTGTAGGGCAAACAATTTCTCAGTATCAGAGGTTAAGTGAACTGGAATCAGAGTGTCAATGCAATTTCACTTTCAAACTGTGTAATGTGTACTATGTAATATCCTACTACAGTTTTACCAGAAAATAATTAAGACAGTAATTGCTAATGCAAACGATGGTGCACCATGAAATGCAGTTGACTTGAGTAATAAAACCAGTTACTCATGACAATAATGATCAGCAATCATCAAGACCACTGTCAAATTTGTATCTGGATCGTAAAGAAACACAAACAGAGGCGCGTTTACAGTTGCGGCCCGTGGATTTTTCAAAGGTGGTGCGAAGCATCAGTGTGCCCCCCTTAAGGCGACAGGCCTGTCTAGTAGTATAGAGCAGTGTTATTTTAGTTCCAGCATTAATTCCTATTCCAGTTCTTATTCTATTCCACTGCTATCATTTTAGTTCTAGTTCTAGTTCCTCTTAAGAAATAAATTTTATTCTTATTCTAGTTCTAGTTCCTCTGAAGAAATAAATTGTATTCTTATTCTAGTTCCACTTCTTCTTTATAATTAATTTTAGTTCCAGTTCTAGTTCAAAAAAAAATTTATTTGTAGTTCCACTTCCAAATCCACTTACAGTTCTCACAGTTCTAACATGAATGGTTAATGTCTGTCGGACAATGTGAATGCAACAGTTAGGCTACTGTTAATAAAACAGTTTATAGGCAGACACACTATAAAAGTTACCAGTCAATTATTTTACTGTTGAGTTTAAAAAACACCCGCATCTGAAGGGATTTACTCAATCAATTTCTGCGACCTGTAGACATCCATCCTGCAACAGAAAAGATTCTTTCTACGAACGCCTCTGATGCAGGAGCTGAAACTAAATCCTCAGCTATAACAGCGAGCCGTGGGTAAACTGAATGTCTACTCTGCCAGAAGTCAAAGGGACTAGGAACAGCGACATGTTTTCAATTTCCTGAATGTATGTAGAAAGTTCTGCTGCAATGCTGTCAGGAGCATGTTTGATGGAGGAGTCGGAGTGCCTCGCTCCCATTGCCAGAAGTTTGAATCAAAGAGCGTGTATTATTGATAGAATATAGAATATACGGAGAAGCTTTAGTCTCTCATAGTGCCGCACCGTGACGTCAATCAAGAGCCGTCGTCATTCCGTATAGTTAATAGATAACTTTAGAATTATCGGTTGGGCAGCTTAAAAACTAATTTTTATTCTATTCCGTTCTCGTCTTAAAAATTAATTGTTATTCTATTCCGTTCTCGTTCTAGAAAAATATTGAAATTTTATTCCTATTCTATTCTCGTTCCACATTTATTATTCGTTCCAGTTTTCGTTCCGTGGAACTAATTTTCAATAATTATTATTTCTATTCTATTCTCTGGAACTAAAATAACACTGGTATAGAGTAATTTTGTCTGTGTTGTGTATGATAGTAGTAATAGCCTTAGCCTAGTATAGAGCACAGTGGCAGATGAAGTAGATCCGCTATTAGTATCACTGTGTACTGTGCACTTAAAGTACTTTTAGCATAAGCATATCAAGTCAGAGGGGTTTTCAGAGAGTAGTAAAAAAGATGTCCGAATCCGGTTGCCAAAGGCCAAATCAAATTAGAGTGGGTCCCCAGAAAGTAGTTCAAAAGAGACCAGAGTCTAGTTTCCACAGGCCAAATCAAGAGAAGAGGCAATATGTTTCTTCTCTCTGTCTCTGTCTCTGTCTCTGTCTCTGTCTCTGTCTCTGTCTCTGTCTCTGTCTCTGTCTCTGTCTCTGTCTCTGTCTCTGTCTCTGTCTCTGTCTCTGTCTCTGTCTCTGTCTGTCTCTCTCTCTCTCTCTCTCTCTCTCTCTCTCTCTCTCTCTTTCTCTCTTTCTCTCTGTCTCTCTGTCTGTCTGTCTCTCTGTCTCTCTGTCTGTCTGTCTGTCTGTCTCTCTGTCTCTGTCTCTGTCTCTGTCTCTGTCTCTGTCTCTGTCTCTCTTTCTCTCTGTCTCTCTGTCTGTCTGTCTGTCTGTCTGTCTGTCTGTCTGTCTGTCTGTCTGTCTGTCTGTCTGTCTGTCTCTCTCTCTCTCTCTCTCTCTCTCTCTCTCTCTCTCTCTCTTAGTTCCTTACGTTCTTTGCAGAACATCGGGCGACAAGATTCCTCCACTCTGTACGGCTGTCTGCGATGACCTCTGCCTCCCTCCATTCGACAACCATCACCGCTAGATCCTCCTTGAAAGTGCTTCTCCAGGTCTTCTTTGGACGTCCTCTATTTCTTCTTCCTCCCTCTGGTACCCAGGTCATTGCCTTCCTTGCCGGTCTCTGTACCGGTAATCGTAGTATATGTCCAGCCATCCTCCTTCTTCTCGTCTCCACGATCGTCTCAAGCTCTACCGCACCGGCCAATCTCAGGACCTCCGCGTTGCTGGCGTGGTCCCTCCATGAGATGCCTAGGATGGTTCATAGACATATTCTGTGGAAAACATTCAGCCTCTGTGATATTTTTTGGTGCGTTTCCATGTTTCACAGGCGTTGATTGCTGTTTGGACCACGATTGCATTGCATAGGAGCATCTTGGTTGATCCTTCCTATTGTGGCCGACCTCCATACTTTTCCCATCTTTTTCGGCAGTCTTTCGGAACATCCTCCTGCTGCCACATTATGTTTAGAAAACCGGTGAGTTCTTCAACCATCGCGTCCCCTCCTAGTTTGAGCATCTCAGCGGATATTTCGTCCATGCCCGCTGGTTTGCTGTTTTTCAATGCCTTCGTTGCCTTTATCACCTCCTCTATGCTTATTTTCTCCATTGAGATATAGTCATGACAAAGCGGCTTCTCCTTTTCAAGGTTGTGTGCAGTTCTAGGTACTGGCTGGTTCAGGACCTCATTGAAGTGCTCGATCCATCTTTCGGCTTGTACTTCCTCCGTCATCAGATTCTCCCCTGTTTTGCTCTTAATGGGCACGGTAGTTCTACTTTGGGTGTTGCTGAGTTCACGTACAATTCTGTGCAGGGTCCTGGTGTCGTTCTTTTCTGCTGCCTCCTGTGCTTCTTTTCCTTTTCCTTCATACCAGTGTTTCTTGTCTCTTTTGCAGTTCTTCTTCACTATTCGATCCATGTGTATATAATCCTCGCTGTTTGCTCTCCATGCTACAGGGTCCAGCTCCTTGTCCTTTTCAACCTTGATCTTTCTTCTCTTGTCTATCATCTCCCAGGTCGTGCTATGTTTCTACGTTAGTACTTTAATCATAATAACACATGGCCTTAATGCACCGTGCAGAGGAACCCCGTCAAAAGCGCCATGGACAAAAGCGCCCCGACAGATGCGCCCCGACAAATGCGCCCCGTCATTTGCGCCCGACAAATGCGCCCCGACAAATGCGCCACGAACGTGTAATTTTAGCTCATAGTTGTAGTTATATTTGAATCGCTGATCCAGATTCCAGCTTTAGCTATGTTATAATCGCTGATCCCGCTTCTAGTTTTAGTAATATTTTAATCGTTGAGCCAGCTTCCAGGTTTAGTTATATTATCATCGCTGATCCCGCTTCTAGTTTTAGGTATATTTTAGTCGTTGATCCAGCTTCCAATTTTAGTTCTATTTTCATCGCTGATCCCGCTTCTTTAAATCCTTAAACAATTCTAATTAAATTCCGGCCTTACAAATATCACTAAATTTATCTTTTTTAACGAAATCCGGAAGTCCAACCGAGAATACTACCAGGACCGAATAACTGAGGCCAATGGTGACTCTAAGAAAACAAACCTGGCAAATCGCTAAAGAACTGCTCCATCATAAAAAGAAATCATCGATTGTAAATGATACATCTAATGCCAAAGACCGCTGTAACGAAATAGCTGCATTCTTTAATGACAAACTAGAAAAAATAAAACACGCAATCCTGGATCGTCTTAAACCTCTCCTTCACATCGACATTTCCTTTCTCCTTCCATCAACACCACAGCTCATGTCAAACTTCTCCCTGGTAACCATCGATGAGGTCTCAAGGCTAATACTCAACCTTAAGCCCAAAACATCACCACTTGACTACCTACCCACTAAGATTCTTAAATCCTGCCCAGATCTTTTCGCTCCGCTTATTGCTCACCTTGCCAACCTCTCTTTCCAATCAGGCCGTTTCCCGACAAACTTCAAATCCGCCCAAGTCACCCCACTGCTAAAAAAAGATGGTCTTGATCCTTCAGATCTGTCAAACCTACGGCCGATATCAAACCTCAACACCATCTCCAAGATCCTAGAAAAACTCGCACTCGCCAGACTATTCCCACATATCACCAGCTGTCCCAATTTCAACCCTTTTCAATCTGGTTTCAGACCTGGTCATTCTACTGAGACAACCCTCCTGAAAGTTACAAATGACATACTCTCGAACGTTGACAACGGCTCGGCAACCTTTCTTTTCTCACTTGATATTTCGGCCGCTTTCGATGCTATGGACAACAGGCTGCTGGTCGCCCGTGCACAAGAAGCTTTTGGCGTTACCGGCACCGCTTTAAACTGGCTGGCATCCTATCTTCAAGGGAGGCACTTCTTCATTGCCCTAGACTCTGCCAAATCTGAAACTTTGCCCTCCACCACCGGAGTTCCACAGGATAGTGTTCTTGGTCCTTTTCTTTTCTCCATGTTCTTCTCACCAGTTAGTTTTCTCATCCAATCTTTCGGGATCCAACACCACCAATATGCTGATGACGCGCAACTCTATACCTCCCTCACACCTGGGGACAATAGCTGTGACAACATCACTCGCTGTGCAGATGCCGTAAACCGTTGGTTCCTGAAAAATGGTCTCCTTCTAAACCCTTCCAAGACAGAAGCCATAGTTTTTGGAACCAGACCACAAATTGCCAAACATCATCCTCTGAATCCGATTTTCTCAAACACAGCAATAAACACGTCAACCAGTGTAAAAATTCTCGGCGTGAAACTTGACTCGACAATGTCAATGGATTTCCAAGTTTCTGAAATCATCCGCTCCACCAACTTTCATATCCGGGCTCTCAGGCACATCCGACCTTTTCTCACAGAAAACCTTGGAAACACCATCGCTTATGGGATAGTCAACTCTCGCCTTGACTATTGCAACAGCCTTCTCTACGGGGCATCATCAAAAAATCTAACCTCTCTACAACGCATCCAAAACAACCTCGTTCGTGTCGTATGCAACTCCCCATATCGTGCCAGCAGTAAGCCACTCCTCAAATCCCTCCACTGGCTACCCGTCAAGGAAAGGATCATCTACAAAATCTCCGTCATCACCTATAACTGCATCACAACACATACTCCGTCATATCTCTCCGACCTTCTTCACAACCACATGCCATCGAGAAACATGCGGTCATCTGGAACCCGAACCCTTGTCCTTCATCGGTGTCGCACTACAACTGCATCAAAATCTTTCACCTCGTCCGCCCCTCGAATCTGGAACAACCTACCAACCAACATCAGGATCTCTATGACTCTTGCCACTTTAAAGAAAAACTTAAAGACCGAACTTTTCAAGCAGGCCTATCTGGACTGATCTCCCTGCTCCCAGTGCTTCTGAATCGTTGCATCGATTTCCTTTCGACTGTTTACGAACTATGGCACTTAAATATCTGCTATTATTATTATTAGATAAACACATTTATTTGTATAGCTTTAATTCCGACAAGTAACCTCCTCCCCCCAGTTAAGGCCAGCAAATATTGGCTCCGCCCCCGTCCGCATAACCGGGAGGTCCCCAGGGCAGACACACTGATCAGAAAAAACTTTCTCCTTAGAATGCTCTATTTAGAAATTTGAACATTAGCGGATTTAATTTAATACAATTTAATCTAATTTAACTTAATTTAGTTTAATTTTATTGTAATTTTCCCTTTTCGTATTCTCTTTCTTTCTAGGTAGTTTGTGTGTGTACTTGTCTTGTTTTGTTTCTTGCACTTGTATAATCCGTTTGTTAGCCGCGGTGCGTTTGCAGGCGGATCATTCAAGCCCATACTTACTAACTTAACTTTCAGATACACTTACGTATGCTTCTCAGCGGTCTTAGATCGAACGCCGCTGTGTAGTCTATTCAACTGCTTCCCGTCAAATGAACTCATACAGCAGATAATGTTATTATGTGGCGCAAATGTCGGGGCGCATTTGTCGGTGATTTTTTGGCGATATTGTCGGGTTTTTCTGTGGCGAATTTGTCGGGGCGCATTTGTCGGGGCGCATTTGTCGGGGCGCTTTTGTCCACGGCGCTTTTGACGGGTCACCCCTTGCATAAACCGTAGTCCAAGCTGCAGTTCCATTAATTAGGCTAGGCGCAAAACATCAATATTCCTGGTCTTACTCAAATCAGAGGCGCGTTTACGTAGAGGCGCACTAGGCGCGCGCCTAGGGCCCCTAAATCTTAGAGGGGCCCAAACGAAGCAAAATATAAAAAATAACAGTTGTGAATTTTAAATTATTTTAAATATAACCTATTTTCTATTTGTTACAGTTTAGCATTCACATAAAAGTATATTATTGTAATTACTAAAATCATTTAATCAAATAACTTCACATTCCTTAAAAATAACTTCTATAACAAATCATAATTACAGTGACAGTGTCAGTAACGCTCACAAAACGGCTTCATGCTCAACTTCGCGGGTTTTTGCACAGCAGCATATGATAGGCCTATGTTAAGCATCACCAAAGTCTCAGACTCTTAGTCTAGAAGTTCAGAAGGGTCCCAAAACTGTTTGCGCCTAGGGCCCCGTTTTCTGTAAACGCGCCTCTGACTCAAATGCCATTTTCCGGCTGATCTAGTAAGCCTCAATTGGTCTCTTTTATTCCCCGAGATCGATTTAAGGTTCCGATACGGTCATGTCACCCTTTCAGCCACACTCCGACACGCAGGCTGAGATCAGGCGATGCATCAACTGATGTGCCTGAGCGATGAAACACAAAAGGAAATTTTGAAAGCAAGGACGTCATATTGCAGACTCAAAACGGCTTTACTTGAAGCAAAAGACAATGTCTTGTCCACCAACTAAAAGCTGCTGCCTTTGATTGATGAGGTAGCGTACGGGGTTATCTAGTTGCAGACATCATTGAAAGATAAAGACATCTCACTGTTGTAATTGTATGTCTACGCCTGCCAATCTTCCTCTTTCCTGCGTCGATTCATTCCTTTATATGGCAGTCTCTCATTCAGAAAATGTGCATAGAACCTATTGAAGACATTTCCTCAGTAGCGCACCCAGACGACCCTCGGCGATAGAGAACAGTATATAAACGTCGATAATAGGTGCGTGGGGTGCTATAGCTAAGGAGACGTAGTTCCATAGTGGAAGTTCATTCAATTGAGTATCTCTTAATCTTCAGTTACCTTTCATATACGTAGCGTTTCAATTAATTCAGCTCAACACAAGATTTGCATGCATGTACGCATGTATGTTGTATGTATGTATGTATGTATGTATGTATGTATGTATGTATGTATGTATGTATGTGTGACGTTCGTCGCTCGAGATCAACTAACCCTTCATCAGACGTGGTACCAATTTGTGTCGGTCTTACCCGAGACGCTGCTTCGTCGTCGGGCTGGGTTCGGCTCCAGCCAACTGACCTTCTGGAGTCGCCCGGGTCACTATCCTGTCTACTTCTGCTGTAGACGAGCGGTTCCCTGTCTCCGCTCTCAGTGCCCATTTCTCCAAGAGGAGGTCCCGAGGGTATCGCTTGTTTGCGAACAGTGTCGCTGTCAAGCTCCATCTCACTTTCGGACTCTGCCACTGCCGCGGTCGCCGGGTGGGCAACGTCCTCGTCCTCAGGATGGCCGTCCTTTAGAACAGGGTTCGCTCTCTTGCCGGCAGGAGTCCTCAGCTTCCTGTGAGATCTCTTAGTCAAAGACTTTCTCTTTTTCTCCACCTTAACCGAACCCTCACGTACCATTCTGCATCTCATGACTCTCGAGTTATCGTCAATAGGGGAAAACTCTGAACGTTCTCTTGTCCGAGAGGACAAGGTGTACATCTGACGAGTCGTCACGTCGTGCCGTCTCAAACACGCGAACATCTTGCGATAATATATACACGTGTAATATTAACGCGGTATACTGGTCTCACGACACTCTCTTCTGATAGGACAGGTTCTAGGTCTAAAACCTCCCTAACCGCACGCAGAACTGTGTTCCGACCGGCGCACGAGGTGGGCCCTACTTCGCACTTCGGTCAGTTCTCGGAACTACGTGTTTCGATCACCAAGTTATTTGCTCTGAATAACGACTGGTTTGAATACAAGATTTTCCTGATTCTATCGCTTTCCTGGCCTTACCGCACTGTAATCAGTTGTCGGGCGGTCTTTCGGTAACAGTGGTCTTTCCCAGTAACTATTTTTAGTTACCGGGCGATGGAGCCCCTCCAACGCTCCACCGGCGTGTCAGCCATCCAAGTGTCACAATCCAAATGTAACGCTGACCCCGTAAGGTTACCAGAATGTCCTGAATTTTGTTCCCAAGAATTTCCGAATTTTGGTTCCCTAACGAAGGTCACGCTTACTCCCACAGGTAACCGGACAAGCTCCGATCGCGGAGTTCTTCAAAACCCAAGAGGGAATTTCCTGCCTGTCGCCAAATTTACCCTTATTATCGTTTTTGTACTAAATTGGTTTTTTCAGGTATCCCGACGGTCACTTCACCGAGTGCCGAAGTCGCGTAAAACTCTCCCAGCCGAAGACGCCGAAGTCGCGTAAAACCCTCCCGGCCGAGTACGCCGAAAGCGCGTAGAACTTCCCCTGTGTCGAGTACGCCGAAATCGCGTAAAACTCGTCTCAGTGGATAAAACCAAACACTGTCGGATCTTGGAGTTCTTCGAACTCCAAGAGGGATTTCCTTGCCCGACGCCAAATTTACTCTTGGTTTCAAGGATTTCAGAATTCCAGAAAATGGCTGCCTTAAGAAGGTCACCTTTACTCCCATGGGTTACCGGACAAGCTCCGATCGCGGAGTTCTTCAAAACCCAAGAGGGACTTTCCTGCCCGTCGCCAAATTCACCCTGGTTTTCGATCTCACACTGAATTGGTTTTCCTGTGTATCAACGGTATCCTTCCCCGAGTATTACTCAGCCGTAGATTTCCCACGATCGGGATCTAGACCGCTTCGCGATCAACTGAGGGATCCAACCCGCCGGATCGGCGCTGTCGGCCCGTCTCCCAACAGTGAACTTCTTTAGCTGTACTCGGGATCGCCTGATTATATTATTCGGACGCCCCTTTCGTCCGTAAATATATTTGTACTAACCGGAAACTCGAACTCTGACTCTGTCGTAACCAAAATCACTCGCCTACCACACTGAGTGCAGTATATTTGAATCGGTAACTGAATCGCTAACCAACAACGCTGTTTAACAGTATTGCTATGTATGAAGAGTCGAACCAACTCTTCACGTATAAAGCAGCACACCGTGAGGCAGGCTCTATGCATCCCGAATGAGCGCGTCTGCTCGCTATGCGCTGGCTTTAGACCGTCGATCGGGCTTCCCTACCACGGTCGTTGCTGGCCAGTTGCCTATTGAAATTAAATAAAAAATTAAATGATCGATGCTGGGCCTTCGCATGTAAAATTAAGAGAAACGATGCTGTTCCCTTCGCATGTAAACTTAAAGAAAACGATGCTATTCGCATAAAATAAATCCTCCCACTTACGCACTGTGGCCTTGACCGCCACATATGTATGTATGTATGTATGTATGTATGTATGTATGTATGTATGTATGTATGTATGTATGTATGTATGTATGTATGTATGTATGTATGTATGTATGTATGTATGTGTGTATGTATGTATGTATGTATATATCCATGTATGCATGAATGTATTCATCTATGGATCTATGTATATATGTATGTTGCATATATGTATCTATCCATGCATGTATGACGTACGTATAATATGTCTTTATAACACACATAATGCATGTATATATGTATCTATGTATGTTGTATATATAATGTATGAATGCATGTATCCATAATTGCATAATGCCTGCATGTATGACATATGCATTGTAAGTATTTATATAAGTAAGTATGTATGCAACGCATTATGTTTTATGTATGTATTTATGTATGCATTTATGTAAGCGTCGATTTTTAGTACCTTACAAAAGCGGAGTAATTTTCAGCCTACGTCATATAAAGACCAATGGCCTCATTTGTTAGTAGTTGTTTTGTTTTATCGACAGTAATCATTCCATTAAACTAACTGCAATGCATTGGACAGAGCAGGTGAACGTGTATCTGTCTCTCAGAGCATTTAACTATACTGTCATCATAATTATCAAAATCATCATCGCCTTTGTCGTCGTTGTTTTCGTTGTGGTAGTCGTCATCTGTGGCGTGGCTCTTTCTATATTGTTTTGCGTTTTACAAATGGTTGCCAGTCGTCTCCATTCTGTGCTGATATACAGGTCATCTTTAGTTAGAAGTCAGAATGCTTATATCAGAAGCAACCGTTTGTGCTAATTTCTTCCCTACGAAAGAATAACATTTAAAATACTCGGGGTTTATCCTTCACACATCCTGATAAGATTTTAGCTTTGATCATATCCTGTCAGCATTTTCATGGGCATTAGAAAGGAGACGTATTGGCTCTATACTGGTCATATATGGAAATATTAGTCCTATTTGGGATCCATGTAGGCATGCTGGCAGAGATACGACCTCAAAACCTACCGTTTCATGTTGCCATTAATCAAGCAAAGATATCGGTTTGTACTGCAGTGCGTGGTTCGAGAATCAGACACTATAGATAACGCGTAAGAGATGAAGTATCTTCTGAGAAGCAACAGAAAATGTCCAAATTCTACATTTAATGCATTTTAGTTTATGTCGCAGTCGTGTTCTAAAGAAGGAGACAAAACTGCATTAGCTGAAAGAAAGAAAGAATATTAAACCAGAAAAGACGTGCATAGTCTATTTACGAGACCAAGATATAGAGTAATGAAATTTAAAATATATTTTTAATGCCATTGACTATATAACAAACATGTAGGATTAATTATAATAGTAGAATTGTTATAGCAGAACTACATGATTATTTAAGGTGGCTCTGTAGTCGTATTGCACTGTGATCGGTTGGTTAGACACTCGACCTGCAAAGCGGAGAGTACAGGCTGGAGCCTTACGGCCTACCCAAGACAGTTGCTGTGTACGGACCTTCAGAAAGTCCTTCACTCTCAATTACTCAGCGCCATCGATGTTCTGTCGTATGGTCGTGTGTACTTCTGAACTGTAAAAGGCAAGATGCCATTGTAACAAATATTGTGTAGCCAACTAACGTAAAGTGAAAACGACAATCAGAATCCGACAGCTCGATTCTTCCGCGCCATAGGTTAGAATACCAGCTATAGTTGGTAGGTTTATTCTGGTTCTTCTTTAAGACGTAAGATCAGCCAAAAACCATGATCTATCGCCAAAGTCTAATCCAACATTTGGTCTATTTAACACCGCAAGAAGCAGATGCCTTTCATTGATCTATAGATGTGAAAGTCCATTGGACATTGGCTGATGCCAGAATGATTCAACCAGCGAACCCTCTTAACGTTTAGGAGAAGGTCAACAAAGCGATCATTTCAACGTGGCAGATAATTGGAATCTTCACGATCAAACGATTAGCATTGAGGTGTGCTGGTGCTGAGGGCTTTATATGTCAAACAGGCTAATTTTAATTTTATTCTGAATTCGACAGGAAGCCAATACAGCTGATGGAATAGGACTGAGGAGCTTGTTCGTAGTGGAACACGCAGCACTACGCAATCTACGGAGTTTTGGATGCGTTGCAACCTGTTGAGTTCATGGTGTGAGAGACCAACAAAAACAGAATTGGCATAATCAAGGCCAGAGGAGACCAAGGAAGAGGCTATGGTTTGCGACATATTCTTAGTCAGAGCCGATAATACAGGGTTTCGTTCTGACTTCTGATCACAATGCTTACGACTTACGGTTTGTTGTCACATCAGTCGCAGTGCCTTAAATTTATTGATCGGATTCTTAGCAATGGACAGACCACATGAACATAATATATGCGACCCTTAAGCACTCATGACGTTTCAGCTTGTATGATGTTGATGGCTTATAGTACTTAACGATTTATTGGTTCGGTTTGCGTGCATTGGCTGCAACACTGTTATCACGTACATAGTAGAACGCACATGTAGAGCTGCTTTCTACATATGGTTTTAAATACTTAAAGTAAGTCTTTGAAAATTTGAATAACTTCAACAACCCTTCAAACTTACAGGTAAACATAAGTAATCATCTATTTCGCAGTAACCCATGGGATAAACATTAGCGGACTTCGTTAACTGTAGGCCGACAATTTTATGATAATAATAATAATAATAATAATAATAATAGTAGTAGTAGTAGTAGTAGTAGAAGGAGTAGTAGTAGTAGAAGTAGTAGTAGTAGTAGTAGCAGTAGTAGTAGTAGTAGTAATAATAATAATAATAATGATCTGTCATTTGTATCGAGCCTAAACAAAATGAAATCCTGCGCTACAGCGCTTAACACAAAATAAACTTTCATAGTGCATCTTAAACAGATAAGTTTTAAGGTTAGTTTTGAAGATCGATGGTGATGAGGATTTGCAAATAAAATCTGGAAGTTTGTTCAATTCAGTCGGGCCGGCTAACGCAAATTCTCGATTTCCAAATTTTCTGAGTGATAGAATGATGGCGAAGTCACCTTGAGATGACGATCGTGGAGAACAACATGGAGTAACAAGTGAAGAGAATATAGAGACGAGTTTGTGTAGGCTCGATACATTAGGAGACAGATTTTGAAATTAATGCAAGCTTTATGAGAAGCCATTGCAGTTCACGAGGGTCGGGGTGACCAGAGGCGCGTTTACAGAAAATGGGG
This sequence comes from Allolobophora icterica, assembly GCA_963556255.1. Lineage (NCBI taxonomy): Eukaryota > Metazoa > Annelida > Clitellata > Crassiclitellata > Lumbricidae > Allolobophora > Allolobophora icterica. Next base: position 8,464,742 of record OY744615.1, on the reverse strand, counting down.
CCCTAGGCGCAAACATTTTGGGGGCCCTTCTCAACGTGTAGACTGAGCAGCGGCGGCGATCTTGTTTGACAGGTGGGTGGGTCACGGAATACTTTTGAACTGATTTGGTCAAGAAAGAGGTGAAAAACAGTTTTGACCTTTTTTGGCGTTTCTTCAAAATGTAGAGCGGGAACAACTGCATAATATGTCCCCCACTGTTAAAGGTGGCGGTCTTGTTCCCTCGACCTCCGTGAATCGCCGCCCATGAGACTGACAGTCTGAAACTCTGGTGGTGTTTAGCCAATCATGTGCAAACCCCACGAAGTTGAACTTGAAAGCGTTTTTGTCAGTGTTATTGACCCTGTAATTATGATTACTTATAGAATTTATGTCATGGAATATGAAGTTATTTGGTTTAATGTTATATTTTATAATTTTAAAAAATACCTTCATTCGTTTGAGGGCCCTTTGATATTTGGGGGCCCTATAGGCACGCGCCTAGTGCGCCTACATGGAAACGCGCCTCTTAGGGTGACATGGTCCCGGGGAGTTAGATTTTTTACAAGTTTTGTAGCGTAATGGAGAACAGTGGTGAGTGGTTGAAGGGTAGATGCAGGAAGGTCGTAGAGGACTGAGTTGCAGTAGTCGATTCTGGAAATGACTAGGGCCTGGACTAGGGTGCAAAGACATTACTCGTTTAGGCTTTTCCTAACTTGCCGTATACGTCTAAAATGGGAAAACCTGATTTTGTTATGGAGGAGATTTGATTTTTCATAAAAAGCAGAACCAGTCTTGGCCAAGGTTAAGGACAGAATGGAGTATGTCTGAGCTAGACCTCGGATGGCGGTTGAACCAGGTAAGCTTTGTCTTAGAGGCATTTATTTTAGGCGCATAGTAGATGAATGCGCTTTAACAAAAGCTGAAAGAACGTGGGCCCCCTCCGAACATACGTCCGGGTCGGGGGCCCCTTACAATGCGGAAACTGGAATGCGGTAATATACAATATACAGGGTTGATATTATGTTCACGGTTACCTTTTACCACTTTTAGGGGCCCCTTCCAGGAAGGGGCCCCCTCCGGTCGGAGGGTACGGAGGGCGGTCGCTACGCCTCTGTGAATTTCAGTGATTAAGCGGGACTTTGCGTTATCAATGGCAAGTTTAATGTATAGCTGTGTGTCATCAGCGTAAAGGTGCATGAGAATGCCGTGCTAAAGGCAATGTGAATAATATTTGAAGTGTAAAGGATAAACAAGAGGGGGGCCAAGAACTGAACCTTGACGGACACCGAAAAGAATATTAAAGCACTTTGAAGTAGGCCTAATTGTACCAAGGCATACTAAGTGTGTTCGGTTTGCCAACAAATTAGCAATCCATAGAAGGCAGAGGCCATAACACCAAATTGAGATTCAAGTACATAATAGGAGAATAGAAGTAATTAAGTAAGTATATTATTTAATGAATCGCCCGCAAACGCACTGCGGCTAACAGACATGTTATGCACAAAGAGGCGCATTAAACAAAGGAAAAACAATAAAAGAAAAAAGCAAATGGAAAATGTTACTAGAAAAATGTGTGGTCAACACAGTCAAAAGCAGAACTAATATCCAGTAGCAAGAGGGCAGTGATGAGGCCAGAATCAAGGGCCATGATTATGCCATTGTAAACTTTAAGGAAAGCAATTTTACACGTTGAGCTCATAGGGTGAACTGATTTAGGAAAAGATATTTATTATCGCATACTTCTTTAATAAGAAATACGAACATAAGAATTGTCACAATATCCAAGATACCAATAAAAAAGTAGCAATACTCATAAATATTTTTAACTGACAGCTATCATTAGGCAAAACTATGAATTTAATAACTTTTAAAAAAGACCTGTTCAGATTCAGGAATGGTGTCCAAGTCAGGTTTACTGAGCTAGCGCCTAATGTGTAGTATAATTGAACACTGCGTTCAATAACGCTGCCATCGTCATTAACATGACAAAAGTAACACTCTCGTTGAATCTGCAGACAAACTCGAAGATGAGCCATCCATTCACAATCGAATATATGCAAGAAGGCGAAATGTCGTCAACTCAGCTCGATGTTGATGGTGCAAAACGGCAAGAAATTCAACAAGAGTCAATGGCGGACAAAAGTAAAATCAGCTTAAGACCGAATACGAGAAAGTGCGAGAGTAACTCGCTAAATGACGGATCTCAGACCGATCCAGCTGCAGAAGACCTTGAAGCCATGGAAGACATAAAAGAGGAGATGAATATAACAGTCACAGATGATGAAAGAGTAAGTTTCTTCAAGATCCTGAGAATGGCCTTGAGACGCAGGATGGAACTGTTTGCACAAGAAACATCCATTGCGGGTTTGTCTTACTTGTTCAAACCGTCATCCTATAAAGTCGGTTCCATTATCCGTAAGGTCACATGGACAATGCTTCTACTCTTCGGAACAGGTTTCATGGTTTACCAGATTTACGATCGCATATCTTACTATCTGACATATCCAACCATCGTCAACTATCGTGTGGCTTACAACCGATCTCTACGCTTTCCTACGGTAACCATCTGCCCGGAGTTTGCTATAAGCAAAAAAGCTCTCCTTTCTTTTGGTACAGGTACAATTTTTTTTCTTTTCTCATCTAAATTAGAAGGCCCTTTCTTATAATTATTAATAATAGTATAAATAATAAAAAAAAGTAATAATAATAATAACAACAACAACAACAACAACAATAATAATAATAATAATAATAATAATAATAATAATAATAATAATAATAATAATAATAATCAAGGAACTGGGGCACCGCATTACCCTAACTACCGGAGATCCGAGGGAGACCAGTTATCTTTTTCAGCGCTTGTCAGTGACTATTCAGCGCTTCAATGCAGCCGCTTTTCGTGGTTCTTTTGTGCAGCCGGATCTTGCCGAGGAATAAGCCGTTCCAGAAAACCATCTATCTTTCTCCGGACATAGTTTTGACAGCCTGAGGGATAAATGCTACCTCGGATAAATAATAATAATAATAATAATAATAATAACAATAATAATAGCGCTTTCACACTGGCGACAACTCTCCGGGGACCCAGCGCCAGCTCCCAGCTTCAAACAATCGCAATGGGACAGGCCACTCTTACAGGAAGTCTTCTCATCGGTCAGTAGCGCACTGCAAGACAACTACGACCGGGCCAGACTGGGAGCCGCGCGGTTCCCTCATGCCTCTGACTGGCTATACGCCCTCCCGCTGACCGCATTCGATCTCAGGCTTCCCATCATAGCTGGTTGACTGGGCATTCGTGTGGCTGCCTCGCTTACACTTCCCGCCTTTTTGGCTTCAGCTGCAGGCACCTAATCGCTCCAGTCCTCCATGCTGGGGGCCACACTCACTATTGACGCCATGTTTGCTCGCTGGCAAGCAGAAAGCTTGATGGCAGCTATTCGTGAAAACGCGAAATACAATCAGCTCATGGCTACTTACCACTTTGTCCCCTTGGCCTTCGAAACCATGGGCCCCATAAATAACGATGCCCTGGCCGCATTTATGTGTGACTTTGCGCGCGTTAAAAATGTTCGTAATAGATAAATTGAATCATTATTTTTCCCAAATACATTTAATTATTATTATTGTTTGTATGCCCCAAGGTACATATGATCCCTCGGGGTCTTAAATATTAATTAAAAGTAGATCATCTGGAACGCCCACTATTCCTCAGGTTCTGACAGAAGGACAGTGCCGAGGAAAGCTACTGCGTTAAAGCGTTGGATTGTCAACGTCAGAGATGGTGCTCAGGCTCCTTCCAAGCGCCGTGTATTTTCTTTATTTGAGGGAATGGAGGTGTAGAGGAGATATAGGGGGATATGTGTATGATCCAGGTCGTTGTTGGATACGTTTGATGAACAGTTTGTGACCAGTGGTTTGTGTGAACCGGGCATTGTTTGGTTCTGGGTCGGTGAAGGCGACCCCCCATCTTTGTTGGCAGACGCTACAGATGCCTTTTACTTTCTGTTGAAACTCGAGTGGGGGTGTGAGGTGAGAGGGCGAAAGGTCCATCTAGGTGCTAAAGAGCATATGTGTGTTGAAATGAGAGATGTAATCTGCAAGAAATTTTGAAAGAAAGTTCGACCGATCATTCGCACGAAACTAGATCACGGGAAGGCGATGCAGCACCAAGGTACATGTAGTCCGCGTCAAGTTCACAAAATTTCTCGATGAAAACCGATGAAAGCAGGAGTATGCAAGTAACGACAAAACCTGATTAAAAAGACGCTTCAAAAATTTCGAAGCGGAGACGGAACTCGATGTCAAAAAATATTTATAGCTTAAATTAAAATCAAAACATCGCCGTTCCGAACGAGGGCGCCTCTGAATAGTTTATACTGCGAGAGGCGCCTTATAAATTACTAGATACGATACGATGGCTGCGATCTTTATTATTGTTTATTATTATTATTATTATTATTTTTTTTTTTGCCCCGGGGTAACAAGGATCCCCAGGTAGATATTATTATTATTATTATTATTATTATTATTATTATTATTATTATTATTATTATTATTATTATTATTATTATTATTATTATTATTATTATTATTTTTACCCGAGGTTTCAAACATCCCTCAGGATTTAAGAAAAAATTAAGGAGCAGGCCTGGACGGTCAGGGTTAGTAGGAAAAGTACCTCTAAAAGCGACCTGATTGTAGCGTTGAATGCAAATGGATAAACGCTGAAAAAAGGTTGACTCACGTCTGTCCCCACTGATGGATGAAATGCGCCTGCCTATTTCAGTGATGAAATCTGAGGCCAAGGGGTTGAACAATTGCCACCGGTTGGAACACGCGCGAAGCTGGAAGCCCTCGGTATTTCTGTATTTTCCGGCTGGCCACCTGCTTCGATGCTGGCCCGACCGAACCGGTTGAGTGGGCGACGTAAGAGGCCGCACAAGTATGGACACCCGTTGCATCTCACCCAAGTATTTCACTTCTGACCAGGGTATTAGGTTGGCTCCGTCGGGTCTTTTACCATCAGATCTAAGCAGACCGCTGTCACGATATAAAGTTTCCCCCCGAAACAGAGTCTCCCTCTGGCTGAAATAATGTCTCCCACGGAGACTATGTATCGGAACAAAGTCTCCCCCATTGAAATAGAACCTCCACATCTACGGTACAACGGTTCGCCCTACTAAAATCGCCCCATCTATTTTCGGTTGCTTTATTTCTATATAATTTTAAATAAGATTATATATGTGCCTTTTCTTAAATAAATGACTTTCATGTTAATTAGTTGAATTGGATATGAAATAAAATATAAAATGAAATAAGAAAATTATGAAATAAATGTTTTATAGTAGTATTATGTAGCACGTATTGTATTGTATTTCAAAAGTTATAAAACGCCTCTACCCAGTGCTCACCAATCAGAGACGCTCCCAGTGCGAAAGTCCTCGGGAATAAATAATTGTGGGGCGTGGTGGCTCAGTGGTAAGTTCGGCGCCTTGTGACCGGAGGGTTGCAGGTTCGAATCCCACTCTAGCCGCTGCGTACGGACCTTGGGCAAGTCCTTCACTCGCAATTGCTCGTGGCGCTTCGGCGTGAAAATTCCGGCACAGTATCAAATGCTGTAGTCGGGAGCGCCTCTGAGTAGTAGTTGACTTCGAGAGGCGCTATAGAAATATCCGGAATAAATAAATAAATAAAAATAAAGGCAAGTTTTAAGACAACGAAAAGCTGTGGTCGGACCAACAGAGAGTACTACAGCCCGGACTTTTATTTTGAAACAGATCTGCCGGGAGAGAACATGTTTCGAAATAGTTTCTCCTGGGAGAATCTTTTAAGGGAGACTGTCACGGGACACCGGCCGGTTCCTTAATACTAGGAATGTTCGCTCTGAGGAGGGCTCGCCAAATCATGCCATTGATGGAGTGGTGACGTAGAGAGCGTCCAAGAGTCCTTCTGCACACGATGCCGTGGTAACCCTCAGGACTTACCAAGTCGCGGCAGTTTATAATTATTTAATATTATTATTATTATTATTATTTATTATTATTATTATTATTTTAAATTATTTATTATTATTATTATTATTATTATTATTATTATTATTATTATTATTATTATTATTATTATTATTATTATTATTATTATTACTATTATTATCATTATTATTATTATTATTATTATTTTTTTGCCCCGAGGTATACAGGATCCCTCAGGGTCTTCAATATTAATTAATGTGACATCCGGAAAATCAAGCCTCGTCGTCCGGAGGCTCTGGGAATGTCCCGTTGAAAGCAATAGAGTTGTAGCGTTGTATGCAAATATTATTATTATTATTATTATTATTATTATTATTATTATTATTTTCCTTGAGGTACATGTAAATCTTAAGGAGTCTAAAATTGTTCTTGTTATTATTATAATTATTACTATTACTATTGATATTATTACTATTATTATTGATATTATTGATATTATTATTTTTGCTACTACTACTACTATTATTATTATTATTATTATTATTATTATTATTATTATTATTATTATTATTATTATTATTATTATTATTATTTTATGTTAAACACAAGCCATTAATTTACACTGCATTTTGAATTTCTGAGCATGTAGACTGCTGCTTATAGACACATCGTTATTTAACTTCATGATGTTCTTCTTCATCATACCTTAGTGAAATGCGTTTAATACTGTTGTCTGATTTGAAATTTTAGTTCAAGTAGAAGTTATGATACAAAGTTTCAGGTCCCGTATTCGAAAAATATGCTTCAAACCGTTTTCCGCCCTTTTGGGATGTTGAATTCGGTGACTACAGTTTACTCGACTTATCACAGCTGAATTACGATTGGGAATCATTTTCGAATAAAGTGTTTGTACAAGCGTTGGACTCTATGCTCGAGGTAAGATCATTGAGCAAATTAGTTTAAATCGCATAGCTACAGCTTGCATTGTATCACATGACGTTGGATGAAGTGATATGACATGTCAAAGTTTGCACACAACTCCCTGAGGTTAGATGGAACAGAGAGCTCAAGATAATTACGCATAAGCATTAAGATAAAGTCAGTGCGCATGTGCAACGGCAACCAGTGCAATTCCTCCAACATGAAGCTGGATATATGCTCAAACCGATAGCTCCAGTCAGACGAGGCATTGCGTTTAAGATAGACTGTAGTTGGTTAATGCGGGAAACACTCCTGCATGCACAATGTTGCCATAATCAACCCTTCAGCACACGAAAGCATGCAATGGGGGTCGTGGCGGCATGAGTCGTAAGCGACTGGCGTATGGTGCGACTCTGGCGTAGGTGATAAACGTACGTTCGACATCGTCTTCGAAAATGTTCTTAAAAGGTCAATTCCTGTCCCAAGGTCGCACCAAAATCACGTACAGAATTAGAACAGATTCCGTGGAAACGATGTTGCAAATTAGGCGGATCGATTTTACTCTAATCGTCCACGGCTACCAAGCGAGATTAGCTTGGTTTTCCCGGAGTCCAGCCGGTGGCAGTTTCACGACATCCGGGCACCGAGAGCCTCAGATTTCCGAAGTAGCCTATTTGTCCACTTAGGAGATAGACTCTACAGCTGGGCCATGGATGTGTTTCTGGGTATCATCTGCATGGTGATGAGCCACAACTCCCAAGAAATGGAACTGGGTTAAATCGGCGGTGTAGAGAATACAGAGTAGGTGTGATATGATGGTACCCTGCGGGAAATAAAGTGGGCTTTTGACCAGTTAGACCGTGTTGAACCATAAACTACAGCCAAGATTGCCACAAACGCAACAAGACAAAGCAAGACCCACGACACCTAGCGACTTTAAAAAGAGCCTAGTCAACCGTTTGGTCAGCAGTTTTACAGGTCGCACTCACATCATGTTTTCGCAACAACTAAAAACAACCTGTCAGGGATTTCCACGTGCTATTCCTATGAGACTTCGGAAATTGTACAATGAAGATTCCAGCAACAGGGCGTGCTGTGCTTCGGAAAGTTACCTAATGTCAGGCAAACTTTACATTTTGTGAACTGAGTTTTGTGTACAGTCTTGCAGTGCGAGATATTAGCGTATATATTTAGTGCGCTTACTTTAGTTTCACGTGTATATGTATATATGATAGATGTATAACGTATAGTCTTAGTGACACGCGCGGCCGGCCGACATCGGCAGCGGCGCGCTATATGTATATTATTAGAGTTCGCTTATGCGCACAGAAGACAGGTGTGTCAAGAGGCGCGAAGAATTATGCTGACTAGAGAAGTTTGAATTCGAGTGATGTTCGCTGTAGTAGTGTGGCTGACTAGTTGAGTTGTAATCGAATTGAGTTCTGTCTGTTTGTTTCTTATTAAACTGAAAAGATATTAAACTGTGTTGCTGATTAATTCAGGTTATACTTATACGTAGAATTAGTGTTCAAAAGGTGAACGTTAAATAGGCGTTAAGTACGAAGAGAACAAGGATTTAGCAAGAAGGATTGTCAACGGAAGGATTGGGTTGACATTATTGGTGGCAGCGTCGGTGTGGATAAAAACTCACGGTGGAACAGCGTCGGTGTGGATAAGAACTCACGGTGGATAAATACTCACGGTGGATTAAATACTCACGGTGGATATAAACTCACAGTGGATAAAAATTCACGTTATCACCTCTTCGAAGGCGATAGAAGAATCTACGAAGGTGATTGAAGAATTTACAACGGTGTTAAAAGAATTTACGCGTTGTGTGCTGTGTGACGAGTTTACGATATCAACGACGGTGGAACACGAGAAACGGTATAAAAATTTCGTTGTTTTCCACGAACAAATATAAAAGAAATCCCGTTTGTTTATCGATTCACACAACAAGAAAAACCGTGACTTCTTTGAAAAGAGAAATCACCGAAGTAAACAAGTAAGATGGAGAAACTAAGTGCTGAAAGACAAGCAGATATTAAGAAGATGTCTACGGAAAGGCTAAAACAGCGTTTGTTGAAAGCCGGTTTTAAGGAAGAACAATTAGAAGGTATGTCACGTGGTGACATGATACATGAACTCGCTGAAGTGTGGGTTAAAGAAGAAGTCGAAGAAGAAGGTGCCGTTGGCGGTGCCGTAGAAAAGGCTATTGAAAAACCTCCTGCGCCTATGTCTATGGAGATGTTGATGCAGTGGATGATGATGAAAGAAGATAGGGAGGAGAAACGGAGACAAGAAGAGAAAGAAAGAGAGGAGAAACGGAGACAAGAAGAGAAAGAAAGAGAGGAGAAACGGAGACAAGAAGAGAAAGAAAGAGAAGATAGACGAAGACAAGAAGAGAAAGAGTTGAGACAAGAAGCAGAACGTGTAAGACAAGACGAATTGCGCTTGCAGAGAGAGAAAGAAGAGAAAGCAGAACGTCTGCAGAGAGAGAAAGAAGAGAAAGCGGAACTTGCAAGGCAAGAAGAATTGCGCTTGCAGAGAGAGAAAGAAGAGAAAGCGGAACTTGCAAGGCAAGAGGAATTGCGTCTGCAAAGAGAGAGAGAAGATAAAGCAGAACAAGTGCGTAAGGCAGAACTTGAATTGCAAAAGAATCAGTTTGAGATTCAGTTAGAACAGTTGAAAAGAGATAGGGAAGATGCTGAAAGAAGAAGATTGGAGCAGATGATTGAATTTGAAAAAGCTAGAAAAAGTGATGAAGAGGTTCGTCAGCAACAGATTGAAGCAAAGAGAATGCGTGAAGAAGAAAAAGAAAAAGCGCGAACGTTAGAGTTGGAACGTGCAGAACAGATCAGACAAGAAGAACTCAAATTTCAGAAAGAAAGTTTGGAAAAGGCAGAGGCAGAAAGACAGGAACGTCTGAAACTGGAGAAATCAAAATTGACATTGAAAGAAACACAAATGAGAGAAGAACGGGAAGCAGAAAGAAGGAAGCAGCAAGAAAGTGAAACTTTGGTGTCAAAAATTAAGAAAATAGGTGATGCAATGAAGCATGTATTGCCTCAAATGCCAACTGATATGATGGAGGTGCCATTATATTTTGAAACAGTCGAGAACGCGTTTCGTAGTTTTGCTGTGGAAAAGCCGTTTGGGTGAAATTATTACTACCATTGATGACGCCGAAAGCTCGAACCGTTCTGAATAGATTGTCATACGATGATCTAGACAATTATGATAGAGTCAAGCAGCACTTATTAAAAGAATTTAAGTTGACTTCGAGAGAATACAGAGCCAGATTTGTGGATGCTAAGAAGACGACAGAAGAGACTTATACGATGTTTACGGCAAGACTGAAGAACTTGTTAAACTATTACGTGAGAAGTCGAAACGTGAACAAAGAGTACGATACGCTCTTTGATTTGCTGGTAGCGGATAAGCTAAAAGAATGTTTACCGCCAGGTCCACTACAGTTTGTATTGTCGAAGGAAGGAACTGACTGTCTCCAAGCTAGTGCAGTGGCAGACTTAGCAGACATTCATGTAAACAATCGAATTGGGTTTGCGATCCCAAATATAAACAGTTATCCTTCTCAACGTTCCGTAAACCAAAGCCAGAGTGGAAAATGGAAAAGTAATCCAGGAACAGGGAATCAGTTTATTGGTAAAGAAGTCAAGGCTAGTGTCCCTGTACCCAATGAGACCAGAGAAGTGACGTTTGGTCGTCAGGGATTTAACAAATCGTCAGCGCCGTTCGCCAAGAGGGAAGGCAACACATCGTTTACGCAGTATAAGAGATATGAAGGCAATGAACAACGAGGTATGGTGGTGAAGCGTTGTCACAACTGTGGTTCAGACAAACATTTGGTTAAATTTTGTCCAGTTCCAGTGGCAGCAGCTAGTTCTAGCAGAAATCAAGAACACACAAGGGTGAATTTGATTCAAGTGGTTAGTGATACAGATAATCAAACCGCGAGTCAAGAAAACCAAGAGACTGAAGTAAAGTCAGTAATGAAATGTGGTATTCAAAAAGAAATTCTATTGGATGCTGAAATTCAGAGAGAAGTCATAGGAAAAGATGACAGTCGAATATTGAAGAAATCGTTCTTGCAATATGTCGAGGTTGAAATTCGTGCAGTAGACGGTAAAGAGCCAGTGAAAGTCAAAGCACTGAGCGACTCGGGTGCAGAGATTCCGGTGATTAGTGAAGAATTACTGGAAGGCATGAAGGTGGAACAAATTGGAAAAGTGAATTTGCAATGTGTGGCAGGAGATGCCATTCCTGCGAAGTTAGTGAGAGTGGATGTTAGACTGTGTGATAGTGACGTGAAAGAAGAGGGATTTCCGCGTAAAATCCAGTGTTCACTTACACCTTATGTCACCTTGATGTGTGCTAGTATTGCAAAGATGGGCAGTACAGAAAGATTCTTGTTGCATCCAGAGATAATTGCCGAATTAAAAGCCGTACCACAGATGAAGGTCAAAACGATACAAGGAGATGTGAGTGTACAAGCAAATGTAATGACGAGAGCGCAGAGTCGGAAACAGGAAATGGTAGATGTTGATGAGAAGAGTGAAACTGAAAGTTCAAGTGATGAGGAAAACGACAGTAATGAGCAACGAAGCTTATCGCGAGATGGTGTAACATCAGAGATGAATGAGCAAGAGATGGTTGCATGCGAGAATGGCACATTAAATGAAACTGAAGAAGACGATGAATGTGATGTGGGGATAGGAGACTTGTATAGAGATGAAGAGATGGATGAAGAACAAAAGGTGCAGATTGCCGATTCGAAGAAGTTCGAAGAGCAACAGAGAAAGGATGAATCGTTGAAGCCGTGGTGGAAGTTAGCACAAGAGAAAGAATCTGAATTCTGTGTGATCAACGGTTTATTGCATAAGAAATATCAGATATTAGACCAGACGATATATCAACTAGTGTTACCAAAAGAGAGACGAATTAAAGTGATGGAATTGGCGCATGAATCGGTATTTGGAGGACATCTAGGAGAAGAGAAAACAAGAGAACGAATAAAGTTGTCTTTTGTATGGCCAAAGATGAGAAGAGACATTGTGAAATTTTGCAAGTCATGCGAGAAATGTCAACTAAAGGCAAGGAGTTTGGTGATGGATAGAGTACCTATCACTCCGGTCTCAAGAGAAGAGGTCGCCTTCAGGAGAATGACAATGGACCTAATAGACAACCCGAGGAAATGGCACAAGAAAATTCCTTTTCACGAAAAGCATTTGAAAGAACTCAAAGAAACTACGGAGAAAGCATTATTGTTTGCAGAATCTTACTCTCAAGAAAAGCAGTTACAATACCCAAATCAGTATAACAAGAGAGCAAGGCACAAAGGAATTTGCAGCATACCGAATTCCTTTGATTTATCGAGCAGAAGTGGAACGTCAGATCAAAGAAATGTTAAAAACAAACATTATTAAACCATCATCGAGCAGAATGGCAAGCCCTTTGGTTATTGTTAAAAAGAAAGACGGATCTTTAAGACTTGCCTGTGACTACAGATACATTAATTCATTCACAGTGGATTGTAAATATCCGATGCCGATTGTCAGAGACGTTTTGAACAAAGTTGGAAAGTCTAATGTGATTTCCATTTTGGACTGTCGAAGTGCTTATTGGACTTGTCCTGTAAAACAATCTGATCAATGGAAGACAGCTTTTGTAACACATAATGGACTGTATGAATTTACTCGTGTTCCTTTTGGAATGATAAATTCAGGCCGAACTTTTGTTAAGGCGATAAATTTAGTTTTACAGCCTATAAGTGACTTTGCAGAACCGTATGTTGATGACATTGCTGTGCATTCTGACAGTTGGAAAGTTCACTTGCAGCATCTAGATGCATTTTTGATGCAAATGAGATTGCATAACGTTACTTTGAATTTGAAAAAATGCATATTTGGTAAGAGTGAGGTAAGGTTTATCGGTCATGTGGTTGGGTCTGGTAAGATAAAGATGAATCCAGACAGAATTGAAAGTTTGAGTAATTTGAAGATCCCAGAAACTAAGAAGCAAGTTAAGCAACTGCTTGGATTTTTTAATTATTACAGACAGTTTATTAAGGACTTTGCACAGATTGCGAAACCTTTATCTGATTTAACTAGTAAACGTGTTTCTGATAAGATTGATTGGACTGTTGAACATCAGCAAGCATTTGATTTACTTAAAGAGGCTGTGCGATCCAAAGTAGTGTTATATGTTTTTGAAGTGGGAAAACCATTCAATTTGTACTGCGATAGTAGTGACTTTGCAGTCGGTGCTGTTTTAACACAGATGGACGACAAGGGAATAGAACGCCCTGTGTCATTTATCAGTCAGAAATTAACTGATACCCAGAAGAGATGGGCTACTGTGGAAAAGGAAGCCTATGCTATTGTTTGGGCTCTAAACAAGTTAAAAGAAATTATAATTGGATCAAAAATTTTCATTTTTACTGATCACAATCCTCTTACATATTTGACTGAGTCAATGTCTAAGTCTGCTAAACTTGTGCGTTGGGCGTTAGCCTTACAAACTTTTGATGTTGAGGTGAAGTACAAGAAGGGCAGATTGAATGTTATTGCTGATTGTTGGTCAAGGTTATAAGTAATCGTAAGACTGTTTATTAATTAGTTAGATATATATGTATGTTTCATGTATTTTGGTAATTTCGCAAATTTTGAAATTTAATTTGCTCAATTCCAGAAAAAGGAAGGAGGTAATGTGAACTGAGTTTTGTGTACAGTCTTGCAGTGCGAGATATTAGCGTATATATTTAGTGCGCTTACTTTAGTTTCACGTGTATATGTATATATGATAGATGTATAACGTATAGTCTTAGTGACACGCGCGGCCGGCCGACATCGGCAGCGGCGCGCTATATGTATATTATTAGAGTTCGCTTATGCGCACAGAAGACAGGTGTGTCAAGAGGCGCGAAGAATTATGCTGACTAGAGAAGTTTGAATTCGAGTGATGTTCGCTGTAGTAGTGTGGCTGACTAGTTGAGTTGTAATCGAATTGAGTTCTGTCTGTTTGTTTCTTATTAAACTGAAAAGATATTAAACTGTGTTGCTGATTAATTCAGGTTATACTTATACGTAGAATTAGTGTTCAAAAGGTGAACGTTAAATAGGCGTTAAGTACGAAGAGAACAAGGATTTAGCAAGAAGGATTGTCAACGGAAGGATTGGGTTGACACATTTCTTATTGATTTAGGCATTGATTGTGGCCAATCGATTCGATTACCATATCGATTTAGATAATTGAATGCGTCCATAGATTGAGCAATAGAAACTTAATCGTTGCATCTAGAGTTCGACCTTGCAATGCTTCACATTGCACTCGCAGTTGAGGCCCTTGTGTGTAAGGTGATTGAGGTCATAATGTTCACTCGCAGTGTGTCGAATGTGAATTGATCACTACCGCTAGTAAGGTGCGGTATCTTTATTGTCAAGATACTATTACTAAGTGAATTAATTTCTATTTAGAGAGCTTTTTGGTAAGTTTAAGTTGTAGTCTTGCATAGTAATCCATAGTGCAATATTAGTGTTTATTGAGAACTCTTATTGACAGATGAAAGACTGAAAGATCATTTATGTAATTGCAAAGTTTAGTTTGTTTTGTTGCTATAATTAAAGATGAGTTTAAGTGAATCTAAACTGATGGCTCTTGTCCTCAGTGACCTCAGTTTAAGAACAGAGGTCACGCAGAGGATAGAGCCTATTGACAAGCACTATTAGAAAAAGTATCTAAGGTGCCCTCTTCTTTGACTGAGGAAGAATTAGAGCAATGGGAGGTTCGATCCCAGGCTACGATCACAGACATAGATAGGATGAGCCAAAGCGAGGAGGGATTTCCCCTAGAAACTCCAATTAAAACTCTGTTAGGGCCCAGTTCGGATCCTGAGGCAACCATTCGGCCAAACCTTGCTTCCAGACCGGAAGCCGCTGACAGCTGTTTAGCCATCCTGGTAGATGCTGGTAGATGCTGGTAGATGCTGGTAGATGCTGACTGGTAATGTAGAGATAAGAGTAGGGAATCCTCCCGCAGGTCTACCTAAGCGTAGTGAACGATTAAAAGGAAAACCAGCCGTGTACTACGGACAAGAGGAGTGGCGCGCTCTTGCGATGAAGTATCTCACCCGGTCAGCCATGCCACAGCACCAGGGCCCAACATAGCGCACGTCCACCCTTGGTGGGGACTTCGCGACACCATAATTCGAAATTCCAAATTGAAAACTCACCTCTTCAGGATTTCCTATCCTAATCCATTCGATCCTCTGCCTTCTAAGCTTTCTCGTCCTCAACGAAACCCTTCGTAACAGCTGCTCTGACTCTCCCTGGTCTCTCTGGCAACCGGACTCGGACTACCAACGGACATCGATTTCTGGACAACCCCTCGGATACGACGCAGCGCTCGTGAATAAGCTGGTGCTCTGCGCTGATTATGTTGCCTTTCAGTGTTCGTTCGGGAATCTGCCTTGCAATTCAAGTCATTCCGTAACGAAGGTTACAACTGATATGGGAAGTTGTTTCTCTTTCAACCCAGGTGAGCAATTCAAAGACAATTTGGAAACATTTCGTGATCTCAGACTGAGGCATAATAAGGCAAAGTCCAATGGTGTCTCGTATATTTTTTTATTTAGCATGTCAGTTTCTCTTTCAAGCTGACAATTGTAGGCTCCTCAATCCGCATCAGATCAGATATAATAGAATTGGAACATGATAACTTTTAGATAAGGGCTGTCGGGCAGCATTATTTTATCGTATTGTATTTACAGATTTATAAAGCGCCTCAAAGTACAGCCTAATCAGAGGTTAGGGAAGTCCAGCAGGTTAATATTTATCATATTAGGAGCCTCTGCAAAAACTGCAAAAGTGTTCCGTTTTAATAATTTCACAGTTAAAATATGAATTTGTTAAATATTCAAAAAGCTTGATAGATTTTTTGGTCATTTTAAGTTACGGCGAATCACGTAACGACGAATCCCGGAGCCAATTATGGTCTTCGTCTTGTGCTGTGGGTCAACCAGTCGGATTGCTACGTTACCATGTCTCCAGCTGTTGGATTCAGGGTGAGCCTACTATGTCTTGCAAACCGTCGCATAAACTCTGTACGTTTATTGTTGCATTTTAACAGTGTGCAATGTAAGGCCGTACGCTGTGTCCTTGTGATGTGATTTAATACATCGACTCTCTTTGGTATTTAAAAGCGAGCGACCAGGGGCCGACGTTTCAGACAAGCCTTCAGCACCTTTGAATGCATAGCAGCTTAATCATCTTGATCACGGGTCCCTGAATCTTTAATGGAAACGCTTTCTTTCATTCCATCGCCTCGGATCACACGACTTGGATACCAGTTCGATTTGATGTTCCACAGTTCCGAGTAGTCGGTACTCTTCTGTATATTTTATATATTGCCGATCTTACTCGGCTATAAGAGCGCAGATCCAGCAGTAAGCTAATAATGTACAACCTTACTCGTTATGCCATCCATCTGAAGCAACTGCACGATCCGTACACGGGAACCTTAAATGGCGTGGCACCCATTCAAACGGGCAGCGGTGGTGAAGGATCTCACCCGATCAATTCATTGAAAAATGAGCAGGGGCAAGGCCATTATACGGTCGCTATAGAAAATAGCGTACATTTACATTTACATTTACTGCCTGTGTCTCCAGTGCGTCTGATTTGAAAATAGTAGGCGGGTTGAAAATCGATCGCGCTGGATCGAGTAGGCGAGCGATATGCGGTCGACCTCGGGAGTTCTTGTGTACAGCGTATTTTGTGTATCGTATTCGTAATTTTTCGTGTTGCTGCATATAGTACTCATCTAGTAGGCCTATCTCACTTCAATTCCGTTAACTGAGTAGGTCTCTTCAAGAGGCGCTATATAAATTCTCTGAATGAATGAACATTCACTAGAAACCGACCACTGATGACGTGTGACGGCTGATTTCAGAACTTTGATTGAGCCTTCGGCATACGTTGAACATTCATTTTAGCTTGACCTTTCAGCCGGCAATCCATTCGAATTTTATTGCGTTCTTTCTGCAGGACTTGCAGTAAATTTTGTTCACAGTTCGACGGTTTTCTATTTCGACTACATCAACATCGAACGAGTCGCCTAATTTCCATGACAGATACGTGCTCAACTGTACATTATAATTCGACTTGCTCATCTTCGCCGCCCCACTTGTTTGAAATAATTTCCGAAATTGGTGTTGCCACGGATGATGTCACGCGGCGTGAGGTATCGACCCTGTTGTTATGGCCATTCATATTGCACGAAATTGGAGTGATCAGTCAGCAGTAATTAGGACAGGTCGCGGCACGCATTCACCACTGCCGCAAATAAGTAAATTAAAGTAATCTCAATTAGGTAAATAAAATAATGATCTGGCTCCAGGTTCGTCTATTATCTTGGAGTCTAACCCAGACTCATCGAGCGACGGCCGACTGTGACAAAGGTGAGAAGCCTTCGGCTAGGCGAGTGTTAAATCGCTCGCCGGTACCTTTGCTAGGCGAGAGACCAAGAAGAGCGATCGATCGCTTGCCTTAAATCAGACGCACTGTGTGTCTTCTACAAAGGCCATCAAGAGAAGTACAAATTCTACGTCATCCACCAAATTTTAGGCGCTCCTGGACCGTGAGGTAGCCGTGTGCCTCTGGCTGTGGACCACATCGCCTGTTACTGCTGTTCCTCGTCATCGATTCATCGCAGTCGAGGAACTCTGAACACTATCGGCGACTTTTCTACTTACTTGCTTAGTAATCTGAGAACCTCTCCTTTTATCATGATATCTAACCTGGAGGCGATTTGATGTCGATCTGTTCAGGGCCGATCTCGAAGCCTCTTGCCTCTGTGACGGCTCCGCTATCTCCTCGTCGGACGATAGAGCCGATGCAATGGCTACGCGCTTCGACGAAGTGGTAACGGCCTTGCTTGACGTCCACGCGCCGATGGCTGAAACCACCTGTCGGGTTCGACGCTCGTCCGATAAGTGGTTCGACTCGGATTGTCGCTTTGCGAAGCGTCGCGCCAGGCGGCTTGAGCGTCGATATAAGAGGTCGCGCACGGGCGCCGATCGTGACAGTTGGATGGGAACGCTGAAATCCATGCATCGCCAGGTTCGATCAAAGCGGGATATTTTCTGGAAATCAAAAGTCGATGCACGGCGTGACCCGGCGTCGCTATGGCGCGCGATAAACGATGGACTGGGCAGGGGTGAGGACGCGGCACCTAGTGCTGAACCGGGGCTTTCTGCTGAGGCTTTCGCCGATTACTTCGACCAGAGAGTCTCTGACATCAGGTCGGCTACCGACGGTGCGCCTCCACCGGTGATCCGTGACATCTCGACAGCGGATCGGTTCTCCGGTTTCTTGCCTGTTACGACCGACGCTGTCTGCCGGTTGGTTAAGGACGCTGCCGACAAGTACTCGATGAAAGAACCCGATGCCTACGTGGCTGCTTAAGACCATCATCGATCTGCTCGCCCCTTACATCGCCTCACTGTTCAATTTATCGCTGTCCTCCGGTACCGTCCCGACTTGCTACAAAGACGCTTATGTAACACCTCGCCTCAAGAAGACAATGCTTCCTCGTGGAGAGCTCTCAAGCTATCGACCGATTTCGAACCTGTCGTTCCTCTCCAAGCTGCTCGAGCGGGTCGTCAGTCTCCAGCTGACCGATCATCTGTCGTCGGCGGGACTTCTTCCCGTTCATCAGTCGGCCTATCGGAAATTCCATTCAACCGAGACCGCGCTTCTCAAGGTGGTTAATGACCTAATCGAGGCGATTGACGCGGAAGACCACGCGCTGCTCGGCCTGCTCGATCTATCGGCGGCGTTCGACACGGTCGACCATGATGTGCTGGTTGAACGCCTGGAGAGGACGTACGGAATCCGTTCGGTGGCCCTCGACTGGCTGCATTCTTACCTCAGCGGTCGCAGACAGACAGTGCTCTACGATGGAGTCTTATCATCTGTTCGCTCTCTTGTCTGCGGTGTCCCTCAAGGCTCTGTGCTCGGATCGCTGCTGTTCCTGCTCTACACGGCCGACGTCGGTGAGCTTGCCACCAGTCTCGGCTTGTCATCTCATTTCTACGCCGATGACTCGCAGCTCTACACGTTGGGCCGACCGTCAACTGATGGGCAGCAGCGGCGAAGGATGGAATTGGGCGTCGAGCGGATAGCGGAGTGGATGAGATCTAATAGACGGCGTCTCAACCCCGAGAAGACAGACTTCTTATGGTGCGCGACGAGCAGACGGTGCCCTCATCTTGACACTGGCGAACTGAGTGTCTGCGGGTCCATGATCCGACCCGTGACTGTCGTCCGCGATCTCGGTGTCGCGCTGGAATCAGACCTGTCCATGAGAAGTCGCGTGGCGCAGATCGTCGGCCGCTGCTTTCGTCAGCTCCGCCTCCTGAGAGGCTGCATCAGGTCTTTGCCTTTCGAGGCTGCGAGAGCGGCCGTCGCCGCCTTCGTCACCTCTCAGGTCGACCGCTGCAATAGCCTACTGGTCGGTGCGCCCAAGTGCCTCTTGGATTGCCTGCAGTCCGTTCTCAACGCTGCTGCGAGGCTGCTATGCAACCGGAGGAAATACGATCATGTCACGCCGCTCCTCCGTGATATTCTGCACTGGCTGCCAGTCTCTCTACGCATAGAGTACAAGATCTGTTTGCTGGTTTATAAGTCACTTCACGGGGCTGCGACCGAGTATTTGCACGATTTCTGCATCGGGACGCATTCTTCCGCCTCCGGGTTGCGACTCCGATCGCTCGAGAAAAGCGATCTTCGCGTGAGACGGATGAGAACCCGCTTTGGCGATCGCGCTTTCTCAGCGGCTGGCCCCAAGTGCTGGAACGGTCTTCCTCCTGCCCTGCGAGCGGCTAACACAATTGACTCCTTCAAATCCGGACTCAAGACCTACTTGTTCTCTAAGGCCTACCCTGCCGTTAGTTGATTGTGAGGCGCCCTTGTAACGGCATGGCTGTGTTACGGAGCCATATAAATTGTCATTGTTATTATTATTATCTAAATCAATTTGGCTAGTTCGGACAGTGCCTCTGATTGGTGTCACCGAAAGTCGCGCTATGTAAGTTTGGCAGAATTTTCATGTTCATGCCGGTCTTCCATAGGTTGTTCTGCATGATCCACACGACCAACCTGCTTTGCAGGATGTAGGATTCAGAGTCGGAACTGGCATTTCAACATCTATTTCATTTGCACTCAGAAACGTAAGTTAAACTTCACAAATCCGATGTCTAGTAATATTTGTAGTAATTGTAGCAATGTTTCATTGTGTTACGTCATTTTGTGCGTTCCTGCAACAAAATGCTTTTCTTCGACTACTATTATACAGGATCTCTAAACTTCTTGAATTATTGTTTAGCATTGTCAGTGTCGTCTCTATATCGCTATAATGACTCACTGACTAGTAGCCGTAACCGAAATGTCAGTTGCTGGCTTTAAATAAAGATACTTCCACAGTGACTAATGACTATCTCTGGTTTGTGGACGGGTCTGCGTATTGAAGTGTAGTCTTTTTTAGACACAAGAGTCGCCTAAATGGCTTTAAACTCTTATTACTTGGAGTATATGGTAATCTCTAATCTTGATATGACAACAAGTTCTCGAAGCAAACATAAATTCAAACTTTTAACAATCAAAGAATCAAAACTACAAATCTCGCACAGTCGGCAACTCTTCACGTCACTAGACCAACTCATTAAAAATATCACAAAAAATATGCATACAAATTAAATACCAGCTCATTACGGGGGCCCGTAGAGTAATGGATAACACACTGGCGTGAAGAGCAGTAGGTACTAAGATCGAACCCGATAGACACCCGTAAGGTTTATTCAGCCTTCCACTCGCTAGGTTGCGGCGGTGGTTAAATGAATAGTAGACCTTGATTGGCGCCGTATGATGGCTGCCGCATAAACAGTTATATTCGACTCCTGTAAAACTGTTATGTGCTTTTACTGTATACATGTATGTAAGGCGCCCTGCGTGGCTGCCGTTTCTACTATATGTATGTTCACTGTATAGCGCAGTGCGTTTGCAGGCGCTTAATTAAAGAAAAAGATTATTATTATTAATATAAATGCAAAAATGTAACTTACACAAACATAAAAATTCGACATTTAGCTACTTGACCTCAAAAACCAAAACCAATCAGAGTGCGCGGGGTCTCTTAAGCTCCGCCTACTTGTAAAAAGTATGTAATCATAAAAAAATCATATAATACAAGGTCAGCTACAAAAATTACACTGTCAATCAAACACCTTAAAATTAACTCTGTTCCTTCAGCCCCAAACTGGACACTGTGGGCTTAAAAACACCCTCTCTTAGAAAGAAACCTGACAGGCGTATTTTGCAGTTTTTTTAAATCTGTTTAAAGTTTTGTTTAAAGAATGCTTTCAAATAGCCCACGATAACTTCAGCCAGTCAAAGTCATGCGCTGTATTTCGGTTGTTTATTTGTAGCTGTCTATGTTGCCTTCGCCGTATGGTGACTGTCGTCAGAGCGAAAACTACACGCACCTGAGATGCATCACTCAATGCGCGGCACACTTCATAGTTTCCGAATGCAAATGTCGACCGATTCATGTCGACGGTATAATTCAGAAAAAATAATCAACATAGCTTAATTTAATGTATGTATTAATATGTGTTTGTATGTATATAGCTATGCATATATGTCGCATACATGCATGTATTTACACACATATGCAAACATGTGTATACACGTACACACTATCAGTACGGTCAGTATACCAGCATTGCGCATGTCAGATGACAACGAATCCGTGGAGGTAGCTGTATCTGAGTATGTAATGATATATGCAAGTGTACTGGTGTCATGAAAGCTGTGCCCCAAGTGTGCCCGGCGACAAGCAACATAAATGTGATTACTGTCTTTAACTACGATTATTTCTTACTTAAGATTACAAATACGACTGACAGTTTGAATTCATTTTGAGTTACTGTTGTTTATTGTCAGATAAAAAAAGTCAGATAGCCTAGCGACCAATGTCACTGCCTGCCTCCATGTCAAACTTGCTCCACCTTTTGGGCATGATTGGCAGTATATGCCACTCTTGCCAAAAAGTGGTGGGGTAAGAGTGGCATCATTTTCAGTTTGTGTTTTTGCACATTTTGCAAATATGTTTCTATATATAGTCAATTTCTAACGTTTTTATATAGAGCCTTATGTGTTGCCAACATGCCTAAGAAAAAACTGTGGCATATTATATATTTTTGAAAATATAACATGCTTTCTAAAAAGGTGCCTCTCTTGCCCCAGTCTCCCCTAGGCTAAAACAACATACTGACTTTGAATAAGCAGCTCAGAATTAATTTAGTCTGTTTAATCATTTTGTGCAATCAGTTCCAGGGAAGAAGGTTTGCTCTCTTGAGAAGTACTACTACTGCGTGCCAAAAGGCTTGAGGTCGTGGATTACTACAGGCGCGTCCCTCCAGTGTGGTTGTCCTCTCCAATGTCATCAAACCACATATCCATATTCAATCTCGACAAGTCCTCTGTCAGAGCATTTTCTCAACTACATGTCGCGAAGGTCGCAGTTCAAAGGACGAAATCTGACGATGTCGAAACTGAGCAAGGAACTCGTCTACCTGGATATCTTCTACTCGCAGCTGAACTACGTTGACATCCAAACGGCTCCAGCCTATGATCTCCTCACACTGGTGTGCGACGTTGGAGGTGCCTTGGGACTGATTCTCGGAGGCACATTACTTACCATTTTTGAATTTTTCCAGTTCTTCGTCCAATTATTAAGTGAATTTGTTACTTCTGCTAGGTTCGCTAAAATGCAACGCCGTTAAGAAGTTGATTCGTAAGGCATATTGGATGAACGCTCTTTTTCGAATTTTTTCACCCTAATAGAGTGGGAAACTGGACTTGATATCTATTGAAGCAGAAGAACGAAGGCATGGTCATTTTATTCATAAGCGATGGCTTATTGTTTATTCGGAATTGAGACAGAACACCTATAAGCATGCTGGTTTAAGCAGCTGCTAATGTATTGTCACTATCGAGTATTTCTACCGAATTTCCGAACAAGTGCACATATGAACTGGTTGATATTTTATATTGTGGACATGTGCACATCTCCATGCATATCTTACAATCGTTTTTAACTACTTGTAACTTACTTATAACTTATAATCAGTGATGGGCACTAAACTATTTTTTTTAGTTAAACTAAAACTATTTTCCAACTAAAAAAATATAGTTTAACTAAAGTTGGCAACTAATTTTGGAAAGTAGTTAACTAAACTAAAAAAAGGTAGTTAAACTTTTTCCAACTATTTTCCAACTTTTTACGACAAACATTTGCACAATAACAGAGGTTAAATGAACTGTAATAATGCAGAGCGTCAATGACAATTTCACCTTCAAACTATGCAATGTGTACTCTTCTAGCCTACAGTCACAGGCATACTGTAAGTAGTGTATGAATTTGAAAACACAGGCTGTTAATGCTAAAACCATTCACTGTTAATCAATAAGTTTCGTGTTGAGTTGTTTACAGTGTTCAATGTTCATTGCAGAAAATAGTTGCGAATTGCTGATTTTTTTAGTTAAACTTTTTAGTTAGCAACTAAATTTTGTTTAGTTAAACTATGGTTTTAACTAAACTATTTTATTTTACTTAAACTTCATCCTTAACTAAAAAAATTTAGTTAAACTAAAAGTTAGCAACTTTTTAGTTAACTATTGCCCATCACTGCTTATAATTGATCAGACAGAAATTCCGCAAGTGACATCAACTAAATTTCTTGTAGTTTATCTAGATCAAAACTTAACATGGAATGAACACATCGAGCACATCTCTCGGAAAATAGCAAAAACCTAGGTGTAATAGAAAGAATATCTTATCTTCTTCAACCTTAATATATTAAAAAAGCGTATATTATACGATGATCAACCCATATTTAAACTACAGTACAGTTGTGTGGGCTTCAAATTACAGCACTAGGCTCAGAAAACTGGTGTTACTTCTAAAAAGAAGCATAAGGATAATAACAAAATCAAAATATTTAGCACATACTGAAGATTTATTTCGCCAACAGGGAATCTTGAAACTAGACCAACTTCTGGAATACCAAATAGGAAATTTTATGTACTGCTCAATAAATAAATTATTCCCACGTGAATATACAAACTTTTTTACTATGAACTCTTAATTGCGCTCACATGCCACAAGGACCGCCTTTAATATAAGATATGTCTTCGCTAGAACTAATGTAAGGAAATTTTCTGTATGATGCAAGGGTCCACTAATTTGGAATGTAATACCTATGAATATAAGACTGCCCAAATTTATGTACATCTTAAAGACAATTAAAGAACTGGCTGCTAATGAATACAGAATTGGGCAAGGTGGTTTGTTTTTTGTTTTGTTTCATTATTCTTTCTTTGGCACTATCTAAATGTTAAGTAATGTTAGTTGGTCCTGCGTGTATATAAAAAAGAAATAAAGCAAGATACATGATTAAATATTATAAATCAGATTGCACTATATCTTATCAATTCTACCCACCAATTAATGTTAACTGAAAAGGGGGTATAACTGAAATAGGGGGACCATTCCTAGCGGAATTTCATCCCTTCTAGATTCCCCATTGTGTCCAAATTTAATAAGAAAGGTAGCCGTTTATGGTGATCCTTGTTATAATGCCAATACAAGTATAACACATGATAATTAGGACAAAAGGCAGGAACTAAATGTTCTGCTGCCAAAGAATTTGTGCTTGTAAAGTTTATAATATCAGTGAAATGATTATTTAGTGTGTCACTTTAATGTTCAATGTAATTAACGAAGTATTTGGCATTACTGTGTTGCTAATATATGGACCAATAAATGTTATTTGATTAATTGATTTGATTGATTGTTCACAGACACTTATATACATACATACCTACATATATACATATTGATGAGTTTTCTTGAACAGGCGCTATAAAAGTGTATGATTAAATTACATAAACACTGACATGCATAAGCATATGAATATTAATATACATACATACAACATATAATTATACATATAGATTGCATAATACATAGATAGATAGACATATACAATTGCACATAATATATTTACACATAATTCATATAATATACACTCGCACACATATAGGCCCTAAATATATGTGCGAGTATGCAACATACACAAATACATGCATATACATATATATATAATTACATATACAGTGCTTTTTCAGCCTGTACGCGCCGGAACGGAGTTCCGGCACCTTTTTCAGATATTAAAAATAATATATTTATTTTAATAATAAAAACAATAATTTAGTTGTTTTAATTTAATTTCAGTGTTTTGAACTGTTTTCAGTGTTTACTGAGACCCCTCCCAACACTCAATCCCGTTTTTCTCTGGATTTTACCCCGCCCATAATTATTCCGTTCCGGAACTTATTGTTCCGTTCCGGAACCTTTTTTCCAGAAAAAAGCACTGTATATATATATAGGGGAAATGAGAGAAGACAGACAGCTCAAGACTTTCATCTGCCATCGTGTGCCGAGGCTAAGAAAATTGAGGTCGCAAACATTTTATACCCATGATTGCACACATATCAGCGCAAACTTCAAAGACTGCTTGTACGCTCTTCTTTCTAGACAGCGACTCTGCAAGGAACTTTCGCCAACAGTTGAAAACTGATTACATGGCAAACAGACCACAATTCGTAATCGTAATCTCGAAATTTCTACAGCGCCTAAAAAAACGACACACAGACTCAATGAGATATACACACAGATAAAAGAAGGTAGACACGAGACGATACACAAACCGACAAAAGAAAACAGACACACAGACAAAAGAAGACGGATATGCCCACAGATAAAAGAAGACACAGACACAGGCAAAAGAAGACGAACACACAGACAAAAGAAGACAGACACGCAAACTAAAGAAGACAGACACACAGACAAAACAGAGACACCAAAAAAAGACAAACACGAGGACTAAAGAGAATAAACATAAACAAAAGGATATTGACGGATGACTGCAAACAGACAAAAGAAGAAGGTCCATGGACGAAAGAAGACAGACAAACGGAAACACAGATGAGCACAGATAAAAGAGGACAGACAAACGGAAACAAGACGCTACATACGTACACAGAAAGAGACAGAAGGCAGCATTTGTCCATGGTTATCCTTCATCCCAGTTGCACTTAGTTGAGCGTATTAAGTCACTATGTTAGTATCTCCACTCCTAGGTGTCATCAAAGTATTTCTCTCTTAATGCCTCCAAAACCGAGTTCATTCGATTTGGCTCCCCTCAGTAGTTGCCGAAGATTGATTTTGCCTTCCTCTTGGAAATGTTTCCGCATTTCTCTTTTTCATCAAGTGTACGCACTTGGAGTGGAGATACTGCGCTTGATAGCTTTCTCTCCTTCAAATCTAACTTGCTTCTTACTTCTATTTAAGGCGTCTGTTCGGTGTTCTGTCTTATCCTCTGTTTTTACCACGCTAGTCAATGCTTTTATATGCTCTCTAGTTGACTATTGTAATTTCCTTCAGGGCGATTGCAGGTAGAGATATTTGAGCATCGTGAAGAATGTACTGAAAGACGAGAATTACGATTGAATAAACTAGTTTCTTTGCCTACCGATGCAGCTTAAGCCATGCTTTCAGAAAGAGTTGTGAGTTTTGCCTCAAATACTTTCAACAGCATTTATTGCATTCTTCAGCAAGGAGCTCAGAAAAAAAAACTTATAGTGCCTAGATATCGCCCTAACAATTGTTAACTTTAGTTTCGAGCTTCCGTTCTTTCATAGGCATTTTTGTCTAAAAAATTCGGTTTGTGAGAATGCTGAATTCTTCTATCGCATGGTTGTTTGTTACCAAGTGGTTAAATTGTGAACCTTCTCTTAAAGAGTTCATCGCATCGGCAGATAAAGCTGATCACCGAGAGCATGATCGATGCCAAACGTTGCCAGATTAGTGGCAACATAAATCATTTGTAATTGCCACTAGAATTTCTTAAAATGGAAAAACACACTTTTCAATCTTGCAAAATTAAATTCATTTCTGGAAGTAACTCGTATTTCTCCTAATTTTTCTTTAAATTGCATACGTTTTATGTTTCACTATGCATCGACAGTCGCAGTCATCACGCACTTACCTGCAGTAAATATCCCTTGCAACCACTCCAGTTTTTAGATCCTGTTATATTGAAGCTAATCACGTTCAATTATGCAAAATAAGCCTTTATTTAGACACCACATGGAACCGCTACCTCCTACAAGGGAATCACGCCGACGGCCAACAAACAAGACCCCCGCACCAAGACCTAAACCCTTAACCCTGTTCCATTAACCAATCCATCCCTAACATGGGTTCAGTGACCTGGTCAGATACCAAAAACGAAGTTAAAATATCAAATCCCGTTTGAATCTTAATCGGGGTCTCTACTTCCCAAGGACCCGTATATCAGACCCGTTTGCAGCCATCAAAAAACGATTACACGGACGTAAGTCTAACCCTTCGACAGTAGAAAGCGGAACCAGGCTTACTTAAGATACCGGTCGGGCTGGTAGTTGCAACTTGACCTCGCAGTTCCCGTAGCTGTCGTTCGATGCGGCTCTCCAGCTCCCATTGCCATCTTCGTTGCTCCTCGCGTTGCACTGCGACTGGATCTGGGCGTTCACGTCAGTCTCTTGCGTTCCTCTTACCCGGCTCGGATGTCTTCTTCGGTCGTCCGCATCCATAGTTCGCTGGTAGGCCTCGAGACGAACCGCTGTCCAATACGCCTCGTCTCAGGTCTTCGGCTCCCGCTCGCGTACCTTGAGCGACAGCTCCCGGTCTCGCATGGCTTCCAAGAAAGCGTCTCTGGCGATGACCTGCGTAGTTTCATTGGAAGGAACTGGATATGCGAGAACCATCAGACGACGAACGTCGTGCAGAAGATCACTAAGGTTTTCACCGGCACGCTGACGTCGATAATACAGCTGGGCACGGAATGTCTCTGCTTGGCCTTCAGTGCCATACCGCTGTCTCTAGCGTTCGACCAGTTCTTCGTAGGTGACGTCTTGCCGCGCACCAAAATCCCAAAGTAGCTAAGTAGCGGCTTTCTCGAGTGCACATCGTAGAAAATCAACTTTGTCCGAGGCCGTCCATTTCTTATGCCTCG